>OV049924.1:331736972-332071240 GCA_920104205.1 Eupeodes latifasciatus
TAGAAACAAATGTTAGGGTTATGTATCAATTTAAACAATTTTTGCATATAAACGAGTTTATTAATATTTTTATTATTATTATTATTATTATTATTATTATTATTATTATTATTATTATTATTATTATTATTATTATTATTATTATTATTATTATTATTATTATTATTATTATTATTATTATTATTATTATTATTATTATTATTATTATTATTATTATTATTATTATTATTATTATTATTATTATTATTATTATTATTATTATTATTATTATTATTATTATTATTATTATTATTATTATTATTATTATTATTATTATTATTATTATTATTATTATTATTATTATTATTATTATTATTATTATTATTATTATTATTATTATTATTATTATTATTATTATTATTATTATTATTATTATTATTATTATTATTATTATTATTATTATTATTATTATTATTATTATTATTATTATTATTATTATTATTATTATTATTATTATTATTATTATTATTATTATTATTATTATTATTATTATTATTATTATTATTATTATTATTATTATTATTATTATTATTATTATTATTATTATTATTATTATTATTATTATTATTATTATTATTATTATTATTATTATTATTATTATTATTATTATTATTATTATTATTATTATTATTATTATTATTATTATTATTATTATTATTATTATTATTATTATTATTATTATTATTATTATTATTATTATTATTATTATTATTATTATTATTATTATTATTATTATTATTATTATTATTATTATTATTATTATTATTATTATTATTATTATTATTATTATTATTATTATTATTATTATTATTATTATTATTATTATTATTATTATTATTATTATTATTATTATTATTATTATTATTATTATTATTATTATTATTATTATTATTATTATTATTATTATTATTATTATTATTATTATTATTATTATTATTATTATTATTATTATTATTATTATTATTATTATTATTATTATTATTATTATTATTATTATTATTATTATTATTATTATTATTATTATTATTATTATTATTATTATTATTATTATTAGTATTATTATTATTATTATTATTATTATTATATTGTTATTGTTATTGTTATTATTATTATTATTATTATTATTATTATTATTATTATTATTATTATTATTATTATTATTATTATTATTATTATTATTATTATTATTATTATTATTATTATTATTATTATTATTATTATTATTATTATTATTATTATTATTATTATTATTATTATTATTATTATTATTATTATTATTATTATTATTATTATTATTATTATTATTATTATTATTATTATTATTATTATTATTATTATTATTATTATTATTATTATTATTATTATTATTATTATTATTATTATTATTATTATTATTATTATTATTATTATTATTATTTTATTATTATTATTATTATTATTATTATTATTATTATTATTATTATTATTATTATTATTATTATTATTATTATTTATTATTATTATTATTATTATTATTATTATTATTATTATTATTATTATTATTATTATTATTATTATTATTATTATTATTATTATTATTATTATTATTATTATTATTATTATTATTATTATTATTATTATTATTATTATTATTATTATTATTATTATTATTATTATTATTATTATTATTATTATTATTATTATTATTATTATTATTATTATTATTATTATTATTATTATTATTATTATTATTATTATTATTATTATTATTATTATTATTATTATTATTATTATTATTATTATTATTATTATTATTATTATTATTATTATTATTATTATTATTATTATTATTATTATTATTATTATTATTGTTATTATTATTATTATTATTATTATTATTATTATTATTATTATTATTATTATTATTATTATTATTATTATAATGACGAACTTTAACTATTCAAAGTTCAAAAAATAATTTCTTCGGACCACCACTGGTCCGGATATAAATCAAACGCAACTTTTTCTTATCACTTTATAATATTTATTCCAGCGCTACCGCACTGTTCAAGGTACCAAAATCGAAAATCTAACTTAAATTCTAAATTACATTGCATTGACTTAATTCTACTTTTATTCTGCTGATATGCAGTTCCCATGCATATCTTCGCCTCAGATTTCCCGGTGGCAATGTTCGACGACATCCGTCGCTCGTGTGCTGCGTATGCACTTTTTTGTATCTGGTCAATGCCCGACCGTGATAACTGCCGCCCTCTCAAATATCTGCGTCCCGCAGATCACATGTTGACCGAGGACAGCAACTTGGTTTTCCGTTGAGGTCATCGACCCTTGAGGTAGGTCTTGGCGCTGGAATTGGTTTTCGGCGGAAGGATAGGCGGAGTTCGGGAACGTTGACTCTTCCATAAATTTTCCTCCAAAATAGACAAATTATGGCCACAATTGTTATAGTTATCGGGATCCCTGTGAATATAGAAGAATCAAGATTTCTACGCAAGGCGTTAATTAATTCAATGTTTTTTGCACTAAGACGGTGCACATATTCCAAATTGGGAATCGTCTTTTTTTTGGTGATGTTAGACAGCGCGGGGGGCAGTGCCTGCGGGATGATTGCAACTCGGCTGCGATATGTTTTACCCTTGATTTGAACCGTGTCGTTAGCCATCTGAATAAGGTAGGTACCTTCTAAGGGAATAGAAGAATTATTATTTATTACAGTTCCCCTGAAGTTCGATAAAAAGATGGTGTTCTCGCCAATCAGTTCAATAACCTCGTCCGTATTTGTCTTATAATCACAAAGAGCGTTGCCACCTTTAAGTAACCTAGGCAAGCATGAGTCTTCAGTCAATTTTTTCAGGTCACGTTCTCGGCATACAGAGTTGTTTCCAATGTTAAGACAATGTCCGTTCAAACCGTATGTTTTGTCATGAGCTATCAGAAGTTTTGAGAATTCTAAGTCGACTTGTCTGTTTTGTCTGATTGCCGCGCGGGCAGTCACGAGATGGTAAGTCTTTGGATCAATCTTTGGTAAGGACAATATATAGAGCAACGACGTCCCGTTGCAATAGATCGAAGGCTGACCATATTCGACAGCTTCTATAACATTCTGATATGGTAATGTCTCAAGCTCGTTAATTATAATATTGATTTCCTCTGAATCTAATAGATTACTATTAACGATACCATTTTTAGCCATCTGGCAAGCTCTTATTAATTCGTTTACTTCCTCCTTCAAAATAAGTACCTTATTGAGCAAGTCCTGGCTAACCTTGTCGGTTTCCCCTTTATGTATAGAGTTATTGTACCCGTCTATTACCTTATTTAATTTGTCCGCGATCTCTTGAGTCGTGGTGAAAAGTTTTGTGTTAATTGCGTATTGTTGATTATTATTATCTTCAATGTTGATTTGTCTTTCTAAGAGTTTGTCCCAGTCCGTCGCGTCAGGGGAACCCCCTATCCATTTCCAAGCGCTACCTATCCAGTTTATTGACCTAGTCTTCCTAGCCCTCGCATCCCTCAGCTCAGCAAGGCGAGTCTTGATAAGCCCTAAGTGATAGTCTATGATAGATCTACTCTCCTCGTTCTTGACGTACTTGACCATTAGTTGTTCTGTATCCCTTAGTAGTGTGTCGTACCTAGTTAAATCGATTACATGTACTAGCTTGAAGTCCCCGTCTGTAACCCAAGCGTTACCTTCTTTTACCGTAACCACCGGTGAATCGTAAGCGAAAATATGCAAAGCTCGCATGGAATTGAAATAATTTATTAATCTGTAACATAATCAAAGTTTATTAATCAGGAATTTCAAGTTTTATTTCTTAATGGCTAATATTATAATATTAATGAGTACTTTGCCCTTGTAGGCGTACAGTATTTTTATGATTTCATTCATAGATAGATGGGTGCGCTTTTGTAACCTTTTATACATTTTACTCAGTTAGAGTTTCTTCTTTTTTGTATATAATAATTAATTTTTTTTATTTATTCTTTTTTTTATTTTTTTTCTTGTGTACATAATAGTTAATATTTTAATATTCTTTTTTTTATCTTTTCTTTTTTTTTATTTTCTTTGAAACCAAATTATTTGTCCCTAG
Source organism: Eupeodes latifasciatus (assembly GCA_920104205.1). NCBI lineage: Eukaryota > Metazoa > Arthropoda > Insecta > Diptera > Syrphidae > Eupeodes > Eupeodes latifasciatus. The sequence continues at coordinate 331,741,103 of OV049924.1, forward strand.
ATGTCTGAATGAGTTAGCCCCATTAAATTTTCGGGGTAGTCACTTCCGATGGGAAGGTTCGTATTTATCCGCTTTGGCTTGTAAGGTTTAAAGTTCAAACAGCCTACTAAGGTACGAGGGACTTCACCTTCGAAATTATATTTTTATAATTATAAGTGAACCGGCCCCTTGTTTAGTGGGCTAATCTCCATAGACATAGTTTAGTAAGCTAATGGTTTCTTGGTTAGTTATATCTTTTATAATATTAATATTTTGCGCAATTTTTGCATACATGTAATTTTTGTTTTATATCGTATGCACATTCCCCTTTTTTTCTTTTTTTTTTTTTTGAATAAAGAGAAGAGAAGGGTATGAATTAACTCGTTGTTACTTAATGTTTTTTAAATGGGCCTTGTGTATCTTTTTGCCACTAACTGTGGTGACAGTTACCCGATTATCCTTGGCTACAATTTCCCTTCTGAATAAAGGCTTATTTTTGCTTTTTATGCCTTTTATCGCAACGTATATAACATCGCCCTGATTGTACTTTCGTGGTATCACCCTTCTTAGATTTCCCCTTACGTTCCTAGCCTCCATGTTTCTTTTGATTACCCCCCTAAGGTCTTTATTAATTTTTGAACGAATGTTCAAAAGATTCTGATAGTTCACTCGCTGTGACCTATTAAAAAATACATCTGTGGGTTTTCTGTTAATAACCGAGTGTACAGTATTGTTGTACCTATCGACAGCCACATAGACGAGTTCCTTCACCTTCAAGTCTGAGTATTCTACTCTAAGGCATCGATATATCTCGAGAACCGTAGAGTGAACTCTTTCTATTTGGCCATTGACCTCGCTTCTGTGGGATGGCGTTAGGTACAGTTTTACTCCCAAATTTTTAAATAGGTTAAGAAATATTGGGCTTAAGAAGCCTCTTTCGTTGTCCGTAACTAAAATCAAGGGCACAGTAAAATAGTGTAAGATCTTAACCATTTTCTCCCGTAAATAGATAGATGATCTGTCCTTTATGTGGAAAAATTTTGCGAATTTCGAGAATTTGTCAACAACTGTTAGAAATTTTTCGTTTTGTATTTCCATTATGTCCATGTGGATAATTTCGCACGGATATCTGGGAACAGGTGTTGACTGCAATTCCGGGTTATGCGGGCGCCTATCGTATTTATTGGAATTTTTTTTTGCTATTATTTTTTCAATTTTCAATCCCTTCTCTTTTTAATACTTATTTCTTATTATTCATAGATATATATGTACATGCATAGATTAAAGGGGAATTTTTCATCAATCATAAAAATTAAAATTTTTGCAAAGATGTTTAGGAATGTACGAGAAAAGAAGGAAATTGTCAATCATTAAAGTAAAAAAAATGTTTGTAAAAGTATTTATATACGCATGTATGCTAGAAGTCAATTCACGACCATAAAATTCTTTAAGTATTCTTACATAGATATAACCAGCCACTTCATTTTATGTTTTAAAGTTGATGTCTGTTGTCTAAGGTTCTTCCTTCTATTAACGACAGGCTCCAGGATTACAGTCGCTCCTTCTTATCTCAATTGGGTAACAGCCTCCTTCCTTTGTCACTTAATGAGTTTTAGTTTCATTAATTTTCGATTTGTTCTTTCACAAGTTATTTACTGTCTTGTGGTTTGTTCACTATTTTTATTTATTAATAGCTTTTCTTTTGTAAGCTATTCACTGTTTTGCATTCACTGCTTTTTATTAATAACTGTTTTGCGGTTTTATTCACTTGTTTAAGCTTTTCACTTTTGTAAGCTATTCACTGTTTTGCATTCACCGTTTTTTCTTAATAACTGTTTTGTGGTTTTATTCACTTGTTTAAGATATTCACTGTTTTTTGTTAATAAGGGAAAGGTCCCTGCTCGGGCGCCAATGACGAACTTTAACTATTCAAAGTTCAAAAAATAATTTCTTCGGACCACCACTGGTCCGGATATAAATCAAACGCAACTTTTTCTTATCACTTTATAATATTTATTCCAGCGCTACCGCACTGTTCAAGGTACCAAAATCGAAAATCTAACTTAAATTCTAAATTACAGTGCATTGACTTAATTCTACTTTTATTCTGCTGATATGCAGTTCCCATGCATATCTTCGCCTCAGATTTCCCGGTGGCAATGTTCGACGACATCCGTCGCTCGTGTGCTGCGTATGCACTTTTTTGTATCTGGTCAATGCCCGACCGTGATAACTTTATTATTATTATTATTATTATTATTATTATTATTATTATTATTATTATTATTATTATTATTATTATTATTATTATTATTATTATTATTATTATTATATTTATTTTTACAACACATAAAGTACAAATGTTTTAATATAAAAGATTTACGAGCATGGCTTAAAAGCCGTCTGCCGATTATATCTAAAATTATTACATTAAAATTTACATTTATAAATTTTAGACACATCAAGAGAATTGAAAATGAAAAAGTGTAGAGTATTTTAACATTATGCAAGTATAATTTTGCCAGTTAACATAGACATATTTTAACAAAAATATCATTTGAGTTTAAGACTTTATTTTAAACAAATCCAATATTATAAACGGAAATAATAAAAGGTTTTTTATATTAATGAACGCATTTATTAAAATTAATAAACTCTGTTAATTAAGGCTAAAAACGGTGTTGGGGACCCATACACTCAACTTAAAAAAAAAAAAAAGTCACACCAGCCCATAATAATTCTTTTATTTTTACTGCCAGCGAAAATGATGAGTTTATGAACTCTACCCATAAGGAATTCTGTGTGTTTCCAATAAATGACCGACATTATTTCGAAGCACAAAATTACCACGATAAGTGTATCCATTTCCCTTAATGCGGAAAACATGGAATTGAAACAAGTTGAAAGGTGTAATTATTTTCTCCTTCAACTTGATCTTTCTTTTTATTCTTGATATCAGCCGGTGGTGGAACTCAAAAGAAAGCTCATAATCCTAAACCTAAAATTAAATTAAAGTGATTTTTTTTTAATAAAATTAAGTACCTAACAACGTACAACTTAATAAAAATTAAGTAAAAAAAAAAAAAAAAAAAAAATTTTTGCAAAACTAAATTAAGATCATTCTCCTTCATCGAATTTTTTTAAAACAAAAAAGAAAAAAGAAAAAAAAAAGCCAGGTAAAATAATTTATACCTCTTGTGAAATTTGCTTTTTCTTTATTATCTTCATTTATAGTGTGTGTCATCGTGCATTACCTTTTTATAAAAAAAAGGAAAGAGAAAACATCAAAAAATTGATCTATTGAAGCTATAATTGAAAATTACAAAAAAAAAAATAGCATCGCCATCACCGGCAAAACGAGTGCACAACTGTACCAAAACTTTTCTGCAAAGCGCTGTCTCTCTAGCCAGTGCCTTGCCTGTCCAAACGACTCCCGTAGACAGGGACACCGAACAGCACTTCAAAGATCGCAGTGAATCATACTCTGCGTACACATGGTCATTCGAGTCTTTCTCCACACCGGCCTAGCCTTGGTTAACCTATTTGGTTCTCGCCACTACGCTGTGCACGTCACATGCTTGTTAAACCTTCATCGTAAGGCCTAGTGGAAAACTTACCTGTGACTCAGACACTCTACGAAATTTTGTCAAAATAATCGTCACCTCGTGCCCTTAACCATGCAGCAAAGACAATTTCGTGACTTACACAGAATTTCCGCTAAATAAATCCACATCATCATCTTACAATAGACCAGCAATAGACCTATTCATATCCAACAAAACTACCTACAATCCACCATCCAACACCCTAAAATAGCAATTTTATATGTCAGCATCATCTTTATCATCAGCATCATTCCCCAGCATCAACAACATCATCATCTCGATCTAGATATATAATCAAGAGCTAATATTTTGTGTTGTGGTCATTTTTTTTTATTCTGTAATCCCGAAACCAACTCAAATAATTTTTCCGAATTTACAACTCCGAAAGTTGAGTATTTCCAATTTCATCATTTTTGTTTTTGTAAAGATCGTTCATTTGTTTGCTTTTCTTTTCTTAACTTATTTTTTACCTTTAGCTAGAGCATCGGTTATTCAATCTGCTGTGCACAACAAATTGAGAAGCCACCGCTGCTGCGCAAATGATATGGTAACTTCAACTGTATTCAACAACAAATTTTTTGTAACATATTACCTTTAATTGGTGAGTCGTTATATACATTTTGTTTTATTATTTTATTTAAACATATGAACGAGCTATAATTATTTGATTTAAATTTTTTTGTTTATTGTTTATATTGGTTCCTACAACCCTTTAAGGGGTAAAAAGCTCTTTTCTGAATTCATCGATAAATATTTTTTTTTGTGAATTTTAATATTTCTTAGAAAAAATTAAAATTTAATAATCTCTCAATAAGATTCGGATACGAATTCAATATTCAAATTTTAAATTTTAATATTTAGTTTAAGTACCCATTATTCAGATAATGAACTAATTTTTAGAATGTTTTATAAAAACAATTTTTTTTCTTTTATTGAATAAAATTGAAGTTGATTGTAGATCTCAAAAATGAATCAAATTAAGCCTTTTTTTATTTGAAATGATATTACCTTTTTGAGATGAGATTCTGATTTCGTTGTGTTAGTGTGGGTAAGTGAATTTAATAAGTGATGTGAGTGAAGATCAAGTGAGCCTGTGTGGTTCACTTTTTACTATAGGGGCTTTTGCTAAAATCGAGTGGAGCATAAGCCAAGGTTTTATCTATAATCTTTGGTTATAGATAGTGGGAGGGCAACACTCTAGGAAACCAATACCACCTTAAGGTTTCCCATGGTTTAAAGGTTTTGGATTAACATTCTGTTGTTTAATTTTGTTGTTTTTTTTTTTTTTTTGAAAAAACTATTTAAAGTTATCTAGGCATGTAAAAAAATGTACGGAAGTTCAGTAGCCTGCGCAAGATCCCACCCCCCCGATGAGCTGGTTTTTCGTGCATAACGCAAGCATGCCTACCGCGCATCGCTGACTGAACAACCTTTCATACTACCCATAGATTCCTGCAAGGATTCCTGTGTCCTTGGGTTTCTTTGGGATGGCTTGAGATCGCCTTTTTGGTGTGATAGGACCAACTACCGTTACACAGGTGGCGCCCAACGTGGGGCGAGAATATGCCAACACAATTTATATAAAATTATTAGCAAGATAATATACCAGATTTCTGATGTCCGGAAGATATCTGTCCAAGAAACAACTTCTTGTCTGTTGCATTGACTTTTGGTATAAAACCATCTTTTTCGAGCTACAACGTGTTTTTTTTTAGAATTCTTTCTTTTAAAGATCTTGTCAGACGACCGAAAGATTCAATTCCATGAGATCATATCTTTGACAGTTGCGTCGGAGCTTTCCTTTTTTTTTTTTTTTGAAAGTTTTCAAAATTACTTAAATTTTTGTTGCATATAACTTGTCCAACTTATATTTCAATTATAATTAGTTTTCAAAAAAATCATATTTCGATAACACCTTTGAAATGAAATCTCAGTGATATGTTTCCAGACTTGACAGACGACCAAAAGATGCGGTCAGTGAAATCAAACATTTATTGAAGCGTCGAAGTTTGTTTGCATCACAGGATTTCACATTGAGTCAATGAGAGTGATTAAAGATTTTATACGACCAAGAGAATCTATGTAATACAACTTTTTCTCTTTGCTGCGTTAAGATCATATTTAAATCTTTCTCTAGATCCAAGCCAACAATATTTTTTTTATACAGATTTTTTTTTTAAACCTTTACTCACTACACATCACAAAATTATATTTCATGCACCCACACACATATTTATGAGTTATACCTATAACAAAAATATTAGATTTTTTTCATACATACACAAATATACATACATATTTGTTTTCAAAATTTATAATATGACTTCTAAACAAAGAGGAGGGGGCCAAAGTGGTCGTACTAAAAGAGGTGGGGGAGTTATACCTCCAGTAGACACACGAGATGTTGACCCTGAATTACCGGGTTTACAGCTAAACAATAGCGAAATTCCTCCAGTAAATAATGGTTCAAATAATGTAAATGGTACAGATACTGCAAATGATAATGTAACAAATAATGTAGAAGGAGCTAGTGGTTCGAATGTCAGTAAACAATTTCCTCACAATAGAACTTTAACAGAACATATTCAGGAAGTCGTAACTGCTTCTATGGGTATAGCCAGAGCTGCCGATCTAATAAGTTTGCGACAAGAAATCGAAAGAGAACGGCAAATAACCTTAGAGAGAGTAGCAGAGACTATTCGACAATCTCTTGCAGCTCCTACACCTCAAGTAAATTCAGACGAATATGACGTAAACAGACGTCCACAATCTCAGAGTACTGCAAATAGACTTGTTTCTCAGCCTTTAGCAACAAATGAGCCAAACGCCGTTGGTAACACACCAGAACCACCCGATCATATGAGTGAAAATACTCATAATTTTATAGCACAAATTAATGCTTTAAATCTTAATCAAGATATTTCCAATGAACGCCCAGCTTACACTTCTTCTTCACGAAGTAACCCTTTTAAAAGGTTTGAATTCCATAAGTGGGGTTTAAAATTTGACAACCAAAATATGACGGTTGATGAATTTGTCTTTCGACTTGAGAGGTTGAAAGAGAGTTATGGAGCTTCATGGGAAGATATCTTCCTAAACTTTCACTTGTTTGTAACAGGTAGCGTAGAATCCTGGTACTGGATGTATATTAAATCTCATAGAGCAGCAAATTGGCAAAGTCTTCAGCTCGCACTAATCGAACAATATCGAAGCCTAGAAACAGATTCTGAGCTTTCAAGAAAAATGTTCGACAGGCGACAAGGGCACAATGAAAATTTCGATGACTTTTATAATGCCATACTTTTGATGAATACTGGTCTTCGAGTACCTAAAACAGCTAAAGAGATTATCGATTTAGTTAAACAAAATGTAAAACGCTGCATCGGGGAACTAATGATTACATACAAAACAAACAGCTTACCCGAAATGCTCTACGTATGCAGAACCATTGAAAGATATGTCCTTCAAAGTGAGAGTATCCGCAATAAACAATTAACTCAGTCGAATTTTAAGAAACAGGTCAATGAACTTGATTTTGTGGAAGATGATCCACAAGACTTTGAAATTAATGCACTTAAGGCAAATTCAGTTCCCAAACGCGATCAGTCATCTTATGTTTGTTGGAACTGCAAAACTAAAGGCCATTCATTCGTCCAATGTCCCAGCCCACAGAGGAATCTTTTTTGCTTTCGATGTGGACTAGAGAACACTACGACACCCCACTGTGTCAAGTGTTCGGGAAACCGAACACAGGGCGAATCGAAAACCGGGTAGTTTTGCCCTGTAGTAAAGAACCCGAATTTTTAAATTATTCAACATCTATTTCTAATCAATGTTCACCTGTTTTTACATATACAACTGACTTTCCAAAAATTCCTGATTCTACGATTATTTTACCGGCTATTCCAAAAAACAATGAATTTGAAAACTCAACTAAATTCGAAAATAACACAGATATTCAAAAAATTACCGAAAAGAAAAATGAAAACGAATCGATGACTAAAATTTTAAAGAATTCTGAACTTCCAATCAAAATTTCTTCAGGACAAATACAACCTAGATCTCTTCACGAGAGATTACTGAATTATCACGAAGTTCGATGCCGGATATTCAATTGTAAACCACCTAATCATATAATTAAACTTCGAGAACGTTTTCGAAAAAAGAAAGAAGTTCGAAATCAGATAAAAATTTCAAGTCTTTGTAATGTAGATGATCCCAGACCGTATGCGACCATTACTGTCTTTGGAAAACGAATACCGGGACTCCTTGACAGCGGTGCAAGCGTCAGCTGTTTAGGAAGTGGTTGTTTTGAACTTTTGAAAAATGCCAATGTTGAATTTAAACCATTTAAATCGAAAATTAGAACAGCAAGTGGTCAATCTCAACCGATGGTTGGAGAGGTGAAAACCAATATAACTTACAAGGGAGTCTCGAAAGAGATGACATTGTTTTTAGTTCCCTCATTAGACCAACAGCTATACCTTGGTGTTAATTTTTGGAGATTATTCGAAATTGCACCTCAAATTATCTCTGAAATCTCTTCCGGATATACTCCGAAAATCGACGATCCAAATGTCCATGAATTATCACAGGATCAGTCCAAACAATTAGAAGATGTCATCAACTTATTTCCGTCATCTGCTAAACTGGGGCTAGGCAGAACGACATTAGAAGAGCATGTTATTGATACAGGGGATACCAAACCTATCAAACAAAGGCACTACCCGGTTTCTCCAGCGGTGCAAAACCTTATGTATGAGGAACTGGATAGGATGCTCAGTCTTGGTATCATAGAGGAAAGCCACAGCGCATGGTGCTCTCCGGTTGTCCTGGTAAGGAAACCGGGAAAAAATCGTCTTTGTCTTGACTCCAGAAAGGTAAACCAAGTATCCAAGAACGACGCCTATCCATTTGCTCATATGGAGGGTTTGCTAAGCCGTCTTCCAGGTAAACTCTTTATATCGAGTGTAGATATGAAAGACGCCTTTTGGCAAATCCCGCTGGAGAAATCCTCCCGTGAAAAGACTGCTTTTGCTGTACCTGGTAGGCCTCTGTATCAATACACAGTGATGCCTTTTGGTCTCTGCGGTGCTGCTCAACGTTTGTGCAGATTGATGGACAAGGTGGTTCCGCACAGGTTAAGACAGAATGTCTTCGTCTATTTGGACGATCTTTTGATAATTACGGGGACATTTGAAGAACACACCGCGATTCTCACTGAACTGGCTTCGCTTTTAAGTTCAGCAGGTCTAACGATAAATCTTGCTAAATCAAAATTTTGTTTTAAACAATTGAAATATTTAGGATTCATTGTAGGAGATGGGGGTCTGAAAACGGATCCTGACAAAGTCTCAGCCATCAAAGAATTTCCCATTCCAAAAACACCTAGACAAGTGCGAAGATTTTTAGGACTATCGGGATGGTATAGGCGCTTCGTCAAAGATTATTCTTCAATCGCCACCCCCATTACTGATACTTTGAAAAAGGGAAAATCTTTCGTATTTGGTCCAGAGGCAATTGCAGCATTCGAAAAGCTCAAAACTGAGTTAACAACTGCTCCAATACTGATAAATCCGAATTTCGAAAAACCGTTTGTGATTTTGTGTGATGCTTCGACAACGGGGATAGGTTCAGTCTTATGCCAAAAAGATGAAGAGGGCATAGAAAGGCCTATCTATTACTTTTCTCATAAACTTAACTCTGCTCAACGAAATTACAGTGTGACTGAGTTGGAATGCCTAGCGGCGGTCATGGGTGTTGAAAAGTTTCGGTCTTATGTAGAAGGGCAAGAATTTAAAATAGTGACTGACCATGCGAGCCTGAAGTGGCTCATGAATCAGAAAGACCTAAGCGGACGGTTAGCTCGTTGGAGTCTTCGACTTCAACGATACTCTTTTGAGATAGAGCATAGGAAGGGCTCGCAAAATGTTGTTCCAGACGCTCTGTCTAGAGTGTATGCGGTTGATGGAATCGTATCCGAAACATCATTGAACGTGAACCCTTCAGATGTTCTGTCAATCGATTTGACAGATCCAGCCTTTAAGTCGGATGAATATGTCGACTTGATTAAAACAATAGAGGAAAACAAAGAACAGTTACCTGACCTTTGTGTCTCAGAAAATTTTGTGTACAAAAAGGTTAAATGTTGCACAGGGGATCCTAGAGCTGACGACCTCGTCTGGAAGCTCTGGATTCCATCCATGCTAACCAACCAATTGGTACTTCTGGCACATGATCCGCCAAAAGCCTCGCATGGTGGGATCGCCAAGACACTATACCGTTTGCGTGAGCGTTTTTACTGGCCTAATATGGCGGCTCAAGTAAAGGCTTTCATTTCAAGCTGTATGGTGTGTAAATCTTCAAAAGCTCCGAATTCAACTCTCAGACCGCCAATGGGTAAAGCATTTGTGGTAGAACGGCCTTTCCAACATCTCTTTATAGATTTTCTTGGACCTTACCCAAGATCAAAATCTGGAAATACCTTCATAATTATATGTCTCGATCAATTAACTAAATTTGTATGTATTTCACCCTTAAGAAAAGCAACTAGCGAAATGGCCATAAAATTCCTCGAAGAACAAGTTTTTGCAACTTTTGGAGTACCAGAGTCAGTGTTATCCGACAATGGAAAACAGTTTACGGGGAAAGAGTTCGCAAAATTTCTCTCCAGCTATGGAGTAAAACACATAAAAACCGCTGCCTACTCACCACAGGCCAACGCAAGTGAGCGCGTAAATAGGTCCATTCTTTCAGCTATTAGGTCATATATAGGTCCAAGTCATACAAATTGGGATAAACACTTAATCTCTATAACATCGTCTCTTCGTTCTGCAGTCCATTCCGCCATCGGCATGTCGCCACATGAAGCTTTATTCGGGCATTCAAAAATTGAACATGGCTCAGACTATGCCTTGCTTCGCAAACTAAATGGTTTGAACAACCCAGAGTATGAAGTTTTGCCTAAAGCCTCAAAAATGAATATCATTCACAAACATCTTAAAGATTCTTTATCCAAAGCGCATGATCAATATGAACACACGTATAACACAAGAAGTAAAAATATCACCTTCAAAGTAGGGCAATTAGTTTTGAAACGTAATTTCGTCCTTAGTGACGCTACAAAAAAGTTTAACGCAAAACTTAGCCCAAAATTTGTACAAGCCAGAGTAAAAAGTGTAACTGGCAACAGCCTCTATGAACTTGAAGATATGCAAGGAACATCACTGGGAATCTTTCATGCTAAAGATATCAGAAAATAAAATAATGAAACAACAAAAAGCGAAAGCAATCCTTAATACTTATTTTAAGACAAACAAACTTTAAGATTTCATACCTGCAGGTCCTTTTTCATTCAACAGACTTTTCCTGTTGTCAAAGCTATTGAGATGCTTTGTTGGGGACCCATACACTCAACTTAAAAAAAAAAAAAAGTCACACCAGCCCATAATAATTCTTTTATTTTTACTGCCAGCGAAAATGATGAGTTTATGAACTCTACCCATAAGGAATTCTGTGTGTTTCCAATAAATGACCGACATTATTTCGAAGCACAAAATTACCACGATAAGTGTATCCATTTCCCTTAATGCGGAAAACATGGAATTGAAACAAGTTGAAAGGTGTAATTATTTTCTCCTTCAACTTGATCTTTCTTTTTATTCTTGATATCAGCCGGTGGTGGAACTCAAAAGAAAGCTCATAATCCTAAACCTAAAATTAAATTAAAGTGATTTTTTTTTAATAAAATTAAGTACCTAACAACGTACAACTTAATAAAAATTAAGTAAAAAAAAAAAAAAAAAAAAAATTTTTGCAAAACTAAATTAAGATCATTCTCCTTCATCGAATTTTTTTAAAACAAAAAAGAAAAAAGAAAAAAAAAAGCCAGGTAAAATAATTTATACCTCTTGTGAAATTTGCTTTTTCTTTATTATCTTCATTTATAGTGTGTGTCATCGTGCATTACCTTTTTATAAAAAAAAAGAAAGAGAAAACATCAAAAAATTGATCTATTGAAGCTATAATTGAAAATTACAAAAAAAAAAATAGCATCGCCATCACCGGCAAAACGAGTGCACAACTGTACCAAAACTTTTCTGCAAAGCGCTGTCTCTCTAGCCAGTGCCTTGCCTGTCCAAACGACTCCCGTAGACAGGGACACCGAACAGCACTTCAAAGATCGCAGTGAATCATACTCTGCGTACACATGGTCATTCGAGTCTTTCTCCACACCGGCCTAGCCTTGGTTAACCTATTTGGTTCTCGCCACTACGCTGTGCACGTCACATGCTTGTTAAACCTTCATCGTAAGGCCTAGTGGAAAACTTACCTGTGACTCAGACACTCTACGAAATTTTGTCAAAATAATCGTCACCTCGTGCCCTTAACCATGCAGCAAAGACAATTTCGTGACTTACACAGAATTTCCGCTAAATAAATCCACATCATCATCTTACAATAGACCAGCAATAGACCTATTCATATCCAACAAAACTACCTACAATCCACCATCCAACACCCTAAAATAGCAATTTTATATGTCAGCATCATCTTTATCATCAGCATCATTCCCCAGCATCAACAACATCATCATCTCGATCTAGATATATAATCAAGAGCTAATATTTTGTGTTGTGGTCATTTTTTTTTATTCTGTAATCCCGAAACCAACTCAAATAATTTTTCCGAATTTACAACTCCGAAAGTTGAGTATTTCCAATTTCATCATTTTTGTTTTTGTAAAGATCGTTCATTTGTTTGCTTTTCTTTTCTTAACTTATTTTTTACCTTTAGCTAGAGCATCGGTTATTCAATCTGCTGTGCACAACAAATTGAGAAGCCACCGCTGCTGCGCAAATGATATGGTAACTTCAACTGTATTCAACAACAAATTTTTTGTAACATATTACCTTTAATTGGTGAGTCGTTATATACATTTTGTTTTATTATTTTATTTAAACATATGAACGAGCTATAATTATTTGATTTAAATTTTTTTGTTTATTGTTTATATTGGTTCCTACAACCCTTTAAGGGGTAAAAAGCTCTTTTCTGAATTCATCGATAAATATTTTTTTTTGTGAATTTTAATATTTCTTAGAAAAAATTAAAATTTAATAATCTCTCAATAAGATTCGGATACGAATTCAATATTCAAATTTTAAATTTTAATATTTAGTTTAAGTACCCATTATTCAGATAATGAACTAATTTTTAGAATGTTTTATAAAAACAATTTTTTTTCTTTTATTGAATAAAATTGAAGTTGATTGTAGATCTCAAAAATGAATCAAATTAAGCCTTTTTTTATTTGAAATGATATTACCTTTTTGAGATGAGATTCTGATTTCGTTGTGTTAGTGTGGGTAAGTGAATTTAATAAGTGATGTGAGTGAAGATCAAGTGAGCCTGTGTGGTTCACTTTTTACTATAGGGGCTTTTGCTAAAATCGAGTGGAGCATAAGCCAAGGTTTTATCTATAATCTTTGGTTATAGATAGTGGGAGGGCAACACTCTAGGAAACCAATACCACCTTAAGGTTTCCCATGGTTTAAAGGTTTTGGATTAACATTCTGTTGTTTAATTTTGTTGTTTTTTTTTTTTTTTGAAAAAACTATTTAAATTTATCTAGGCATGTAAAAAAATGTACGGAAGTTCAGTAGCCTGCGCAAGATCCCACCCCCCCGATGAGCTGGTTTTTCGTGCATAACGCAAGCATGCCTACCGCGCATCGCTGACTGAACAACCTTTCATACTACCCATAGATTCCTGCAAGGATTCCTGTGTCCTTGGGTTTCTTTGGGATGGCTTGAGATCGCCTTTTTGGTGTGATAGGACCAACTACCGTTACAACGGTATTATTAATATTACAAACGAAAATATAAACGGTTGTTTATGTTTATTAATGGATTTATTAAAATTAATATATTCTGTTCATTGGGGTTATAAACAGGTTTATTAATATTATAAACGGAAATAATAAACGGTTTTTTATATTAATGAACGCATTTATTAAAATTAATAAACTCTGTTAATTAGGGCTAAAAACGGGTTTATTAATATTACAAACGAAAATATAAACGGTTGTTTATGTTTTTTAATGGATTTATTAAAATCAATAAACTCAGTTTATTGTGGTTATAAACGAAAACTTTAAATTGTTTGTAAAATTTTCACCTGGAAATGGAGAATAATAAAGGAAAGTTCACTGACACAATTAATAATGTTTATTGGACAAATTCTATCACTTTATTCATTGTCTCAACGAACTTTTTTATTATATTTACGTACCTTTTTGGTTCAGTGTAAAATACAAAAATCTAAGTTTTGCGCCAATTTTGTATTTTATATAAATTTTTGGGATTTCCAAGATTTCGGGTTTTCTGGTTTTCGTTTCGTTTTCAAGGTTTAAAATTAGTTTGTTTCTGGGTTTTTGGGGTTTAAAAACTTTCTGGATTCTGAGTTCTAGGAACTCTGGGTTTCCGGGATTTTGGCTTTTCGGGATTTTGACCTCAATCCATTGCAATCTTCTGAAAATGCTCGGTTTGATACATAGCTTGAAAGTTAATGAAATTTCCTTTGTTTTCTGGTTTTCGTTTAGTTTTCAGGGTTTAAAATTAGTTTGTTTCTGGGTTTTGGGGTTTAAAAACTTTTTGGATTCTGGTTCTAGGGACTCTGGGTTTCCGGGATTTTGACCTCAACCCATTGCAATCTTCTGAAAATGCTCGGTTTGATAGCTTGAAAGTTAATGAAATTTCCTTTGACTTCATCAAAGTAAAAACGACATTGTTCATTGTTATATGAAATAAAATAATTTTATTAACAAAATAAAATTCTCAATAATATTGTACAATATGATACAGTAATATTTTCTATTTAAATATATATAGATAATTATATAATGTATGAAGATAACTTAATAATAGTTAAATGTACATTTATTGGATTTATTATTATAAAATAAATCTCTTATTTTTCAAAAAATAGAACACACATTATGATGTATGTTTATTATTTTTATTTATTTTTTTTAACTAAAAAATCGAAAAAATAAAAATAAAACAATTTGATATTCAAACTGTCATTTTAATTATATTTATTATATTCTCCATTTAGTTGATTTTCTCATGTTTATCAGTCTATGAAATATTTCTTTTTACATTTCATGAATGTGTACACAATGGTTTTTATGTATGCAGTTAATTATATATTATTTTATTCAATTTATTAATTTACAATAAATTACAATAATTAATACATAGTACAATAAAAATATATAGAATCCTACTGACCTGACACATTTAAATAAAAATAATTTCTTTCTACTCTTTCATCAAACTTATCGAACATAAAAACGTTAAAACCTTATAATTTACATTATTTTGAAAAACCCTCTCATTTTTCGGCTCCAAGCAGCATTTGAATTTGTGCTGAACTCTTTCCCTTAGTTTCAAATACCATGAAAAAGACGTACAGTGTTGCTGAAAACATACAAAATGCAAAGAACCAGAAAGTGACATCTGATCCTAAGGCCTCCACCATTGAGCCGAAACATTTTGTGACCATGAATACTGAGAACCAATTTGACATAACTGTTAACGCAACCGCAGTGGCTTTAACATCTGGCGGGAAGAGTTCGCCCATCATTAGCCAAGGAATGGGACCATAACCCAGGGAGAAGGTGACCATGAACAACACAACCGACAACAATGGCAACCATCCAATTTCGCTGACGTCTTTTCCGCTGTCCTTCATGTCGAAGTAGATGCCGAGAACTGTCAAACAAATTAATTGGCAAATACTGCTGAAGATCAGCAGAATTTTACGGCCTGCTCTCTCGATCAGGAATGAGGATGCAAGAGTCATGCTGACTTGAACTATTCCAACAATGATACTGCAGGCCGATGGATTAAGGGTGCTTCCGGCAGACTTGAAAATGGGCACCGTATAGAAGATGACAGCATTGACACCGGAAAATTGTTGAAAGAACATGAGGAGCATTGAAATTATGAGCGCGTTCTTGGCGGCCCTATTCCTGAAGACGTCCATGAATGAGGCATCACTACCGGCAGAGTCCAAGTCAGTTTGAATTATTTGAATGGCCGATCGAGAATCACAGTAACGGCCCCAGAGCCATTTTAGAGAGAGAGCTGCATCGCCTCGTCGACCCTGAAAATAGAATAATGTGTTCATTTTTGATACGTTCTACAAGGCTATGCGTGTCACTTACTTTTTTGAGCAGATAAACTGGAGTTTCAGGCAGGAAGCACATTCCAATAAACAGACCTATCGGGATACACAGACAGAAGACACTCAAAGCTTTCCAAGAAACCGCTGCACCAACTAAATAGACCATAAGAATTCCACAACTAAGAGTAAGTTGAAACAGTGTTCCCAAAGAGCCACGAATTGAAGTTTCTGCAATTTCGGAGATGTACATTGGAGCCACAACACAAAAGCTTCCAGTAGATATTCCTAATTAAAATAAATGTTTATAATTTTTTTATTTCGAAATAATAATAATTGAACTCAGAGCTATCTCACCAATAAGGAAACGAGCTAAACACAACATTCCAGCTGATTTTGCAAAGATTGTCATTATCCATGCAACAATAAATGGCACATCCATCAGAAGAGCTGTGTATTTCCGCCCAATAGCATCAGCAATGTAACCCGTAGGCAGAGCCGCTAGGAAGGCACCAATAGCCAGTAGGGAACTCACCCAGGTTTCTGAAAAAGAGGAATTAAAAAACAATTAATTAACGTACTTCCAAAGAGAATTTTAACTTATCAAGTAAAATGATTATATATTTTAATTAGTTTTCTTGCAAATTGCATTAAGATTTCGAAAATAACATTTTCTATAATTGCTATAATATCATTTAAAATTAATAATTTAAAAGTTTAACTGTAATTGATAAATTCGATTGCATCGAATATCCAACAAATTTGGTACCTTTCTAAAACCTATGAACTTCAAAAGCCTTTTAAAATAAGTTTCTTAAAAGTCTCTCACTGAATAATGACTGAAACTATATCAGCTTTTAAACAGTTGTATTTTATTTTTGAATATCCCACAAAAGGAGTTATTGAGGTGACTGTACTGTACACCTTAGTGCCTTTCTTTAAGTTATCAATCATTGAAATCTATTGAATTTTTTTCCCATATAACAATGATATTTTTCTATGAATATTCCAAAAAATTCTTAGAAAACTTCTTATTCTTCGTGAATATCCCAGAAATGAGGTTCTAGATATGATGATGTTTAAAGTTTTATAATTTTTCTTTGATATTTTTATATCATTTTGATATTCAGATGAATATCCCCAAAATCTCTTAAAAGCCTTACCTTTAAAAATTCTATGAAAACAAAAAATATCTTAATTTATTTAAAATGAACTGACCTTTTAAGATCAATCAGTTAAATTTTCTTTTCTTTGCGAATATCCCAAAAAAGGCGTTTTAAGAGTCTCTTATGATACCTACAAATAATTTTAACTAAAGTTTTATAATTGAAACTGACTGACTTTCTTAGACCCTTTTTAACGAACATCCCAAAAATCTTAATAAGCCTAAATGAAATTAAAAAATTTTAACTTTATTACTGAAACAGTTGGGTCTTAATGATCTTTTAATGACTTTTGCTCTGCTTTGCGAGTCTAATTGATCTTTTGCTCTGCTTTGCGAATAACTAACAAATGGAGTTTTTATTGAAATTGTATAACTTTTCTGTTTTTACCACATCTAAGTTCTGTAACACTTTAGTGGTCCAATCAAAAAACTTATGGTTGCAAATTTAGTACAAATTAAAAACAACAAATCTGTACAAACCTAGAAATCTTTAAAAAATGTATTTTAAAAAAAAGTCTTTGATTGGCCATAAATAAATGAAATAAAGTGAAAGTTTAAGGCCATTCTTGTAAGAGGTCAACATCTTACCGAATCCTCTACAAATTAGGGACTAAAATTATCAATTCCCTTCAGAAAAGCTTATAACAATTTTTCTTTTTGTATGACCTCAAAGTGACCTATCTGCTGTAGCCCAACATAAATTACTGAAACTAATTTCAGATTGCCTACTTTTTCGAATATCCCAAAAAAAAAAAAAAAAATAACACAAAGGTGCAAAAATCCAATACGAACTTGAGTGCAATTTAAAAATGTGTTAAGGAAAATACTTTGGCTGACTAATTACTAAAACATGTGAACTTTTTTGAAATCGCATAGTTTATGTCGAATATCCCACAAATTATGAGCCAAACAAATTTCATATATAAAACAAAATGGCATAAATTAAATTGAAATTTTACAAAGTTTACATTTGAAAGACTAGCTAGGTTTGCATAAACTAGATTTGGCGAATATCCTACCACTGATTTTTAAAATCTTTAATGCCCCTAAAACCTTAACTGAAAATTAATCCATGGCAATCCGATTACTGCAACGACTTACATAGTTTCTTAAGGGAATAACCTATTCTAGATTGGCTTTGCAAAAATCCAATACAAAATTAAAAAAAAATGTTTTAACAAAAAAGTCTTTGGCTGACTAATTACTAAAACCAGTAAACTTTTTTGCACCCTTGTAGTTTTATCGAATATCCCACACATTTTTAGCTAAAAATATCACATATACAAATCATTATAACTTAATAACAAAAGTATACATTTCAAAATTTATCTGAGTTTATATAAAATCCATTTAGCGAATATCCCACCAGTGGTTTTTAAAATCTTTAATGCCCCTAAGAATTTGACTGAACATTTTTGTAATGCAATCCTGTTACTGAAACGAAAACTAATTAAACTTACAAAACAATTAGACTTAAAAAGTTTATTAGGGAATAACCAACATTTTATGTGACATGCTAAATCCCGGAAGCACATTTTTACTATATCGTAATTAAAAAGCCATTTGCATTCACAGTCTAATAATAGAAATTAGTTTCAGATAAAATATATGTATATTCATATTTTTGAATATCCCAACGTGGGCTATTGAATTTAAACAAACCTCCCACTAATAAAACTTATCATGAGATTCAGAAGTGAATGTTTTTATTTAATAAAATTTTAAGGAAAGATCATCCAAATTTGCGAGTGCACTAAACATGTATTTCTGTTAAGCAAATTCAATTAAAAACATTCTCCTTTTATCTTTTTATCTTTATCATAAATTCCATGTCATGTGTTTCACTTTAAATGACACTATTAGGTAAGCACTAAAAAAAATTTAACAACATTGTATGTTGAGCTATTTATAGAACGCACATAATTTATCAAAATATTCTATTTGCGATTAAATTCGATACTTTACAGTTTTAAGACTTATTTTCTTATATTTTTTAGTATCATGTAACAAAGTTAAAAAGGGAAGGAACCTTCAAACGTGTTTAAGAAAAGCATTAACAGGATTGAATTTTGATTGATTGCTCAAGAAATTTACAAAATAAAACAAAGGAACTATCTTTATAAAATGAAGGCAAAACTTTCCACGCAGTCTTACCCATTCAAATAGTTTTATTTTTGTAATATCAACACTCTAAAGGATAGTACAGCGTTGTTTGTCCTAAGAATAAGAATATACAGGACTCTCTATATAAACTTCTGCTGTTGCTCATCGTATACAAAGACACATTAAATCAACTATAGCGTTGCGTTGTTTGTAAATAGAGGTGCAGTCTTGTGATATATTCTTAAAGCAACATTCACCTCTAATTTACATATTCTCGTACATAATGCTAGGGTATTCCTTGAAAATCTTATCCTTAGTGCGAATAGCTGGGCAAAGTGATAAATTATCCTTTGTAATTGCAAAACAAACAGTTTTACCCGACTTATAAGTGCATATCCTTTCCTTATCCATATAGATAGAAGAAAACATTGCTGTATAAACTGATGCCGGGAACTGGGACCGGCATTAGCATCGGCACCGGCGGCGGCCGGGCGTTGCATTGCATTTGTTTACTTAGAAATTATTTGCGTTTCGGTCATAAGGATTATAACTTTATGGCGTGAAATGAATATGAAAGCACGTGTCCTGGATAAATTGTGAATTTCTATGGTAAGTTTAATCAATACTTGACCTTAAAAGTATCAAAATGTAACAAGATGGAAAAGAAAATGATATTAAGGCTACGTTACACTTTAAGAATACGTTTTTTATATACTTATTCTTGATTTAAGTAATTAGTAACAATTACATAATGGTTTTTAAAAGGATGATCTGGGCGTATAAGTATACTTTACCTATACGTAGGTACAAGTGTTATGGCTACTTTCTTTTAATAGCAAAGTGTTATAAAGGGTGTCCCAAAATTAACGCAAGATTTGAATTAAATAGAAAACGCCGTTTTTAGTCTTTTGATAGTTATATTTTTATTGACTCGTAAAGTACATAGGATAGGGTTATGTATGGAATAACACATCGGACAAATGGCCTCCACGGCTTTGCATGCACATGCGCACTCTTTTGTTGAAATTTTCCATGACCATTCTGCATAAATGTGGCTGAATTTCGTTGATGCAGCGTTTTGGCAGAAGGAACTGTGTAATCATGTCGCGATATCGAGTACCAGTAACAGTCACTGCTTGACCAGCATCATTTTCAAAAGAATATGGCCCAATTATGCCTCCAGCCCAAAATCCACACTATACAGTCACGCGTTGTGGATGCATTTGTTTTTCGACAATCACATGTGGGTTCTCCGAACCCCAAATGCGGCAATTTTGGCGATTGACAAAGCCATCAAGATGAAAATGTGCTTCATCGCTTAGGATGATTTTGCTCAAAAATTAGCCGCCAAGCTTTCACTATTTTTGAAATATTCTTTAATAATGAAGACACGTTGTTCTCTCGTGTAACGCTCCATTTTTAATAACCCTATACTGTTAGCTGTCAAATTGCTTCTTTTTTTCAGGGTTGCCAACACTTCACTGCACAAATGGCGGCAAATTCAAATCTTGCGTTAATTTTGGGACACCCTTTATATATAGTTTTTCACCAGTATACACTTAAATTGTAGCAACGCCCTATGTCTTCAACGAATTTCAGAAGGTGGTCTGAAACACAAACGAATCTTAGACACTTAGTAAACATACAATTTTTGCACAGTAATAACTTTGTCAGTCACGTTATTCTTTAGACATTTCTAATTTGAACATTATCCTACAGAGAAAGATTTAATTGGCATACAAATAATCCATTCTATTTTTATACTAAAGACACATTTAGTGAAAATTAACTCCCAGTACATTTAAAACAATAAAATTAACACTACAAAAATCAAAATACTCGTATTAACGTTTCAAACATTGGAATGGACATGGACAATCACATTCCATCATAGAATATCAAAAATTGTGATCCCTTTGAATAAATTCTTGCGGATTTCAATAAACATTTCAGTTGTACGGAAAAGGAAAAAATAAGTTATCAATACGTGGTAAGAGTGTAAGTGTAAATAAAACAGACATTTATCAAGAATATAAAGGGTGATTTTTTAGCTATTATCTTTTTGGTAACACTGGTTTAAACAGCTGACGCACGTTTCGTGTTTTGTTTCACTGTCAAACATCTTCAGTTTGTTCTATAATTTAACCATGAATCGTCTCTCAAACGAACAACGCTTGTAAATTATTGAATTTTATTATCAAAATGCGTGCTCTGTTTAGAAAGTTCATCGCGCGCTTATTCCATTTTATGGTCAGTTTAATCGACCCACTGAAGCGGCTTTCGGGCTATTGTGACTAAATTTCGCTGTATCGGCCAGTGCCAGTGTTAATGATGACCAGCAATTATCGATTCGTCGCCGCCCGCCGCTCGCAGCAGTTGGCCTCTGTTACTCAACAACGACGAACATTTTGCGGAGGGATTTAGGTGTGATGCCTTTTAAAATACAGCTGGTGCAAGAATTGAAGCCGAACGAACTACTGCAACGTAGAATTTTTAGTGAATAAGCTCTTGGAAAGTTGGTCGAAGATCCACTTTTTTACCGAAAAATTGTGTTCAGCGACGAATCTCATTTTTGTCTCAATGGGTACGTAAATAAGCAGAATTGTCGATTTTGGAGTGAATATCAGCCAGAAGCATTGCAAGAGCTACCAATGCATCCAGAAAAAATTAAAGTTTGGGGCGGTTTATGGGCTGGTGGCATCATTTGACCGTACTTCTTCATAGATGATTCGAATCGATTACGTAACTGTGAATGGTGAGCGCTACTTTTTTTTGCCCAAAATGCAAGAGCTTGCCTTGCATGACATGTGGTTTCAACAAGACGGTACCACATGCTACACAGCACGCGCAACATTGGACTTATTGAGAGGCGAGTTCGGTGAATATTTTATTTCACGTTCAGGATCCGTCAATTGGCCGCCTAGATCATGCGATTTAACGTCTTTAGACTATTTTTTGTGAGGCTATGTTAAAGCTCATGTCTAAACAGACAAGCCCGTTTCAATTGACGCATTGGAAGACAACATTAAAGCATTTATTCGTGAGATACCGGCCGAAATGTTGGAAAGAGTATGCCATTGATGGATCATTTGAGGCGCAGTCAAGGTCAACATTTGCATGAAATAATCTTCAAACATTAGATTATGTGGACCGTACTATCGATTCAAATAGAGATTTCATGCATTTTTTTGAATTGTATGTGTTTTTTTGGAAAACTTTCCTATAGCTTTTAAAAAATCACCCTTTAGAATATATTGCAAACTTTGGGCGTATTCAATGGTTTTATTGATTTAAGCGAGTAGTGTCAGGAATAGAGATGACCTACCTAGAGTTGACAGCTGCCATTGCCATCGTTGATCGATGTATGTATAAGTCACTAAACGATGCTGAAATGAATAATTCAAAAAGCTTTGAAATCGATTAAAGTTTTGCAACATGATTGTTACACAATGCCTAGAGCAAATTTATAAACAGGAGTTATTTACGGAAATAAGTACATGTCTGAAGTCATGTATTAAAAAGTATACTTTTTGCTAGATTTAGGTTTTAGGATTTAGGTTTTGCTAGATTTAAACTTAATGTTTTCAAAAGAAATGCAGGAATGTTATTCAGAGGTAAGCTATTGTCTAAGTAGTTTAATTTTAATAATGATGTATCTTCTGAAAGTGAAAAGTTTTTGGTATCGGTAATAACAGGGAACATAAAATGTACATAAGATAAAACAAACCAAATGTACAATTTTTGATTTGAGGCCGTTAGACCACATCAATGTACTCTAATATATCAATAAGCCAACTTAATTTTGGATGATCAATCAATCGATAGATAGATAGACAGGGCCGGACAAAGCATATGTGCAAGATGTGCAAATGCACAGGGCGCAGAATTCTGGGGGCGCATTACCAGGAGCAAGAAAATGTAATCTGATCTTGCAAACAAATATGTACTACTATTTGCCATTCTTTAACCACAAACATTCTTAAAATAATCTCTAAAAAACATCCATCACAACTGTTCTAAGTTATCTCTTGCGCACTAACTAACATCACTTTCATTGTTGCATTCAATGAAAATTTAACTCAAAATATCGCAGAACTAAAAATCCTACCTACCTCACTTCCAAATATTTCACCCTGTTCGTACAAGAGAAAAAAAAAGAAAAAAATCTCAACACAAAAAAGTTCCATGCAAGAGAAAAAAAGGAAAAATCTCAACACAAAAAATGTCCATGCCACCTCATATGTGCAAGATTTATTTCATGCACACCGAGTCCCAAAATTAACATAGAGACAGAGAGTATGACAAAGCAAAATACTTATTCATATTGAATCGTATGGGCTAGAACGTGCAGGTTTTGTATCACGCTATTCACGCACCGTACCTGAATGTGAGTTCTCATCTACAAAAAAAAACAACAACAAAAAAATATGAAATGTCTTTGATTAGTACTTGTAGTAGAAAGTAGCACAGCAACCTACCTGCTCTCTTCTTTCGGAGACATTTTTTTGTTGTTTTCTTTGTAGATGAGAACTCACATTCAGGAACGTGCGTGATACAAAACCTGCACGTACTAGCCCATACGATTCAATATTAATAAGTATTTTGCTTTGTCATACTCTCTATGTTAATTTTGGGACTCGGTGTGCATAAAATATATCTTGCACATATGAGATGGCATGGAACTTTTTTGTATTGAGATTTTTTCTTTTTTTCTCTTGCATGAAACTTTTTTGTGTTGAGATTTTTTCTTTTTTCTCTTGTACGAACAGGGTGAAATATTTGGAAATGAGGTAGGTAGGTGTCTTTGCTACAAATGGTCAATTGATGTGCAAGTTTTCTTTTTTGCACACTGATTATCGAAGTTAACATGGGAGATATTTAAAAAAAAAAAACTTATTTATACGGAATCATATGGGTCAGAGCGTGCAGATTTTCTTATTGCACACTGTGTAAGAGTTAAGTGCCTGATTACAGATGAAATTTTTAATAGAATGGAAAAGGAGCATAGAGCTTAAAAATTAAAGAGGGATGATTCTATGTGGAGTCGAATTGTTCTTGCGCAGGCAGTTTGTTTTTTTTTTTGTGAAAGTTAATGACTGTTGTAACGGCTACTTTTAATGTATATCTAGTCTGGTGCAGAATGCAGATTGTTGCAATTGTTTTTTCGCTTTGTTGTTAAATAATATTAAATACATAGCTATCAGTTTTTAATAGAAGTGACGTATTTTGTGACAAGACCGTAATGTGACTGACTCAGTTGATTTTAGACAAGCTTGAATTACATGAAATTTTAATAAGAGTATCTAACTGTCAAAGCCAAAGTTATGATAATGGTTCGAATAGGCTTCGTCTTGTTGAGTGGACGTAATTTTATAAAACTAAGAGACTGTGTCTAAGAAACAACTAATGTGCTTTACAAAAATAAACTAAATTAATATAAAATAAAATAAAAACTGTGTAGCCTGACCAATTCTAAGTCGGCAAATTAATAACAAGCTATTGAAATAACTATGTATAGTATAGGTACATAGAATTAAGAATCATAAGTGTAAAAAAAAAATCCCAATAAAGTACATCCATACATACATAATGGTTCGAATATAAAAGGAAAAGAAGCGAGTGTTCAGAATCGAATTCGAACCCTTGAACCAAGAGCATTTTTAGTTTCATGTTGCCCGCATTCCTTAAATTTAGTGGTTAATGATGCTGCTCGGTGCTTATTTTATGCAGTTAAATTTTTCGATACAATTCAATGTTTGTATAACTTTTTTTAAAGTTCCACAACGAGGTAAGATATTTATAAGAAAAAAATTCCAAGTCATATTTTGTAACCCCCTTCTGAGACAAGATGAGAGAGCAGGTTAGATGCATTGAGGCCTTTAAAAACAAATTAAGAAGAAATATATGAAGCCCTTTTAGAATTAAGAAATCTAGAGGCAAAAAACATTGCAGAATCGTTAGGAAATAAAACTTTTGATTTTACATTTATTTGCTGCCTGCTAATTTGGTTTGATATTTTAGAAAATATAAATTAAACTAGTAAATATTTGCAAAGTCCGTCCGTTAATCTGTCAATTGGCATAACAGTTTTAGAAAATACAAAAAACAGTTTGATTTTAATGCGTTCCGATAAAAAATTTAATGAGTAGGTATGTTCAATTAACCGAGCGTATTGCTAGTTCCCTAGAAATACCAAATATGTTTCCTGTAGCTTCATAATTGCGATCTCAACGGAGAAAAATACTTTGTACTGATGAATGTCCTGAAACTATATTAGACCCGAAACAAAGATTTAAAGTTGAATTTTTTTTTAAAACTTGAAAGGTTTGATACGTATGTATAGTATCAATTTTTCATTTTTTAGTAACATAAGCGAATGTTTAAAAAATAAAAATGTACCTACGTGCTTCATGCCTTAATTTGCAGAATGTTTTAACATAAAGTAATTTTAAAGATTTAGATGGAGAAGAATTGTTTCAAGAGTTAACCGTAATATCCCAGCTTGTTACACCACAAAGCTCAAGTTTAGATGTGTTAAATTTTATTTTTAGTTCAAACCTTGAAGATCTTGCTCCAAATTTAGTAATTGCTCTCCAAATCCTTAATACAATCCCGGTCACGTAGCTTCAGGAGAACGTAGTTTTTCTAAACTTAAAATTATTAAAAATTATCTTAAGACAACCATGACTCAAGAGAGATTGGTAGTTTTATCTATAATGTCCATTGAAAAGAAATTATTAAATTCTTTAGACTTTGATGATCTCATTTCTGAATTTGCAAAATGTAAGGCCAGAAAAGTAAGTTTCCAAGTTTAAAAGTTTCCCCTCTGCTCATTTCTTCGCTGCGTTTTAGTTTAATGGTTTAGTCCTCCTGGGGATACCTCAATAAAAAAAACGCATTGAAAGTCTACCTCCTGGGTAATCTGGGAAAGGCTTATGCTTGTGGGCGCTTTCTACAAATCTTGCACAGGGCGCAAGTTTGGCTGGGGCCGGAGCTGAACTTGAGCAACCCCTTGCAAGTTTGTTTGGCAAAATCAACTGCATTGGTTACTCCGTCTAAAGGAAGGTGTACAACGATTGAGTTCTCGGTGGATTTCCGTGAACCGATTTCCAATTGTGTTTCTAATAACTCACATCTTTCCGTCACCAATTTAAGTTTATCTTTCAAATCGGTATTTGTAATTTTAAGTGAAATGATTTCTGATGATAATGCTTCGATGTCAGCTTTCGTGGCTAGCCCTTTCAATTGTTCGAGGAAGGAATCGTGGATGATTTGTTTTAATTGATTTATCGATAGATTCCCCACCGTCGGTCGTCATAGCTTTAAAAATTTTTTTTTGTGCTTATGTCAAACTCTGGTGAAGTTTCCGCAAGCCCCCGTTTCTTATGCATAAAGAAGTAGGTACCGGTGTTCGCCAAAAGAATTTTGTTTCCAAAATTGTATTTAATAAGAAGTGCCTACCTTGATATTAAATATAGTAAGTAATCTTAGTGCTGATTTAAACAGGAGCTTTTTGTTTTTTTTTTTTAAGCAATATAATACAAAAAAACTAGTGATTTTGATAAAAATTTTTAAGAATTGCAGGAGCTTATAAAAATTTACGCACTTCAACTTTGACAGTAGAAACGTCAATCGATCAATCAATCGATCCGAGCTTAGAAGCAGCGAAAACAAAATTATAATTACTAATATGTGTGGTGCAAAACATTTTCAAATTGTTTCTATTTATTTAAATTAGGTATAGTAGATGGAATTTAGATTTTGAAGAACTTATTTTCTTCTAAATAACAACAATGGAAATATAATGTTATAATAGGTGAGTTTAACGGGCAAAAAAAAAACAAATTCCAGAACTCCAAAAGAAACTCGTTAGATGGAAATCTAAAAATGTTTAGTAGAAATGATAGCACATTTTGGTTTTTATGTTAAACGGAGTTATAATTGAGGATCCTACAGGGAACTATACTTTCATTACCTCTCAAGAATGCTCCACAATTTTGATTATTGTATGTTGAAAGGGTATTGGATGAATGTTATTTAGAATTTTGAGGTTTATTCAACCAATTTCTCATCTCATCTTCTGATAGTAGTGTCTTGTAAATATTATTCAAATAATTCCCAAACGTATGTTGAAAAAAAAATCTCCAATCAATAAAAAACTTAAATAGATGGAACATAAGCCCATGGTGTATACAATTTAAGACACCAAATGATTTGTATCAAAGTTCAAATTCCTGATTAAGTAGAAGACAGAACAAATGTTGCGTTTGAGCTAATACGACAGTCTGCAACTGCAAATACCACACGTTTTATTTCACCTTGGTCGAAATCGAAATGGTTCGATGAAGACTGCAGAAAATGTAGCAATAAGTCTTTTAAATTTTTAAATCTTTTTAGGGAATCAAATAATGATGCCTTTAAACAAGCAAACCAAAAGGAACTTTATCTGCGGAAAGCAGCTAAGAATTTCTTCGAATATAAGGACTCTAAATCCTTTTGGAGTAATGTCAGGGACTTGGGAGGCCATACTAAATAGGTGTCATTAAGTATTTATATTGATCAGCTCCGTTTATACTTTTAAAACCTAGCAGATCCAAACTAAAATTCAATAAGTTTTGCACTCTCAAATGTCTGAGCTATGTACATTATATCGTTGAAAAAATGAAGAATAATAAAGCAGGGTCAGACGGTATTCCCATAGAGTTTTACAGAATTCAACTCCGAAATTTTTGGAATATATTTTTGGCTTATTGCAATAAATGTTTAATGAGATGACCTTTTCTAACTGTTTTCGCCCAGCAAGGATAACTACCATTTTAAAAAAAAAGTAATCCATATCAACCAGAAAACTATAGAGGTATTTCGGTTTTAAGTTCTCGGGGGAAACTTTTCACTCATTAGCAGTTGTTTCAAAGCAGGTTTCGAGCCAAACCTTTCGACGCGACAGTGGATGAAATATTTTCCTTACCTATAGTGGCAATACGTTTTTTAGACAAAACGAAACATTTATTTCCAGTTTTCATTGATTTTAAGGTGGCATTGGACAATTAAAACAGAAGGTCTTTATTATTTCAAATCTCAAATTCATTTTGGTCAGAAAATGGTGTCGAGTTGTTTAAAAACGATATATTTTTAAAAATGTTATTATACATATATGCTGATGACCGTGTCATTTTTCCTAACAACCAGGTGACACTTCAGCTTCAAATAAATAAGCTCAAGGTGTTTTGCGGTTTATGGGATTTTCTGCGAAAATAAAAAAAAGAGGCTGGGATGCGATTCACACTGATAACTTCCCATCCCGTCTGTCGATTTGTCTTGCTTAAAAGTTTGTAGGTTTTCGTGTTTTGTTAAAAACGTTATTAGTTAAATTATTCAAAAAAAATTAAAAATAACCAACAATATTTTGCATATGATGAAATAGTTTGATTTCAAAATCTATTTTTGTTAACTAGATTTTTAGTAGAAAACCAATTTTTACCAATTTTAGGAGCATTTCTAAAAAGTTTTAGTTTCTTATATAAATGAATACAAATTGGATGAATGAAACTAATTTGAAGTCAATATTGTTCACTAGATATCGAGACCCGAACACTAATTTTTACCAATTTTGCGTACTATTTTTTGTAGATTTTTATAAAAAAATTACTGAATGTTGAAAACAATATTTTTTATAAAATAAAATTAATTTGAAGCCTTTATCTCAAATTTTTGAAAAGATATTTGAGAAAATCAATTTTTACGAACTTTTATTAATTTTGTTTAGGTTTTTATTTTTTTGTAAAAAAAACTCTAAATTTGATTTTTTTCAAAATTTTACCGAATGTTGAAAACAATATTTTTTAAAAGATAAAAGTAGTTTAAAGCCAATATCTCAAATTTTTGAAAAGATATTTGAGTCGAAAATCAATTTTTACCAACTTTGAGTAATGTTTTTTTTTTGGGTTTCTATTTTTTATAAAAAAATTATTAATTCGATTTTTCTCAAAATCTTACCAAATGTTAAAAACGTTATTTTTCGTTGCACAAAATCATTTTGGAGATAAAATCATTTCTTGTTCGTAAAATTTTCGAGGTGACAAATATTTGTTTCAGTTTTTTTGATTTATAAAAAAAACCGTTAATTGGGATTTTTTTCCAAAAATATACTTGTTTGGTATGTAACGGTATTAGACAACAACAATAGTTGTCAACCCTTCCATCTTACAGATACAGGTTCTGTAAGTTGTTCTTGGATGGAAGGGCGTCCAGAAGGCGAGGACCGGGCAGGCATGCTTGCAAATTTGCTTAAGCTCGTCGGATGTGGGGTGGGTTCTTTTGGCCTGCCTATCTGGACCACCGTACATAATATTCATGCCTGACTTCAAAAAAATAATATTAACAACACAAAAAAAAATTATAAGATTAAAATAAACTAGGACAGCAAATAAAAATTTGACAAACAGACAAACAAAATGGACGATTGAAAATAAGCTACTTTGAATGTATGTAATCAAAGGATGTTTGGAAACTAGCAAAGAATTTTTCTGAACTAATTTACTTACTTGTCCTTCCAATGCACGGGTACATTTGGTGTTATTGGTACCCTTGAGCATCCCACCCCTTTGCCTACCTCATTGCTGAGAAGACACCTTGGCTGCCGCGCGCTCACAAACTACGACAGCCCCTAAATATAGGCCTAAGCCTCACCTGCGGAAACACTCAACTATTTTCGGACTCTCATATCCTATCTGCCATCAATCACTCCTGTACACAATTTAAAATGCCATTTTAAAATAAATTTCCAAAATGAAAATTATAAAACTGTTCATTCCATTTTTCAACATGCAATTTTATTTAGATAATAAATGGTTTAAATATTTTAAATAAGTTAGGTAATAATAAATTAGATATAGAGAAAATGAAAATAATTTTTATAATAAATGAAGAAAGTAATGACTAAATATATGAATATGTAAGATATATGAAATTTGCTCGAGAAGTTGTAATTAATAAGTATAAACAAAAATTAAAACAAAAATATACACTCACAACATACCTGAAAATATCCTCCTACGTGTGCGCACAAGTAGCTCAGGATTCTCAGTTTTGTATCTAAGGAAAATTTAAAAGAAATCGACACACGCAAATCGACACACGCACACACACAATCTCGAGTTAATTTCTGTACACATAAAGAAACAAGATTACAGCAACATAAATAAAAACGAGGAAAGGGAAGAAAATTAAATCATTTAAACAAATATTAATCACTAAGAAAACTATGACAAAACAAGAATTACATACAAATTAAAGACAAATTATTTAAACCAATTAAAAATGTCAAACAAAAACAGGATGGTCTCAGGATTAGCAGGAACTTTCACGAGGTCAGGGGGTCGGATACGTAATTTTTTTTCTTCCAGTTTTTCAGTTTTTTCTTATTTTGTTTTCCTTTTTTTAAGTATTATTTCCTTCACATAGGTGTATATGTGTATTCCAGTAAGTATATTATTTTACTTATTTGAGAGCTCTAGAATGCTCTTAAGGTTTACATTTACATAAACTTCACTTTTACAAATTTAAGGATCAATATTTCTTTTCCTTTCTTTCAATAAAATTCATTTTTTTTTTCTTTATTTGTTTTGTTATTGGTGTTATTGGGCTTTATTTCATTAGCCAATACACACATATATGTATTCCGTATATTGCTTTTTCACAACCAAAACACTATTTCATTTTAGAAAGAAATATATAGAAAAAAAAACAAAAACACTATTTTGCAACTATGAGTGGAGTGTACTTCTAGAAAATTCCAAGCAAAACCTTTTATTTTAACAAGCAAATTAATTTCAAATCTTCTTCAAACCAATTCCAAACAAAAACTAACTCTCTCATTTTATTATTCTCTACAAAAAAAACAATAAAAACAACGCAGGTTGCTTCAATTAATATCTTATAGGAAATACAAAGTATGTTTTTTGAAAATAAAAACTGAGTGAATGTTTTGAAACAAATTTTAGCGACTCTACAAAACATTTCATTTCAAAGAACGCCAGCGTACAAGGAATGAAATGGAAAAGGAGCTATCATTATACTGAACGATCATGGTAAGTCTTAAAAAAAAAACTACCCAGAGAACAAAAATCAAGTTCGAATATCTTTAGCATGAAAAACACCCAAAACATTCCCACTCATGTCTTCTAATTCATAAAGAGTATTGCCAAGTATGGACTTAATCTTTGCCTTCAAAAACTTTGGGCAGAGTTTCGCATTTAAACGCTTAAATGCATCACTCTGTACAAAATTTCTCTTGAACACTATATCCCCCACTTTGAACTTCACATCCTTGCTGCGAGTATTATAAGTGTTTTCGTACACTTGGTGTGCACGTTCAAGAGAGGTTTTTAGGTGACGGTGAATTATATTCATTTTTGAAGACTTTGGCAATATTTCAAATTCTGGGTTGTTAACTGCTCTTAACGATCTCAAGAGTTTATAGTCGGAGCCATGTTCTATTTTGCACTGTCCAAATAGTGCTTCGTAAGGAGACATGTCAATGGCTGAATGAATTGTCGTTCTAAGGGCGCAAGCTATTGAAGTCAGATGCTTGTCCCAGTGCCTCTGATCTTTCTCTAGGTAAGACCGAATTGCACTTAAAACCGAACGATTAACCCTTTCACTCGCGTTTGCCTGCGGTGAATAGACTGCCGTCCTGACGTGCGTGACTCCATACGATTGCAAAAATTTGGAGAACTCTTTACTCACAAACTGCGTCCCATTATCCGAGAGCAAGGATTCTGGTACTCCAAACACCGAGAATATTTGCTCCTCCAAAAATTTGATAGCATTTGCAGTGGTAGCCTTTCGCAAAGGATGAATATGAACAAACTTTGTTAGTTGATCTAAACAGACGATAATGTGCGTATTACCATTAATTGACCTTGGATACGGTCCCAGAAAATCGATGAATACGTGTTGGTACGGCCTTTCCACTACAAATGCCTTTCCCATTTTCGGTCTTAGAATCGTGTTAGGGGCCTTCGAGACTTTGCATACGTCGCAATTCGCAATTAATGCTTTTACCTCTGCCGCCATATTAGGCCAGTAAAATCTATCACGAAGACGATACAACGTTTTGGTAACTCCACCATGCGAAGCTTTAGGAGGTTGATGAGCCAAAAGAATTATTGATTTTGTCAACGCCGATGGAACCCATAGCTTCCACACCATGTCATCTTCGACTGGGTTGCCTGTACAGTGTTTGACTTTTTTGTACACAAACCCATCAGAGACTTGAAGGTCAGGAAGCCGGTCTTCATTATCTCTGATTGTCTCCATCAACTTCAAATATTCCTCGGATTTGAAACTCAAATCACTAAGGTCAATGTGCAGAACATCATGGGGATTCTCTAACAAAGGAACACCACTAAGTGCATCAACAGCGTATACTCGCGATAACGCGTCTGGGACAACGTGCTCAGAACCTTTGCGGTGTTCAATATCAAAATTGAACCCTTGAAGTTTTAAACTCCATCGTGCCAACATACCATGTAAATCCTTTTGATTCATCAACCACTTCAAACTAGCATGGTCAGTCACAATTTTGAAGGTATGCCCTTCCACGTAAGGCCGAAATTTCTTAACACCCAACACTGCGGCATAGCATTCTTGCTCGGTCACAGAATAGTTACGCTGGGATTTGCTAAGCTTATGGGAGTAATAGTATATAGGCCGCTCCACACCCCCATCGTCTTCCTGACACAATACACAGCCAATACCAGTATTAGATGCATCGCAAAGAATTTTAAAAGGCTTTTCATAATTAGGGTTTACGAGAATTGGAGCGGTAGTAAGGGCTTCTTTTAGTTGATTAAAAGCTAATAAGGCTTCAGGACCAAATTCGAATTTTGTACCTTTTTTCAAAGTGTTGGTGATTGGTGCAGCGATTGCTGAATAGTCCTTCACAAATCTTCGGTACCAACCTGACAATCCGAGAAACCTCCTAACCTGACGCGTATTCCTGGGAATTGGAAACTCTATAATCGACGAAACCCTTTCTGAATTTATCTTCAAACATCCCTCCCCCACAACATACCCAAGATAATTGAGTTCTTTGAAGCAGAATTTGGATTTCTCTACGTTAATAGTTAGTCCAGCCTCTGTTAATCGGTTCGCAACTAACTTAAGCATCTGCAAGTGCTCTTCAAAAGTCGCTGTCGCAATCAGCAAATCATCAACGTAAGGAAAAACACTTTCTCTATACTGATGCGGTACAACCTTGTCAATTAGTTTACACATACGCTGCGCAGCGTTGCATAAACCAAACGGCATGACTTTAAATTGAAGTAGAGGCAATCCCGGAATTGTAAACGCCGTCTTTTCTTTTGAACTTTCCTCCAACGGTATCTGCCAGAAAGCGTCTTTTAAATCCACACTCGTAAAGAAATGTGAATCTGTTAAACGACTTAACAAACCTTCAATATTCGGAACCGGACCAGCATATTTCTTGGTGACGGAATTGACCTTCCTGAAGTCTAGGCAGAGTCTGTGTTTGCCGTTTGACTTCTTCACTAGAACAACAGGAGAGCTCCATGCACTGTTGCTTTCTTCAATTACGTCAAGCTGAAACATACGATCCACTTCTTCATAAAGAAGCTTTTGAACCGCTGGAGAAACCGGATAGTGCCGTTGTTTAATTGGAATAGCATCACCGGTGTCAATGTGGTGTTCTTCAATTTTTGTTCGTCCTAGACCAAGTACAGCATAAGATGGGAATAATTCCTTTACCTTACCTAATGCTACAGATTGTTCTGGCGTTAGTTGATGAACATTTGGGTCTATTTGTTGAGTTTGGAAAGTCTGACCAAATTCAGAAATGACCTGTGGAGCGAGATTAAACAACTTCCAAAAATCCACGCCAAGATAGAGTCTCTGTGCAAGGGTTGGAACAATAAACAGACGCATTTCTTTTTCTAATCCTTTATACTTGACATTCACATTCGCTATGCCAATAATTGCCTGACTCTGACCACTCGCAGTGTTAATTTCTGACGAAAATCCTTTATATGGAATTTTATTTTTCCGAAGAAATTCTAAAGCATTCTGACCTAAACAACTTATTGATGCTCCAGAGTCAAGAAGACCAGAAATTATGGCATCACCTACTTGGATGTTCGTATAAGGTCTAGGGTCATCAATATCTAGTAGAGTGGTTGAGTCAATAGCTTTATAGACAGCTTTCTTATCTGCAAACTTTTGTCGAAGCTTTAAAATTTTGTCAGAGGTATATTGCGTCTTGGGTGAATTAGTCTTGGTTTGATTATTAAAAATTCGAGCACGTACTTGCTCATAATTAACGAGGCGCTTATGAAGTGATTGTTTTGAAATTGTCTGTATTGGAACTGGCAAGTCAGTTTTAAAAGGTGTCTGACTGGGTCTGGGTAGTATTTTTGTTAAAGTAAGATCTTGTGATTCTGTCAATATATTTTTATCTAGGACTTCCTGAACGGATTGTCCGGTCTCTTTGCCTGGGAGCAGCTTTCCCCGGACAGAAAATTGCTCCTCAGTCTGTTTCCCGAACAATTTGGACAACGAGGTGTTGTTGTGTCCGCATGTCCACACTTGTAACAGAACAACGAACGTTGGCTACTAGGACACTGTTGGAAAGAATGGCCTTCAGTTTGGCAATTCCAGCATTTAAAACTATTACTTGTTTCACGCAGAGACTTTGAAACCCCAACGGCTTCTATGGAAGAACCGTATGCATCGTCACGAGTTTCATATTCTAACTCATTTACACGTTTTTGAAATTGGCTTGGTCGATGAAATTGGTTCGAACTTGACCTTTCAGAAACATACTTCTCAATTTTTCTGCACATATAGACCATTTCTGGCAAACTGTCTGTCTTAAAAGTCAAAAGCTTACCACCAATTTCCGAACACACATTTTTCTCAATAAGGAAAATGATCCTCTTGTGTCCTCGTGGATTTCTCAATTTGGAATTTAGTTTTAACATGTCAGAATAGAAATTGTTGAATGATTCACGTGAACCTTGTTTACGATCATTCATTTTTCTTTCCAGCTCTTCATCAGTTTCTAATGATCTGAAATGCTCCACCAGAGCCATTTTCAGATCCCACCAAGATTGTCTTGGATGGGTTTGGACATGAATCCAAAACCAAGTGCTAACTTCACCCGCGACAAAATGGTGGAAGTTCCCTACAATATCTTCCCATTCAACTCCATATGACTCACGTATGTGGTCTAAACGATAAAGGAAGTCATCTACAGTCATGTTGTAGTTATCATATTTTAGACCCCACTTGTGATAATCATAATGTTTCACATTCCTACTCGTATGGTTTGCCCTTTGAAAGTTATTTTCTATAGCTGGATTATGCATTCTGAAATTGAAGTTATCCTCATTAAGATCCATGTTGTGAAAATCTCTTGAACTACTTTCACGAACTGGCTCAAATTGATCTGACCGATTAAATTGTTCGTCTCGTATTTGACTGTCTTTAGATACATTTTCGGAAACCTTAAGAGTTGTCAAACCAACTAAACTTTCATGAACAACTTCGGCAAGTTCGGTCCTAAGTTTCTTTCTCTCCTCCTCTAACATTTTGTCCAAACTCAACATAACATTTGCATTTTCGGACGCAACAACTTCACGAACATAGTTGCCAAGAGAGAGAGACTGAGATATGTTACTATTTTCCTGATTAACATTCTCGAAGAAGTTTGACGTCTCATTTGGTCTTAATAATGTATTTACTTCAAGATTGGGAAAAGGGGATGGTAAAAATGGATTTGTCACTGAAAAATTGGGTAATCCTTTCTTAGGATTGGCAGAGTACGAATCTCGTATAGGCGTCGAATTCAAACGTTGTTCCATACCTGAAGTTTCTAAAACTTGTGACCGTTTACTGGACCCACTAGGTTGATTTAACATTTTAATATTTTTTCCTTTTAATGTTTAAAAACAAAAGCAAAAAAAAAATTAAACCTGAAGACCACAAATAGACAAAACAAAAAAAAAAAAAAACAATCAAGAAGACCGTTAGTTAATCCTTAAAAAAAATAAACTACACTGAAATATAGTTAGTTTTAAACAGCAAAATAATTTAAGATTTACCGAAAGTCTTAGCAAAGGCAGAGAAATCAAACATAATTACTTCGGAGTGACTAATGACAAGATAGACAAGGTCTTCCAACAATATGAGTTCCGCTTGTGCAATGGAAGAAGTTTCAGCTTATCAGCATATTCCATTCTTGACCCAACACATCTCATGGTGTTTGCAAAATTAAGTACAGCTACAGACAGATAGGTACTGTTTTTTTTTTTTTTTCTCAATCCCGGACAGCAACTATCAAGCTTTCACCACAAGGATATCATGTCAAGAACCGAATTGGTCCATAAAGTTGCAAAATTGAATAAAAGCAACAGACGAAGAGGTACCACGAATTTCCCTCTTCCGGACAGTGACACAAAAGCTTGCAACATCCTAAACCAGTATCAAGAAAATTAAGTGCAATTTGTGTAAAAATAAGTCAACACAAAGTCACTTAAAATTCTCTTTCTTCAAACAACGCTCAGAAAATCAGCAACAACCAATAGATTATTAAACACCTACTGATGGACAGAAAATCTGAACGCAAAAGAGAGAAAAATTCAAAAAAAAATCCCTGGCCTATAACCAAACATGAAGTAATAAGAATATTAGTTAAATTTACTAAAAAAAAAAAATTACATTTATCGCGAAACAAGAAAAACAAATTGAATATTCCAGAAACGAAATTCCACCAGAAAAAAATAAAAAAAATTTTGAAAAAAAAATTAAAACACAAAAAAAAAATTTTGTTGGAGCAACTTATTTAAAAAGCTTTACTCTGTTCAGAGCTCCACTCTTTAAGAAAAATCGCCCCACGTTGGGCGCCACCTGTAACGGTATTAGACAACAACAATAGTTGTCAACCCTTCCATCTTACAGATACAGGTTCTGTAAGTTGTTCTTGGATGGAAGGGCGTCCAGAAGGCGAGGACCGGGCAGGCATGCTTGCAAATTTGCTTAAGCTCGTCGGATGTGGGGTGGGTTCTTTTGGCCTGCCTATCTGGACCACCGTACATAATATTCATGCCTGACTTCAAAAAAATAATATTAACAACACAAAAAAAAATTATAAGATTAAAATAAACTAGGACAGCAAATAAAAATTTGACAAACAGACAAACAAAATGGACGATTGAAAATAAGCTACTTTGAATGTATGTAATCAAAGGATGTTTGGAAACTAGCAAAGAATTTTTCTGAACTAATTTACTTACTTGTCCTTCCAATGCACGGGTACATTTGGTGTTATTGGTACCCTTGAGCATCCCACCCCTTTGCCTACCTCATTGCTGAGAAGACACCTTGGCTGCCGCGCGCTCACAAACTACGACAGCCCCTAAATATAGGCCTAAGCCTCACCTGCGGAAACACTCAACTATTTTCGGACTCTCATATCCTATCTGCCATCAATCACTCCTGTACACAATTTAAAATGCCATTTTAAAATAAATTTCCAAAATGAAAATTATAAAACTGTTCATTCCATTTTTCAACATGCAATTTTATTTAGATAATAAATGGTTTAAATATTTTAAATAAGTTAGGTAATAATAAATTAGATATAGAGAAAATGAAAATAATTTTTATAATAAATGAAGAAAGTAATGACTAAATATATGAATATGTAAGATATATGAAATTTGCTCGAGAAGTTGTAATTAATAAGTATAAACAAAAATTAAAACAAAAATATACACTCACAACATACCTGAAAATATCCTCCTACGTGTGCGCACAAGTAGCTCAGGATTCTCAGTTTTGTATCTAAGGAAAATTTAAAAGAAATCGACACACGCAAATCGACACACGCACACACACAATCTCGAGTTAATTTCTGTACACATAAAGAAACAAGATTACAGCAACATAAATAAAAACGAGGAAAGGGAAGAAAATTAAATCATTTAAACAAATATTAATCACTAAGAAAACTATGACAAAACAAGAATTACATACAAATTAAAGACAAATTATTTAAACCAATTAAAAATGTCAAACAAAAACAGGATGGTCTCAGGATTAGCAGGAACTTTCACGAGGTCAGGGGGTCGGATACGTAATTTTTTTTCTTCCAGTTTTTCAGTTTTTTCTTATTTTGTTTTCCTTTTTTTAAGTATTATTTCCTTCACATAGGTGTATATGTGTATTCCAGTAAGTATATTATTTTACTTATTTGAGAGCTCTAGAATGCTCTTAAGGTTTACATTTACATAAACTTCACTTTTACAAATTTAAGGATCAATATTTCTTTTCCTTTCTTTCAATAAAATTCATTTTTTTTTTTCTTTATTTGTTTTGTTATTGGTGTTATTGGGCTTTATTTCATTAGCCAATACACACATATATGTATTCCGTATATTGCTTTTTCACAACCAAAACACTATTTCATTTTAGAAAGAAATATATAGAAAAAAAAACAAAAACACTATTTTGCAACTATGAGTGGAGTGTACTTCTAGAAAATTCCAAGCAAAACCTTTTATTTTAACAAGCAAATTAATTTCAAATCTTCTTCAAACCAATTCCAAACAAAAACTAACTCTCTCATTTTATTATTCTCTACAAAAAAAACAATAAAAACAACGCAGGTTGCTTCAATTAATATCTTATAGGAAATACAAAGTATGTTTTTTGAAAATAAAAACTGAGTGAATGTTTTGAAACAAATTTTAGCGACTCTACAGGTATCACGTTACAATATATAATATAAAATTTAATTCAAGTCGCTAGCGTTATTGGTTCATGAGATATTTAGGGTTAACCAAAATGTTCACCTTTTTTTAAACTGCTAGGTAAAAAAAACCACCCACGCAATTTTCTTGAGAGCCCTTTCTGCATTATTATCTGTATAAAAAAATTTATTTGAAGTCGATATCTCTTCTGGTTCTTAAGCTATGGACGACGAAAAAAACGTCGCGAACGTACAGGACGTACAGACGTACGGACATACGGACATACGGACGTACGAACGTACGTACACACGCACGCACAGACATCTTTCTAAAAATCTTTTATTTTTTTTTATATTTTCAATTTTTCAAACCGGACCCATTACAATAACTTCCTATGGGAAGTTAATAATGACATAGTGTTCAACGCGACAATTATCACCTGTTTCTGCTATGATAACGAAGTCTACGGCTATCAATGGATGGAGGATATTGAATAATCAAATTACTCTCGAATACTCCAAACTATGTTATCTACGTTGAGTCCAGTTTACCTTTAATTTTTATACAAAGCCTGAAGGCTAATGCCTATTTTTTAACCAAAGTTATAAAAAGAACTGACAATAATTTACACAAAAGAAGGAAGGCTACCTCTAGGGCTATATATAAAACTTTAAATTTAAATAAAGGTGATAACATTTGAAGAGATCTTTCTGCTTTTTGATATGAGGCTTATATTTTTGAACTTAATTTAGACCATAAGTGATATTAACCCTATTTGTGGCTTGTGTAACTTAAATTAAAATAAAGACGTCTATGATTTCTTAGCGATATGTCTTATTTGGCAAGAAATTCGTAGGCTTTATTTCAATAAAAGTTATCTTTCGTATGACAAATCTGTCAGTGTCCTCAATGGAGAGTATGAAAATTGCTGGTTCCAATTATTTCTCAAGCGAATAGTTACAGATTTACATATTTGAATTTGTCCTAAGCTAAAAGCCCTGTATTCAAGATCTTGCATTCCTTTTCTGTTTAACCATCATTTTTACAATTTAAACAAATATTTAAAAATGTCAAATTTTTAATATTTTTTTCAAATAAAAAGAATAAGTAAAAGACAGAAATTGTCCATTTTTTTCTCTTTTTACATTATAACTTATAATTCCATTGTTTAATTATTTTTGTTTTAAATTATTTAAACTTTACTTTTTACTAAATTTTTCAATTTCTTAATGTGTATAAATTTTTTTTTTTACTGAACTTTGTAATTTCTAATTGTATTTTTTTTAGAAAGCGACAGATGGCTTAAAAGCCATGCTTTATAATCTGAGATACAAAATTTGTTATTTATTTATTATTATTTTAATTAACAATAAAGATTTAAAAATAAAATATTTTCAATATTGCTATACCAATTGTGGTGAAACTAAAAACAGCCAACAATATTTCTTCTTGTTTTCTAAATATTAAATTGGATTCGCAATGAAAATTCTATACTTTGGAATTGACTCGATCTAATGAAATTATTTTCTTCCTCTTCTTATACAAATTTAATGTAAAAATTTCAAATGTCATTTTACTTAAATGCATTTAAGTTTTATGACGCAAACCGGACATAGAGTGATCAAAAAAATGACATACACAAAATAAAATAAAAAGAAGTACATCTGTTGTCAATTAACAGATGTCTGTCAATATATTGATTAAAAATCGTTTAAAATTTATTGAATTTTAAATACAACGAAATATTAAATTAAGTATAACTAAAAATAATTAAAAATAACAAAAAAAAAAAAGTGAATAAATATTTCCAGTTTATGATTGATTCGTAAAATGTATTTATTGATTCATTCAAATGTTAATTATAATTATTTCTTTTATTGATAGACTTTTTTTTTATTTGATGTAATACTTAACAAATTTTCTTGATTGCTTGACAAATAAATACATCATCGTCACTCAGGCTTTTTATCGTGCCGTTATTTGTCATTTATATTAATTTATATCTACTTGTGTATAAATACAACAGAGAGGTGTAAATACTTTACACTTAATAAATCACCATAACAATTGCAGGTAAGATAGGTTTATGTATATAGGTAAAGTAAATTGCATACTTGGTAGGGTAGAAACACGGAATTATTATTTTATGGTTCTAATAAAAGTGTCATGTGGGGTGTTTTATAGTTTTATGATTAACTTTTAACTACATTCAAGTGGCTTAACTTGACATAAGTTAATATTACAGAAGTAGAAAATGAATTAAACAACAAGAGGCTTTCTTTGATTACATTAAAGGTTCAATACTGATTCATATTTTATTGCACCTGACCGATTGTCGTAATAATTGGACAAACTGGAACATTTTGTGCTTTACTTGTGTAACCTACGTACGTATTTACGATAGCTTGCAGTACCCGTGGCGTGATGGTTAGTTCGTTTGACTGTCATGCCAGAAGTCTTGGGTCCAAACCCTGCCTGTGCCATCTAAATTTTTTTTACGGGTACTGTCTCTTGCGAGGGATTGACAGATCCTCCAAGAGTAATTCTTGTCATGAAAAATGCTTTCTCAAGTTAGCCGTCCGGAATCGGCTTAAAACTGTAGGTCCCCTCCATCCCTAAGAACGTTACTTGCACACAGGAATGGTTTAGAATTGTAAGTCACTTGGCCCTAGTTTTAAAAGGACTGTTGCGCAACCTAATTTATTAACTTCCCATAGGAAGTTATTGTAATGGGTCCTATTTGTCAAATTGAAAATTTTGACATTTCTCGACGTTTCAAGGCCCCTAGAGTCGAAATAAAAGATTTTGAGAAAGATGACTGTGAGTGCGTGTGTACGTACGTTCGTACGTCCGTACGTCCTGTACGTTAGCGACGTTTTTTTCGTCGTCCATAGCTCAAGAACCAGAAGAGATATCGACTTCAAATAAATTTTGTTATACAGATAATAATTCAGAAAGATGCAGAATGGGCTCTCCGAAATTGCGCGAGTGTTTTTTTTTACCATAGCAGTTTAAACAAAGGTGAACATTTTGGTTAACCCTAAATATCTCGCGAACCAATAACGCTAGAGACTTGAATTAAATTTTATATTATATATTGTAACGTGATACCAAACAAGTATATTTTTGGAAAAAAATCCAATTAAAGGTTTTTTTTATAAATCAAAAAAACTGAAAAAAAATATTTGTCAGCTCGAAAATTTTACGATTAAAAGAAGATTTTATCTCTAAAACAATTTTGTGCAACGCAAAATAACGTTTTCAGCAAAATAACGTTTTCAGCATATGGTAGAATTTTGAGAAAAATCGAATAGACAGTTTTTTTATAAAAAAATAAAAACCTAAAAAAAATTGCTCAAAGTTGGTAAAAATTCATTTTCGACTCAAATATCTTTTCAAGACTTTGAGATTATGGCTTCCAAATAATTTTACCTTATAAGAAATATTGTTTGACAAATTTTGAAAAAAATCGAATTGATTTTCAAAAATTTGAGACATTGGCCTTAAACTAATTTTATTTTAAAAAAAAAATATTGTTTTCAACATTCAGTAACATTTTGAGAAAAATCGAATTGACGATTTTCTCACAAAAAATAAAAACCTAAAAAAAAAGTTGGTAAAAATAGATTTTCGACTCAAATATCTTTTGAAAAATCAGAGATTATGGCTTTCAAATAAATTTATCTTATAAGAAATATTATTTTGAACATTCGGTAAAATTTTGAGAAAAATGAAACTGACAGTTGTTAACAAAAAATAAATAAAGGGTTGGGCATAAAAACCTGACACATTTTAAGGACCCCTATAGCTCAGCCGCATCAAAACATTACGAGGTCGGGTTTGAAGCAAATAAAAGTAAACAGTACGATTCAGTTTATGTCTCCGCTTCAACTGTGGTACCAAAAACGACCGTAGCATCTCGACATAGCGCTCTGTATTCACGGCCGAACGGAGAGGACTTTTCTGAAAAAGCACTCCTAACTCGATCAACGTTTTCTGGTGTACGCACCGTGATCGTACGCCCGGTTGGTTTTTTTTATCAGCCCGGGCCGTTTCCCGAAAGTTTTTAACCCATAGCTTAACCGTATTCCGCGACGGGACCGGATCACGAGGATTTAATTCGTATTTTTTACGAAATTCACGAATAACAGCAATGTAAGAATTTGTAATAAAAAATCGCTCGCAAACGAACGCACGCTGCGGAGCAGTCAGTCCACTTCTCCATGTTGACACTGAACAACTAAAAAAAAATAAACCTTCAACCGTCTACTTTCCGTTTTCGCAACCATGAATATCTCGCGTCTCGGTAGGGTGGAGCCAGGGGTCCTTAAAATGTGTCAGGTTTTTATGCCCAACCCGTACCTTAAAAAAGCATTACTAAAAGTTCGTAAAAATTGATTTTCGACTCAATTATCGGTTTTTAAATTAAAAATATTGGCTTCAAACTAAGTTTACTCACTAAGTTTTCAAGATTCAGTAAATTTTTATTAAAATCCAACTGTCAGTTTTTTCATACAAAATTAAAATGTACAAAAAATAGTACGCAATTTGTATTTGTTTATATAAGAAATAAAAACTTTTAAGAAATGCTACCAAAGTGATAAAAATTGTTTTTCGACTAAAAATCTCGTTTACAAAAATTGATTTTGAAATCAAACTAATTCATCAAATGCAAAATATTGTTGGTCATTTTTAAATCTTTTAGAATAATTCAACTGACACTTTTTTAACAAAACACAAAAACCTACAAATATTTTAAGCAAGACAAATCGACAGGCGGGATGGGAAGTTATCAGTGTGGGTCGCATCCCAGCCTCTTTTTTTAATTATATTAGTGGTTTATAAATCATAAACTATGAACTAAATCGATACCGAGATTTAATGAAAACATTAACTTTTAAATTCTGATCTGAATA
Source organism: Eupeodes latifasciatus (assembly GCA_920104205.1). Taxonomy (NCBI): domain Eukaryota; kingdom Metazoa; phylum Arthropoda; class Insecta; order Diptera; family Syrphidae; genus Eupeodes; species Eupeodes latifasciatus. Next base: position 331,784,829 of record OV049924.1, read on the forward strand.
TTGAAAAATATTAGCAAATATTAAACTGGGTAAAATTGGGCTAAGGAGGAGCACTCCGCCTTATGATAGATTGACAGCACTGAACTGTAGTACAAATTACGTGAATTATGGGCATAATCTCTTCTATTTCTGTTCCCTATTGCTATTAGCTGATTTTTGTGATTTTTTCAATGCTTAGATCTTCTTATTACATTTTTTATTATTCACGTTAAAGTGATATTTGTAAATTTGTAATGTATTCCTCAACTAATTTGGATATGTTGGCTCGTTAAGATCAGTTTTGGGGAAAATTTATCGAGTTTGGGGATTCTTTAATAACTTTACAAACATCTAACTTTGCTTGAATTATTTTTGTGTATCTTTAAGTTTTTTATTTAAATTTGTTACTAAAACTACATTATTTAAAAATTCAATATTTCAATTCTGTTTTTCTTTTCAATTGGTTTAAATACTCAACGAGTGTTTTTAAAAGCTGTATGAGAAGTTTCCATGGTTGCTGTCTGTGGTTTGACAGTTGAAAATGTCAAACTAAGTTGACACTTCTATTCAGTAAGGTTTTTGAAAACTTTCATGAGTTGTTTAGTGCCATAACAACACTGTTACATTTTGGAAACTTACTTTGAAAAAAAAAAAAAAAGTAAATCTGCTCGAGAAGTTTATTTTACGGTTTTAAGCCATGAAGCTCATTTCTGGTTGGATGGTTTCAATAAAAACCAACATTGCCATTTGTAAAAGGAAGAAAATTCTCAAGCCATTAAAGAATCACCATTAAATATTATAAAAATTACTGTTTTTTTGCGGTAGGCATATGGCGGAAATGACATTTAAAAATGAATGCTTTGAAATTATCATTATCACATTTTAATAATTAAAAACTCATTTAAACAATATTTCTGTCTTGAATTATTATAAAATTATCAATCTCTTTAAAAGGAAAACACCTTTTATGCACACCTACTACTTTGTATCTTTAAAAACATTTAAATCAATTTCCATTATTAACGATATAAAAAATTAATGTTTAAAAGTTAAATATAGTTAATTACTTTTAAATGAATTAAGATAAATTGATGGGGTCAGGTGAAGTACCGTTAAATTTATAAGTTGTTAACAAATTAATTGATATTTAATGGCTTTATAATTAAAAAAGTAAATAAATGATTTTATGTACTTACGTTCACCAACAGTTAATCGAAGCTCATCACTGTTTGTTGAATTTGCAGTTATATTAATTGTTGGATCAACACTTATTTGTGGTAGAACAGGAGACGTCCAAGCTAAGGCGGTTCCAGCGGATACAGCACCAAGACACACTAAAAGAAGGAAATGATTTTGAGTAATTTTTACATTATTTTGATTTAATTAACAAGTTGTAAGAAAAATCATTAAACAAATTAAATTATACTCATTTTCTCTTGTGTTAAATAATTTATGTTTAAAGTTTAATTTTTGCATTTAGGCTTCATAAATTTATGATCAAGTTAAATCTTACTTTCGTTCAAAAACCAACAAACTTGTTGTTTGTTGGTTTTTGAACGAAAGTAAGATTTAACTTGATCATAAATTATCTAATTATCTACAATTTTTTTGTTTGAATCATAAAATTTTGAAACATATTTAATTTTTCACAGGACTTAATAGTCTAAGATACGTAGAAGGAATATCTACCCTAATCAATGGCCAATATTTTATCAAACATTTCAATTGGAATAACAATTTGCAGTTGGGTTGCGAAGCTATATCCTGGTTCTAAGGCGCTAAACAATGCAAAATAAAAGTGCATTTTCTAGTTATAACCGTCATCTGTTATAGATCGAGTATATGATGAAAGTCCATGACCCAAAAATGAATTAAAAAAAACTAGGGTTACCTACTTATATCCGGACCCTTTTGGAAGGTTGTTTGGCTTAAAGAGGTGGGTCTTTTGAGTAAGAATACCCTCATTTGTTATTTATTTTATTTTGATGTCAAATTAAAGGTAATTTAAATCACGTTCAAACAATATAAGGTTGCTTATATTGGTTGCTGTCATAACCCAGTGTTGCTTGCATTTGAAGTGTTAAGTCCTTGGTAAGTGTAGAATATTCATCCCATGTGTTATGAAGTCGATTTTTATGTCAAATGAAACAGTATTTAATTCACTTTCCAACAGTATAAAGTTGCCTAACAAAAAGTTGGCATAACCCATTGTTGCATTAATTTAAGATTTTAGGTTTTAAAAATAACATAAATGTAATTAACAGTATAAACTACACTAAGCTGGCTTTAAAATAAGGGGTTTACATTATGCCTCGGTCTTCCAGCTTTCCACGTATTTACGGGGTGTCACTACACAACTGCATTTTATAGCAAAAGCCCATCAAAATTTTTTCCAAAAGGAAAGATATACAGAAAATGTTTGCGTCATTCAGTAATCAAGTAGGTGTTTTAATCAATGAGAAAATGGATATCTCGTACTATAAGCTCTCAAAAGAAACTCCACTAATTCTATTTAAGTATAGTATAGGAAGTTATTGTAATGGGTCCGATTTGTCAAATTGCAAATTTTGACATTTCTCGACGTTTCAAGGTCCCTAGAGTCGAAATAAAAGATTTTTTGAAAGATGTAACGGGTGATTTTTTAAGAGCTTGAGAACTTTAAAAAAAAAAAAAACGCATAAAATTTACAAAATCTCATCGATTCTTTATTTGAAACGTTATATTGGTCCATGACATTTACTTTTTGAAGATAATTTCATTTAAATGTTGACCGCGGCTGCGTCTTAGGTGGTCCATTCGGAAAGTCCAATTTTGGGTAACTTTTTCGAGCATTTCGGCCGGAATAGCCCGAATTTCTTCGGAAATGTTGTCTTCCAAAGCTGGAATAGTTGCTGGCTTATTTGTGTAGACTTTAGACTTGACGTAGCCCCACAAAAAATAGTCTAAAGGCGTCAAATCGCATGATCTTGGTGGCCAACTTACCGGTCCATTCCTTGAGATGAATTGTTCTCCGAAGTTTTCCCTCAAAATGGCCATAGAATCGCGAGCTGTGTGGCATGTAGCGCCATCTTGTTGAAACCACATGTCAACCAAGTTCAGTTCTTCCATTTTTGGCAACAAAAAGTTTGTTAGCATTGAACGATAGCGATCGCCATTCACCGTATCGTTGCGTCCAACAGCATCTTTGAAAAAATACGGTCCAATGATTCCACCAGCGTGCAATTCAATGATTTGCAAACGTTGCTCGTTAGTAAGTCTATTCATGGTGAAATGTCAAAGCATACTGAGCATCTTTCTCTTTGACACCATGTCTGAAATCCCGCGTGATCTGTCAAATACTAATGCATGAAAATCCTAACCTCAAAAAAATCACCCATTATATGCGTGCGTGTGTACGTACGTTCGTACGTCTGTACGTCCGTACGTTCGCGACGTTTTTTCGTCGTCCATAACTCAAGAACCAGAAGAGATATCGACTTCAAATAAACTTTGTTATACAGATAATAAGGCAGAAAGATACAGAAAGGGCTCTCAAGAAAATTGTGTGGGTGATTTTTTACCATAGCAGTTTAAAAAAAAGGTAAAAATTTTGGTTAACCCTAAATAAACCAATGACGCTAGAGATTAGAATTTGAATTAGATTTTATATTATATATTGTAACGTGATACAAAACAATTATATTTTTGGAAAAAAATCCAATTAACGGTTTTTTTTTAAATCAAAAAAACTGAAAAAAAAATTTGTCACTTTGAAAATTTTACGACTAAAATATGACTTCATCTCCAAAACAATTTTGAGCAACAAAAATAATGTTTTTGACATCTGATAAAATTTTGAGAAAAATCTAATTGAAAGTTTTTTTTATAAAAAATAAAAACCTAAAAAAAACATTACTCAAAGTTGGTAAAAATTGATTTTCGACTCAAATATCTTTTCAAAACTTTGAGATATTGGCTTTAAACTACTTTAATCTTTCAAAAAATATTGTTGTCAACGTTCAGTAAAATTTTGAAAAAAAAAAACGAATTGACAGCTTTTGTACAAAAAATTAAAACCCTAAAAAAAATTTAACAAAAGTTGGTAAAAATTTATTTTCGACTCAAATATCTTTTCAAAAATTTGAGATAATGGCTTTTAACTAATTTTAACTTATAAGAAACTAGCAAACCCGGCGAACTCCGTTTCGCCACCAGATGGCTTCGTTTTTTGTAACATTTCATTTGGGGATTAAAAAATTTAGTTGAACTACTCTAAGTAAAAAATGAAAGTGAATCCAAAGTAAATACTGAATCGAAGCGTTATACTTGTCCGCAAATTATCCGTTTCATTAAAGTGCTCTTTGGTAAACCACATTTTTTTTGGTCTGACGGTAACACAAACAAAGCGGATGGTTTCCCAACTCGTGAACATGCAACGTATAGCTGTCCATGTGAAAAACAATGATTTACTTAATTTATCCCGCAAACACCAAGTTAATTGTCATTGCGAACGCAAGGCTAACCGGAAATTGCAATCGTTTGAAGTCAAACGGAAGATCAGTCGGAATCATTAGTATTCGAATTAATAATGGTTGCCTTAATCAAATTCGACATAAGTCTTTTCACGGCAAGTCGAGTACCGTTGCAAAGTCACGGTGGATTCAAATTACGTAATATCATAATAACTGAACCAACTTTGAGTTATGTGGTGGAAATCCAGGTAACTCCAGAGAGTTTAAAAACTCCGTTGGATAATTTACTACATCATCGGGATTTGTTATGGAATCAACGGATTTTTATGTCACCAAATCGCCAGCGATTTTTGATTGAATGGTGAAACTCAGTGCGTGTACATAATTATTCTTTGCGGCGAGAATTGCTCGTTGACTTAACCAAGCATAATTCTGATAATTTTCACTAATGTTTGGGAAAACATTTTCAATAAGAGCTAATTGAGAGTCTACAAATCGGCAAAAGTCGTTGGTAAGAGTAATTAATCCAGTTGTCGCATCAACTGAAACTTTTCCATTTCCAAAGTGATGCCTTCAGGCAAGCATTCAATTCACCGCAGGTGTTCCACGGGGAATTACTGGCAACGTCTGCCTGAAATGGTTGGAATCGGGATCACTTCCATCGAACAATGGTTTCAGTGGCTGTGGTGGCGTAAGTAATGGATCCAGTTTGACTTTTCCACTTGCGCAGCCCAATCCAACCGTTTCTCTTTTGAACTTTAACGCATTGCAATATCGGCATACAGTCGTCATTGGTCAAATATCTAAATTGTCATCATCACTGTAGTTCGCAGTGGGATCATATTGGAATGCCAAGCGATTGTATGATGTCAATGATCTTCGTGTGCTTACGCGTTGTCTCAATCGGGCATTTTCTCTTAATATATTTTGTCTTACTTCGCTAAAGTTCTGTGAATACACTTGTTGCTGGCTTACATGTCTTGTGAGGCGGCCGATGTTCACACGTCGTACTCTAGGCATTTTATATTATAGATCATTTTATTGTTCTCAAAATATTCTACGTGACAAATATTTTGTTTCAGTTTTTTGATATAAAAAAAAGAGAACTGATTTTTTCGAAATTATATCAAATTTACTCAGAATGTGTCATACACAATTTTATATAATTGGATTTGGGGTTAACCAAATTTTTAACTTTTTTCTTAAATTGCTCTATGATAAAAAAAACACTCACTAAATTTTTTAAAAAGTTGTTTTTGCATATTTTTTCTTATTATCTTTAAAACAAACGTTCTTTGAAGTCGATATCTCTGACGTTTCTAGAGATATGGTTGACTAAAAAAGGTTCCCAAAAGTAAGCTTTGGTTTAGAACATAGGGCCCTTCAAACGTCAAAAAATTTAAAAATTTTCAATTCCACAAATCGGAACTTTTACAATAGCTTTCTATGGGAGGCTAAGCGGAGTTCATCGCTTTTCTGTTGAAATTTTTCCTGAATTTTGTCTGCTATAAACCTCACGGAGCCCGAGACCTTTCCAACGAATGCAAAACCGTGGAAATCGGTTCGTGCGTTCTGGAGTTATAGCGTCAGGAAGCAAAACCCGACTTATTTTTATATAGTAGAAGAATATTGTTTTCAACATTCGATACAATTTTGAGAAAAATCGAATTGACAGTTTTTTTTACAAAAATAAAAACCAGAAAAAAAACAATACTAAAACTTGGTAAAAATTTAAATTCGACTCAAATAGCTTTTCAAAAATTACAAATATTGGCTTCAAACTAATTTTATTTCACCAAACAATATTTGTTTTCGATATTCAGTAATTTTTTTATAATAATCCAACAGTCCGTTTTTTCATAAAAAATAAAATCTACAAAAAATTGTACGCAAATTTGATAAAAATTGATACATATAGACAAACTTTTAAGCAAGACAAATCGACAGACGGAATGGGAAGTTATCAGTGTGGGTCGCATCCCAGCCTCTTTTTTAATAAACCTATTACCACGCCCACTGTTCTTGTATTGTTCATTTATACGAGTTCTTAAAATAACTTTTTGGATAATTTACAACTTTTTAAGAAACAGTGAAATTTGTATGTCTTTCAATATTTAAAATAAAAATTATTTTATTTAAATAGGAAAATAAAGGCCCTTAAAACCTAGCCCTACTTGGCGAAATTAAATTTCAGTAAAACTTAGTTCGTAATTTGAAAATTAATTCATTTGGAACTTGGGACAATTGTTTTTTTTTTTTTTTTTTGTGAAAAATAAACACGATAACATGATTTTTTAGAATTTAATTCAGTAACATTATTTACTTTTTTACACTTATAGAGATTTATAGAGAAAGGGGCTGGGGTGCGGCCCACACTGATAACTTCTCATCTGTCGATTTTTATAAAACTTTAGTAAAAATGTTTAGTGTGAGATAAAACAGAATTTAAGTCAGTATCGTTTTTTGTTCCCATAATACTTGAGTCAAAAACGATTTCTTATTAGTTTTTTGTTGTTTTTGTAAGTTCTCGTGTTTTGTGTTATGAACAAGGTACAATTAGTTTGAATTCAATGGCCTATTGTTAATGGTTTAACAATTTACTAGTAAGCAATTTTCTAAATATTTAGCAATTTACTAAGGGAGTCCAAAACTTTAAACTTTTATTTTCGTTTTTCTAACTAGTAAATTGCTAATTACTTTTTATTGAAAAGAGAGCAAACTTGCCTAAAAAGTATACCTATGTATAGCAGGATTCTAAATATGCCATATCTAATACAATATTTTGCAGGGTTTTTAGTGCATTTTACAGAGAAATGTTAGAAATTGTGAAGCATTTTTCCAAAAATAATATATTCTTGTGGCATTTCTATAAATACGAAGAACGCTACAAAAATATAAATGCAGAAACCCAGAAAATGAGAAAGTTCTATAGAAAATGTGATCTTTTTCGTAGAAAAATAAAACAGAATCTGTTGTGAAGAATGTTCTGGCTTTTTTTCTGACGATGTTTTCGGACCCAATTTTCGAAAGCCTATTATTAATATCGTTATCAGTTGTCTGTCTCGTTTATTGGAGCTATTGTAGAGCTAATCAAAAAAATTACTATTTTGCGTCAACCTTTTGAAAATATTTTGAGCTTAAAGGAGTCAACAAAACTTTAAAAATTTTGAGAGAAAAAAGTTTGGTTTTTAAATTTAAGAAAATAGGTGCATTAAAGTACATAATTTCTCTAAAAATTAAATATAAACAAATTAAGGTATGCTCACACATTACACATTACAGAATCTCTTTTCACTTCAGTTTTCAAGAAACGTTCATTGTTTTGCAACTAGCCTCTAGTTTAACGAAAGTGTTACTTTTGCTATTTATGGGAAATTTATATTCTTATTATAATCTTTTTTATTATAATCTTTAGTTTTTGTCAAGATATTGGAGTCAAAAAATAAAAAAAAAACGTTACGTAATTGAGTTTTTTTTAAATTGTATACTATTTTGGTGTCACGTTCCAAGTTATAATAAGATATATTATGTATAATATAAAAAACATAAATAATAATATAAAATTTAGATAAAGTAGCTAGAGTTATTGGTTCGTGAGATATTTGGGCCATTCAAATCTCTTACTCAAAACTAGAAATTAAAAAGAGGCTGGGATGCGACCCACACTGATAACCAGTGGCGTCTTTAGGCATGGGCCCGGTGGGCCAGGGCCCAGGGCCCCGCAATTATTTGGCCCCCAAATCCACCAACTCAAAGTGATTGAATCTATACAAGAATTATATAGAAAACGAAATAAGGTGAGTAGACAGTAACAGAAAAACAAGTTTCATTTTACTCTCCGTTCCGTTGGAATTCTCCTCCTCAACATCTTAAACTTCTGGCAACATGAATCTTTAATCAACATCTGCACACGCTGTCAACATTATTTTAACAACTCTGCTTTCGTTCTACTCTACAGTTCTGCACACATGTTGACTTTTCAACTCACTCCATGAACAAACACAAAGTTGTCCCATGATGATTCATTCATCGCAGATCATTTAAAAAAATGTGAGAACTCAAGAAAGGGATACACTTCCTATTTATCAGCAAATATTTACAACGAATTCATTGATATAATGGGAAAACAAGTCCCAATGAAAATTGTAGGTGAAATTAGATCGGCAAAATAATTTTCCCTAAGTGTTGACAGTACACTCAACCTTTCTCATATCGACCAGTTGCATTTTGTAATTCGGTTTGTTGAAAATTGTGTTCCCATCGAAAGGTTCTTAAAATGTATACCTATTCAAGAGCATAAATCTGAATATTTGGCTGACACAATCTTGACATTTCTGGAAAATCATGATATTGCAATAGAGGATTGTAGAGGACAAAGCTATGATAATGCGTCTAATATGTCGGGAAAATATTCTGGTTTGTAAGCAAGATTAAAGGAGAAGTGCGAATTTGCTACCTTTGTACCTTGTGCAGCACATTCTCTTAACTTAGTAGGCCTTCATGCGGCTCGTTGTGTGCAGGAGGCAACAAGTTTCTTTCAAGTGTTTCAAAAAATATACAACTTTTTTTCGCTTCTACCCATCGCTGGAATAAATTGAATGAATGTTTAGGTTCACATAGAGTTCTTAAAAGCCTTTCTGAAACAAGATGTTCTGCACAAGCTGATGCAGTAAACGCGCTCCATCATGGTTATAAGCAAATTACTGAAGCTTTGACATCTATCTCTAGAGATCCAGAGCAAGCTACAGACACAAAAAGCGAAGCGCTAAGCCTGACTAAGAAAATGTAAAAACTGGAGTTACTCATTTTAACAGAAATTTGGAGCACAATATTAGAAAGAATTCATAAAACCAGCAAGAGCCTTCAAAAAGAAACAATAACGATTGACGTTGCTGCCAATTTGCTTTGTTCTTTCATAAATGATATAAGGGAGAATTTTGATAAATTTGAAGCCTGTGCCAAAATTCAGAATCCGGATGCTAATTATAAAGACTTACTCTTATTGCAACGAAAAATAGTACGAAGTTCGCGTGCCATATATTTTGATGGTCCTGCACCATCCGTCCAGCTAATTGGGAAAGAAAAGTTTAAAATATCAACTTTTCTTCCAACTATTGACACTATTACTTTGCAATTAAAAATACGATCCAATTGCTATCAAGAAATTAATGCATTGTTTGGCTTTTTTTGTCGATTGCAATATTTGACTTCAGTGGAGTTGCAAAATTCTTGCGAAAAGTTTTCAAAAAACCATAGAGATGTTAATGCAGAAGAACTTGAGGTAGAATGCTTGCACCTCGTATAGTATTTAAAATAATTCAATAAAGATGTAAATGAAGATCTTATTACAATATTAGAATTGTACAGTCTAGTTACAGTGGATGAAATTGGGAACACATTTCATTTATTGAAGGTGAATTAAAAAAAAATATAAAACTATAAAAAATATCTGTTTTATGTTTTTAAGTAAAATTAATTTTAAAATGATTTTTTAACCTAAAGAATTTAAAAAAAAATATATTATACCAACTTTTCTTGGCCCCCGAATCCTATTGGGCCCAGGGCCCCCAAAAGTCTTAAGACGCCCCTGCTGATAACTTCCCATCCCGTCTGTCGATTTGTCTTGTTTAAAAGTTTGTATGTTTTCGTGTTTTGTTAAAAAAGTTGTCACTTGAATTATTCTTAAAAAATTAAAAACTACCAACAATATTTTGCGTACAATGAAATATTTTGATTTCGAAATCTATTTTTGTTAACGAGATTTTTAGTCGAAAACCAATTTTTACCAATTTTAGTAGGATTTCTTAAAATTATACTGAATATCGAAAAAAATATTTTTGTGAAATAATATAAGTTCGAAGCCAATATTTTTAATTTTTGAAAAGCTATTTGAGTCGAAAGTAAATTTTTACCAAGTTTTAGTATTGTTTTTATTTTTTTTTAGAAAAGCTATTTGTTTTATAATACTCCAAATTTTGATACTGGTTTTGAATATAGCATTGACTGATTTCAAAAAGATATAAAACATTACAAAACGACCATTGGTACTTCTTTATAAAGGTAAAACAAGTGTAAAATTAAAGAGGTCTTAACTAATGTTTGCTACATCTATAGAACCCAATACGCCTTTTATTAGGTTTCTCTACTTTCGAGTCCTTGAAATTATGCAGGGAAAAAAGATGCAAGGGTATATTCCATAGAAAAGAACAGAAGCATCTGCGATGTCGTAGATGCTTTGGGCATATCAGAAACTAACAGCGCCGATAGGCAAGTTCATATGACACACTTTTGATTAATTAACTATTTCAATATAGACACTTTCACAATTGGAGCGGTCGCTGTGATCATCCGCAAACCTTTATTCAAACATCATAACATTCGGAAAAAGATTGCATTGCACTCTTAAAATATAAAACACTGTCCAATTCAATGCTAAGCGCATGTAATGATTTGATATTTTTCGTCTTTTATGTACTTAAGTGCTATAAGCTTTCAAAAACATGTCCTTATGATTACAAAGAATGTAAAAAACTCCAAAAATGGTTTGTGTTTTGAATATTTACTCACCAACCAAAGCAGCAACATACTGCATTTTTGTTGATGTCCTAACAGCTCCATCGGACAAAGGATCATACAGCATTGGATTTCTAGCATTTTGATCTGCATCTTCTTGGCTCACTGTCTATAAATTATTAAAATCAAAAAACAAAAACATTACAAACTTTCATTTAACTTAAATTTAATTGTAGAAAAAAGCTATAAAAACAAGCTGATGCTGTATCAAATTATATTTGTATAGAATATTGACTGAACTCACTTGACATGAAAATATCTCAAAATAGCTTAAGCTGAACAAAATCAACCCCTTGAACTTTATGTATACCAAGAACAGAGGTTTTTTCTTCTCTTAATTTCGCATTTATTATGTGTTAACAAAAATGAATAAAAATTATTAAAAACATTTCTGTATAAATACCAATTAATCAACAAAAAAAAAATAAGAATTTTGAATCGTACATATCTCCTTCCCGTCAACGACGACGATCTTGATGCTGAAGATGGTTTAAATAAACCTCGATGGTGTGCCGCGCCCTCTAGTTCTAATTCGTATTTGTCTCTCTAAAAACAACAATAAATACATTTAAGTTCTAAAAATATAAACTTTTTCTTGTTTTTAGATTTTAAATAGAACTTCACACGTGCTTTTGTCAGTCATTAAATTGCCAAAATTGTCTTATAGTGGCGTCAGTTAAACGTCGAACTGATGGCGACCGGCTCGGCGGCGCGTCCGGCGCAGTGTTGTTCAGCGCACAATGTTTCTTCTTTTTGTTGCCAAAATAAATTTGTTGACTTAGCATAATTTTTGTTGCAAAAATTGTAAATAAATGATAAATATTTTTGTTTTGTTGTTACCTTTTTGTAGTAAATAAAAGAAAATTAAATGAGAGAGGCTGGTTTATTTATATAATAAGAAACGCATTTAATTTGTTATTTTGCCAAAAAGAGAGAAGCTTTTGGATGAGTCTTACATTATGTATAACAAATACTATTTTTGCAATTTTCGAAAAAAAAAATAAAAATTTCACTGACGCATTTGTAAAATTTAATGTAAATTATATTTCAATTGGGTCACACGTTCTTCCTCAAGGTCCTCAGATAGTATAAATTCTTCCTTCTAAATATTTTTGTATTGTATACACGTTGTTGTTAATTAATTAATCGAATCAGGTATCGATTGTGCAGAAAATAAAAAAAAAATCTATTTTTTCACACTTTCAATCTTAAAAGAATAACGAATTACAAATTAACATTTTCTTATACATTGACATTGTTTAACTTGGCTTAAAGTATTTTTTTTTAAATAGATGGATTTACTTGATAAAACAAGCCAAATACGAGTCAAACTATAATTAAATATAACAAACATTTTGTAAATGTTGAGGATACGATTTTGAAAAGCAATTGTTGTTAAATAATAATAAACTGCTTTTCTCTACTGCCCTAAGTTTTTGAGGTAGGTATTACTTTTTAAATTTACAAAAAACCACAAACATACATAGGTACATAAATTATATTATTATATATTATGCTTTTAAAATTCATGAAGGAGATGTTTTTCAATCAAATTTATTTTGGTTTTCAAAAACTATAATCCGTATTTTCAATATTAAGTTTAAATATTTATTGTATTTCATAAAATTTTCGAAAAAATAAATATCATAATTTTTTTTTAACGCCGCTGTAAGAAAGCTAAACAATTTAGAAGTAAGCTTTGTTTTATTTTGTTTAATCTGAATCTCAACAAGGCTATCATAATAAGTTTTTGAAAAATGTACATGTATGGATTTTTAAATTTGCGCAGATAGTTTAAATCAGCACTAAAAATTAACTTCAGAACTTATTCTTCTTAAAAACCATGAAAGCATTAAGGGACTAGTTATAGCTATCATTGGTGTTTATTATTGAAACCAATAATTGGAATTATTTGACAGGTAGGTTATAGCTTTCATTAATGTCTTTTATTGGATATACATTCATCTGAATAAAATGAAGCATTTCCTGATTGGAACCAAGTATTTTAGGTTATAGTTTATCATTAAAGAAGTACAGACAGGCGCAAAATGCAAAGAATATGGAACACTTTCAGATGAACGATTTTGTTTCGAATTATGAAATTTAAAATCAGCTGTTCATTAAAACTAATTTCATCATTGAAACATTTAAAATGATTAAAAGGAAACGCAATGGATCGAGTCAAATATTATTTTTCGTAAAAAAAAAACTTCAACTAATGTTCGCTTTGATGCCAAATATAACAAATTTAATCAATTTTAAATCTCTTAATTTTTAATAATAAAAAATGATAGCTCTAACTTACACCCGAATTCAAGTTTCCTTAAAAATTCATATAAATTGAAATGAAAACTCATAACTAAAGAGAAATCCAGAATTCCAGAAACTAAGCCGCTAGTTATAGCTATGTATCATTAGTTTCCATCATTGAAACCAATCGTTGGAGTTCTTGCTGACAGGATGGTTATAACTTTCATTGAAAATGTCTGTCATTGGTGATTTTTCCTGATTGGAATCAAGTATTTCTTGGTTAGAATCAAAATTTTGAGGTTTGGGGCCAGTTATAGGTTTTATTGAAATCGATCCGGAAATATTTTTAAATGGATATTTGACTATATTTCCCTTTGATTATAAATGAAAATTGTATACATATTGATCGATCTGAAATCACACAAAGAATTTTTTTTGGAGGCAAAAAAGTTTACAAGTGCCTTTTTTCGATAAAAATATATTTTTCTATTTTCCGGACGGAAATTCATTTTCCTGAACAGATGATACTTTATGTTCAAAAGTGAAACGAATCGTTCCACTGATTTTTGTTCCAATTTCACACAATTCAAATGACAGATTTCTGTCAGTAAAAATTTGTCGGTGAATTTCAAACAGGAAATTTTTTTCAATGACAGAAATTTTCATTGATTGCTATTAAATACCAACAAAATTCCAATGATTGGTTTCAATGATGAAAACCAATCATAACTAAAATTGGCCAGTGCAACGGTTATGATCCAAAATATGGAATAAACAACAGCTGTTTATTGAAAACAATTTCACCTTTAAAATCTGTTATTGACCCTTAAGTAGGTAAAATACTAAAATGATTTAAACTGTTTCTATAAAGGACAAATATTTATACGAGTACCTTTCAAAATGATTATACAATTTATTGTAAAAATTAATGAGTTATATTACCTTAGCCTTTAAAACTCGTTTTTAATTGTTTGATTTATGAACTTGATACTGTAGAAAAATGATGAGGTAAGGTTCGAGTTAAGGACAACTTAATTCTATAAGAAAGCATTGGGATGTGTGTGGAAAAGAAAAAAAAACTTAATTTTGCCGACCACATTTTTCAGTAAGCATTTCCGGAAAATACTTTTGTAGAGTCATTTCTACAAAGTTTCATCTTTCCAGAATAACAGCACCGTTAAAGACACTAAAAAGATTGCAAGTTGTTTCTTTAGCAGAAAGAATACTTTTATATCATTTATTTTCTTAAAATTATATGATAATGATCTTTAAAGTTTTTTTCTAAAAATATAGAAATAAACTATAAAGTTAAGTGTTTCCTGTTATTGAGACTGTCTAGAAATAGTTTTATTAAATTAAGGAAGCTATTTTGAACAACCCACTGAATTTAATATATATTTCCTTATGAATGTTTCCTAAATTTTACAATTCAAAACACCAATTCACTTCTTTTTTTTTTTTCTTTGAAGTCAAAACTGGCATATTGCTTTAGGTGCCAGTTATAGATATCATTAATTTTCATCATTGAGACCAAGCATTGGAATTTTTTTGACAGATTGGTTATATATGTAGCTTTCATTGAAAATTTATGTCATTGGATAAATATTTCTGAATCGAATTGAGCATTTGAGGTTAGAGTTCATCATTAAAAGCAAAACTGACTAATGGGAATACGAAGAAAATAAAACGCTTTCAGTGGAACGATTATGTACCGAAATATGGAAATCAACAATCAGCTTGTCAACCAAAAAATAAAGAATTTTTTTAGTAAAAAATATCTTTATACAACTCATAAGCTTCGTTTTGACATCAAAATTACAAATTTGACTTTTTTACTCGCTTTTAAATCTCGAAACAAAATGTTTAATGATGAAAACCAATAAAAGCTATAACTTGCACCTTAGTCCTGAACGTTAACTAAATTCCTAACGTCAATAAATTTAAAGTTCGGTCTTGCCATCATTTTTTATGAAGGCTTCAGTTTTATTAATTAAGGTTTATAAAAATATATATTTACTTAACAGAATTGTATCAAAAAACGCTGATCAGTTTTAAGTTTTATATGTATACATATTTTTCAAGAAAAAAATGTAATAATACCTCATACGAGATTTTATACAAAGTCAAAAAAAAGAACTTCAGAATGAGGCCCGAATGTATATAACTCGTTTTTTTTTATTGTGTGGCCTAATTTTCATTTCGCTTTCTGGTTTTATTTCCATTTTTTTCCTGTAGAATTTCTTACATTTTCGGGTTTTCAAAAAGGATCTTCATTGAAGTTATTTTGTAAAACGAAAAGACTACAAAGTGTTTTTGTGGAAATAGAGTTTCTGTTGATTTAGTAGCTCGTGGTTTCCTTGGCACTCACTGTTCGGATCCAATATACTGATACATATATAATGTGTTTAAAAACTATGAAACAATTTGTCTTATTTTTAGAAACTAAAATAATTTTTAAAAAACAAACAAGCTGAAAAAATCCACAATTTTGCCTCTGGGAACCGATTACATTTAAATTAGTTGAATTTCTTTCAATCGAAACAAGCAAGAGCAAATTGCTCTCGAAAGTAACATAACGGTTACAAAGTCTATTCCATAATGGACCTTTTAATAATATTTGATTGTATTTACCTTATTCTTAAACCATATCAATTAATTAATGTATCTTATTATGTATTCATTCTATTGTCTACTTATTTATTTATACATTTTTTCTCCTTTACTAATTTATATATATTTATATTTATATTTGTTTATTTATTTGTTTAGTTATTTACTTATTTATTTTTTTATTTATTTATTTATTTATTTATTTATTTATTTTTTTATTTACTTATTTATTCATTTATTAACTTATTTATTTATTTAATTATATATTTGTTTGGAAATTAGTTCCTTTTAAATTTAAGCATAACCTATCTGTGATATAATTATAAACAGAATTTGAATGAAGGTTTTTTTCTTTGCAATGTTTTCCTTCAAACTTATAAATATTAAGACATACACATGATGCTTAAAACCTAATTATTATTTTTCAGTAGTAAGATACAAATTGATATCATATCTCTGTGCTGTGCAATGACTTAAAAATATTGTAAACTCTGTAACTTTCTCTTTGCCAATAAAATATCTATCTAAACCATATCAAATCAAAATATTTCGCGTATTCTTACTTTTTGGTAAAAAGTGATGAAGTGCCTAAATGTTTGTATCTTTATCAATTGTATTTTTTTACAATTGTTCCAACCATCAAACAAAAAGATCCATTCAAATATCCATTTGAAAGCACGGCTTCAAATTAACCTACCAAGGCCCTCGTTAGGGTACTTCATGGGCCTCCAAATACCCTTTTTTAAAAAAAATAAGGTGTTCGTTCTATTTTATTACAAATTTTTAATTTAAAAACCAATGAAGAATTGTAAGTATCCATGACATTTTTTCTTATCTGTGACCCAGTCTACCTCTGGTTTTGCTTGGCAGCTGTCAAAGATCTTTTTTATGCAAACATTTTAATATTTTCTTCTATGTTAGGTACGAACTTTGATAAATGATTGGGATTTTCATAAAATAAATACATTACATTAAAATGTAAGCATTTTTTAAATAACTTTAATTGTTTATTTATTGGATTCCATGATAAAAAGTAAAGAAAACACAAGATCAAAGTTTTACATTTACTGAGGTATTCGATTTTTGTATTAGAAAAACTCAGCATTCTTTAAATTAAAGTTTAAGAAAACGGCTGTGGATTCAACTTGTTTTACGTTTAATGAAAAAAAAAATTACCAACTTAAATTGAAAATTATATACTCTACATATTAATAACTACAACAGCATTTTCTCAATGCATCAATACTTTAAAGAAAGAATGTAAATAAGACTAGTTCCAAAGAAGATATTTAGTATTAAAATTTTATATTCAGTTTTATTTTAATAAATACTAAAATACGAACTCATTCCATTTTTCCGAATTAAATGCATGATAGAAAAAATTGCAGCGTATACGCCACAGTGTTCCGAAAATAAACAAAACCATCAAATTCTCTTAATATTTATATTAAATCTTTCTATTCTAATTAATACCAATAGTATTTACAAATTGCAGTTTAAAAGATACCGAAAAATGAATAAGTAAACGTAAATATTAATTAAAAATGTTTTCAAACAAAATTCTCAATTAAATTTGCCACAACAAATAATTAAATTTTAAAAATAAACTCATTTGCTACATTTAGAAACTGTGTACATATAACCTGCCTCCACATCAACCTACAAACAAACACAAACATTTCAAAATATCGACGTCGCAAATTGATGCGATCAAAGTGACAACACATTTTTTTACATCCGTATCTTATCTAAGAAGAAATAGTTTCATGAACTTGATTCCGAAAATGATTTCGAATCGAAAATTTCTAAAACAAAATTTTATGTAATAAAAGTTTTTGTTGTAGTGTTGAGGTGTTTCCATTGGAATTTATATATTTTTCTTTATGTAAATATTTACCTGCCACCAGCGGGCCATTGCTTTGACAACTTTATCAGAATCCATATTTTATTATTTTCAGAATTGTTTTCAAAAACAATTGTTATATAACGAAGAAAATAATTTTCTGTTTTTCTTTCTTCAAAATCACTTTTAGAGGTCACACCAATAAATTTAAATATCCACACTGCGATATTTAAAATTTGTGTTTTTATTTTTCTTTAACTATATTTTCGACACAATTTCCCATACAAATATTTTAACTTTATCCGTGTCGGGAATTAAATCCCTTTTTGGGAAAACTATATTTTCACTTCACAGAAACCTTTCGAAAATTCAAGTCAATTTTTCAGTTTCTTGTTCAAAAAACGTCCGAATTCTTCGAAATATTTACAAAGACTGCATCTTTTCGAAAATCTCAACAGGGACACTCTGCTCGATAGTCGAAGAAGAACAAATCATCAGTTGTTGGGGTTACATCGCTTGTTAATTATATCTTTGTTTTGATTCTTTGGTTATTTTTGTATTTATTTTTATTTTCTTAAATGAAAGAAAGATACAAAAAGATAGAAATAACGAAATAAAAAAGATGGAAAATTCGTACTTTAGTACTCAGTCACAGTTTGACATCAATTAGAACTTTTTTCCTACGTTTTTCTTTCAGTTTAGTCATATTTGTTTTCGTATAGAGTGTTTCTCTATGGTTTTTCAAGACTTTGTAGCCAAGATGCAAACCAATTAAGAAAAGGGACTTTTCTTTGTTTAAGTGAGTATATGAGTACCTACCTAATATGTTTTTGAGAGCAATTCAACATCGCAGGCTACAATATTCAAAGCATATAGGAGTATAACTAAAATTAATAGAAAAACGGAACAATGAGTAAAATGTTTTTATATTATTGTTTGTTTATTCGACGTAAATTGAAAAAATGCCAACAAAATAATTAAAACTCACGTGTGCAGCATATATCTGCAAATCTAACAATTGTATTTTTTTCTTGTGAATAATTTAAAAAAAAATAATAAAACTAGTGGTTGAAAAAGGACGAGTTTTATTTTAAAGACATTAACGAGGTATCTCAAATTTGTGTTTTATTTTAATAGGCAAAGTTTCGAAAAAGAAAGAAAAGAGTTACAAAAGACAAAAATTCGAAATCTGAAACACAAACGTTGAAATAACAGAGACAGGAAAAGGAAAAGGTTCAAAAGACAAAATTTCTAAAAAAAAAAAACAAAAGTTTGAAGTACCAAAGGTATTTTTAAAGAAAAATATTTTGAGAACCTGATGTAGTGAAGAAATTCTAAATTGCAAATTCGGTAGAATTTATTAACTATTATTGTTTGCATTTTAAAATTAAATATTAAAGTTAATTTTTAGCCCGAGTTTATTAGTTTTGTTTTATTGACAAGTTTTTAGGTTTCTTGTTACAATAATATAATTTCATCCCCCTAATAGGGGGGGGTCAAAAACTTTATAACGAGGGTTTTCTTTAGAAGTATATAATTTTAATTTGGCAACATTATTTTAACTGGATGCTACCAAGAGATTCATTGTCTTCCAAAAGGAAGTTACTGCAATAGATTGGTGTCAAAATACTGTATGGATCATAATACTGTGTCTCAAAATACTACTTACTTACTTACTACTTAAGACTAAAAATAACAGTAGTCCCCATACAAATTGTTTTTTTTTTTTAATTTTCGCTTACATTTTTTTTCGTCATTTGACTTTTTTCAATTAAAAAAAAAAAATTTTTGTATTGCCCCAGAAGGGTATCTCCCATAGAACCGTTTTTTTTTTTGTTTTTCCTTTAGAACTAATCAACCGATTTCAATGATTTTTTTTTCTGCACAACCTCTCATACTGTGTCAATGATATTTGATGATCAAAATTGTCATTGTTTTTTTTAATTTTTAAAAAAATATTACATTTTTTTTTTTGAAATTTGATAACTTAAAAATGGGTCAATATGTTTTTACGAAATTGAAATGTAAAACGTACATTTTTAAATACTGACCAAGTTTTTGAAAACAAACTGTTTTTGCAGTTACAGTTTCGAATCTTAAAAAAATAAAAAATAGTTTTAAAACATACTCTCTGTGAATGATGTCGAAATATAAATACTGATCTAACCAGATACCGAGGTACTTCACTTTTGTTCGGTTATCGCTGCCCGTTAAGATCGAAGATGACCATTTTGCACCAATTCTTGCACGTATCCCTTGTGACCCTAGCCAACGGAGTCCGGAACAAATACTTCTGGGCGTTTAAGAGTTTGGTATAAATGCCAATTGCCTTCATCGGTAAATGTCTTAGTCAGATCGCCATTGTGTCATTTCATTTCGAAGGTAAAAGTGATCTGTTTTCTAGGTCCACCTTGTACACTTGCTGAAAAGCAGCTCCCACTGCCTCTACCTTTTCCATCGGATCTTCAACTATGTAAAAGTCATCTTCAAAAATGGCTTCTTCTGGATCTATTTGCGCTGACATACTCGTAAGTAAGTCACTGTTCTCTTCAGTTCTTCGGAGTTTCAGACACGGAAGATCATTATCATTCTTTTTCCTGAATATCTTATTGATTTTAGGAAACATACTCGGGTCACTAGAATTAACTGACCGAATCTCCAGTACTTGTTAGTTGATAGCCTGTAGTTAGCCTTAATTAACAGATAGTAGTAATAAATCTTTGTTT
This sequence comes from Eupeodes latifasciatus, assembly GCA_920104205.1. Classification (NCBI taxonomy): domain Eukaryota; kingdom Metazoa; phylum Arthropoda; class Insecta; order Diptera; family Syrphidae; genus Eupeodes; species Eupeodes latifasciatus. The sequence goes on from OV049924.1 coordinate 331,805,261, forward strand.
TCCTGCAAACAACTCTTGATTATTTTTTTTTTTTTTTTTTTTTTTTTAGCAGAATATTCTTACATTTTTTCTTAAACTATATTGCACAATTTACAGAGTTACGGTATAAATCTACCTTACTACTGACAAATAATAAAATTTGGAATACAAGTAATGGAAAGCAAATAACAGTATATTGAAGGAAAAGCTACATAAAAACCTTCATTAAATTGCTTTGAGGATGTAGAGAGGAGAAGGGTGGGCGGTGAGGTATTTAAATCAAACCCAACTTAAAGTTTTACATATATTCATTATATGATAAATAGTTAACAAATGAATTAATAAATAAATAAACAAATAAATAAATATATAAACAAACAATTAAATAAATAAATAACAAAATATATATAAGACAATTCAAAAACAAGCAAAAAAAAAAAAAAAAGAAAAATGAATAGTAAATAAATTAATGAACAAACAATAATAAACAAAAAATAATAAATAAACAAAAAATCAAATAAATTAAATAAATTAAACAAATAATTGATAAAATAAATAAATAAATTAATTAATTAGCTATCAAATAAATAAATAAATAAATAATTAAATATATATCTATGTAAATAAATAAATAAATAAATAAATAAATAAATAAATAAATAAATAATAAATAAGTAAATAAATAAATTAATAGATAAAGAATAAATAAATAGAAAAATAATAATAAATAAATAAATTAAAAAGTAAATTATAAAATTAATATCACAAAGTCAGTCTTAGAAAAAGGAAAATAAGAAAAAAGAACGAAAATGTACTTTCAATAATAATTATATATAACTAAGAAGCTAGGTTTGAAATCAATATGTTATCTGAAGATAAACAAGATAAATTATAGCGTACATTGATTTTGTCAATTCTTTGCAATACTGGTTCTATGTTTGACATAGCGTGAAGTTCATCTGTTGAAAACGACGATGGAAGATTCAGAATCATTTTTAAAACTTTATTTTGAGCTATTTGAAGTCTTCGAATATGGCTTTTTGCACATATCCCCCAACACGGTGAACCATAAAACATAATTGCTTGAAAAACTGCTTTAAATATCAGGAGCTTATTATCATTACTCAGTTTAGATTTGCGGTTTATAAATGGATAAAGACTTTTGATAGTTATATTAAACTTCTTGATTACTTCTTGTACATGCAAGCCAAAAGTTATAGTTTTATCTAAATGAACTCCAAGATACTTAGCACTTGAACGCCATTCTGTACTTATTCCACCAACTTGAAGATTATTGCTTGGAAAGAAACAGGCTTTTCTTTTTCTTGAGAAAAAGATAGCCTGAGTCTTTGAGGCATTTATTTTTATCTTCCAATCAAACAAATAATCTTGAACTACATTAAGTGCAGATTGCAGATTTGTTTCAATAATGAAACCAACTGAATCTGGTGAAAAGATACAAGTATCGTCAGCGAATATAGCTTTATCACAGTTTGTTAAACATGGAAAGTCGTAGGTAAAGATAGTGTATAAGATTGGGCCTAGCACCGAGCCTTGAGGTACACCTGCCATAATATTGTAAGATTCAGAAAACCAATTATTTATTGAAACCTTAAACTTCCTTTCAGATAGAAAGGATTGAATGGTCTTTATAAGGTACATTGGGAAATTGAGTCTTAAAAGTTTGTCTAATAATGCATTATGCCAAACAGTATCAAATGCTTTTTCAATGTCAAGGAGTACCATGCCCGTACTTTTACCCATTCTAAAATTATTTTTAATGTGTTTGGTAATTCGATGAACTTGATGTACTGTGCTGTGGTGAGCCCTAAAGCCAAATTGCTCAAGCGGTAAAATATTATTTCTAGTCACTTGAGACACAAGTTTACTTTTTAGAATCTGTTCAAAACATTTGCTTAATGAGCTTAATAAACTTATTGGTCTATAATTGCTTGGTAAATTTGCACTTTTACCAGGCTTCAAAATGGGTATTATTTTGGCTGTTTTCCAAACATTAGGAAAGTAGCTCACCTTCAAACAACAGTTAAATAGGAGTTGTAAGAATTTAATTCCTGATTTTGGCAAATTCCTTAAATACAAATTTTTAATACCATCAAAACCCGCAGATTTTCTTGTTTTAAGTGCCATAAGTACATCTTTGACGTCTTGAAATGAAACATGCCCATAAATATCATTTGCAGTACTTGAGTTTATAATATTGATTGAGTCACTGACCACTGACTCAACTGTAGTATTACAAGGGATACCTGTAGTAGTCAAATGGTTTACATAAAAGGTTTCAGCCAAGGCATTCGCTTTTTCAACACTTGAAATCATTACATTATTCCCAACTTTGAAAGCTGGAATATATGTATTTTTCTTTTTGATTATTTTGACTACATTCCAAAAAGGTTTACTCCCTTTGTATAATCTCTGTAATTTTTGATTCCATGCTTGGTTCCTATAAGCTAAAATTGAATCCTTTATTAAGATATTAAGTACATTAACTTCTGAATTATAATGAGGGTCTCTTGTTCTTATCCATTTTCTTCGGTTGCTGTTCCGAGTTTTTATTAGATGTAAAATGTTAGGTGGTAATAAGTTGGCCCTGTCATGACATACTATTCGTTTTTTAGGAACTGAAATGTCAATACTTTCTTCAACAGACTCTTGATTATGATCGTCTAATAATTTATTCGTGAAAAATAAAATTAAAATAATTACATTTCGTTGCAGAAATGACGGTAAAACCAACACACTTACCCCAATAGTTGGTCCGTTATAATAACAAGGCGTTTGAGACAATAGATCTAGGAATTCCTTAAATCACTAGGAACATTGTAGTAAAAGTCTCCAAGGTGGAGTTTTTGCCTTTTTGATAGGGCAGGACATGAACATAGAAAGTGAGAAACTCTTCTTCATCATTCATGCAGCTTCTGCAAAAATCATTTTCAGGATCTCTAAGTCGAAAAGCATGTCTTCCCATTAAGCAGTGTCCTATAAGAACTCCTATAACGGAGCTAATTTGCAAACTACCAACCAATTTTACCTCATATCTTAAAGTACATAACACACTTATTTAATACCATTTTTATGACAGGTGTTTTTCCTTCTGCTTGGAAGCGGGCAAAAATAATACCAGTTCCCAAAAATCAAACCGATTTCAGACCCATTGCCATCTTATCGTTTCTCTCCAAAGTTCTTGAAAAAGTGATGAGTTTCCAAATACGTAGATTTCTTCAAGATAATAAATTACTCTGTGATAATCAGTCAGGTTTTCGTCCGAAACATAGTTGTACCACAGCTTTAATAAATGTAACAGAAGACATTAGGCAAGCGGTAGACAATGACAAAATAGCTTTCCTTATCTGCTTGATTTCTCTAACCACAATGTTCTGTGTAGTAAGCTTCGAAATCAATTTAATTTTTCCTTGTCATCTACAAAGCTTGTAGCCTCGTATTTAGAGGGAAGATGTCAGGCAGTTGCTATTGATAACTCCGTATCAGACTTCCTTCCACTGAGTTTAGGTGTTCCACAGGGCTCAATACTTGGTCCGCTATTCTTCTCGATGTACATAAATGACCTACCCAAATCTTTATTAAGTTCCTCAGTTGATATGTACGCCGACGACGTTCAGCTTCGGAAGAGCTTTCCTTTGGGCCTTGTGGAAAATGCGGCACACGAAGTCAATGAAGATCTGTTCAGGATTTCATGCTGGTCCCAAGCGAATGGTCTCAGCTTAAATCCATCCAAGTCAAAATGTTTGGTTATTTCCAGAAAAGCGGTTGACACTTCATGTTTTCCAAAAGTGTATCTTAATAATAGTAGTATCGAATTCGTTGACTCCGCAAAAAATCTTGGTATAACATTTAACAAAACCCTTAACTGGAATAACCATATCAGATTGACACTGGGTAGGGTATATGGAGGCCTTCGCATGCTTTGGACAACACAAAAAATCACTCCGTTAAAAACCAGAATAATCCTAGCAAAAACGCTACTTATTCCAATTTTGCTGTTTGGGTGTGAAATTTTTAGCAACTGTGACTATGAGCACAAGCGAAAACTCAACGTGGCATACAACAGTATCGCGCGGTATATTGTTGGACTCAAAAAATATGAACACGTGTCCTCTTTTGCCAGATCTATTTATGGTATCAGTCTTGAAGATCTTTTTAAATTGAAAACGCTGACCCTACTTCATAATATTCTTCAAATGCGTCAACCTACCAACCTTTTTAGCAGGGTCTGTTTTACGCGTTCATCTAGAACTCCGGATCTCGTGCCTATTCGCCATACGTTTTTGGTTTCTGAACGACAATTCTTTATCTTTGGTATTCGGCTTTGGAATTCCCTACCACAACCCTTAAAATTCATAAGTTGCAGAACACTGTTCAGAGTTAAACTGAAGCAATTCCTGGGAGAGTCTCGACGATGATGATGATTATTAATTTTATTTGTATTAGTATTATGTGTACCCATTATTCTTCAATTTAACATTTATCATACATTATATAATTTTAATTTTGGAGTAATTATAAATTAAATTGTGAGTACATAATTAAGTTTATTTTCTTTCTGAACTTGTAAAACTCTGTATGTAACACTTACATTAAATAATATACATATCATAGAATTTTCTTTGAAGCTTGCACTATATAAATGAGATATTGTATCTTACTGTGTAAGTTATTAAATAAATAAATTGAATTGAATTGAATTGAATTGAATTGAATTTGTAAATATTTTCCGTAACTAAATTTTAACTTAATAAAAATTCTCTTTCTACCGAATTTTTTGACAGCAACAATTTGAAAAAGGGATTGTTTAGGCTTTAAATTTGAAATAATAAATTTACGAATTCTCAAGTAGGTACACATCCTTTTAAGACCTTTTATCTACCTAAGATTGAAATATAATACATATGTATGTACATTTTATATTAACGCACGAACAAAAATATACATACGCTATCAAATGTTTATGGATCTTGCTCATGAATAAACAACACAAATATCATAAAGTAGTTATTCTTTCAGAAAATAAAGAGATGATTGTGATGTGTAAGTACTCATTCCATTTGCATTCTTAAGTACACTTTGTTGCACCATTTAATCAAAAAATAAGATTTCTTATTCAAGTGAATGAGTTTGTAAGTTTAATATTCAAAAGCTTGAATCTCATATTATGATATTTATTTCAATAAAGCTAAATTAAAAAGTGAAAATCATTTGAATTATATGAATAAATTTAGCAGATCGAATAATGTTAGTTCTAACGGGTCGAAACGGCTAGCAGCTTGGCGGCACGGCCGACGACGCGTCGGCGTTCAAAAAAGAATAATGTCGCCTGCCACAAATAGCAGCGCCCCAATAACAAAAAAACAGCAATGACAAGTGCATCAATGTATTCATATACTCGTAGTACAACACGAGCTATCTGACTACAAAAATCAAGCCCGTGGGTGTCTCAGATGCAAATTGAAGAAACAAACAAACAAATGAACACACTCTCCTAACACACCCTCTTTTGCATTTGCCCACGTCACAACTAGACGAGACCTCCCTTCACGCGATTGCAATTTCTGATGAGGGGAGTTCGGAATGCGCGGCGGTTTCCTTTTTGATTTTCAATTCTTTTGTTTTTCATTCTTGATCACACTGCCTTACCATGAATGAACATGTCTTTTTCTCTGTTTTGGCTAACGAGTGGGCTTGTTCGTATAGAGTTTTATTGGAAGACGAACTTTTATTGTGGGAATTTTCCCAAAAGTTTTCAAGGGCATGCGAATGACGTCTTAAGTACCATCATGCACGTGATTCAATTGGCGTTTGTTGGGCGCCATTTAAGAAAAATCGAAAAAAAAAAAACCTAAGACAGTGGAACTTTTAGAAGCGTCGACTAATGTTAAAGCTGATGAGGCATGATCAAAACGTATTACTCATTCGTTGAATGCATATACTTTTTGTTGCTATTCCTTTACTTAGGGTCAAGACCAAGAGCATCACCGACGAATTAAACCCAATTTCCGTCATTTGAGAATAAATTGATGGCGATTGCACTTTAGTATTTTATTCGAAGTTAATTCCTACGGATAGATATGTAGGTAGGTAGAGAGAAAAATCAATTTATCTGATTTGATCGAGTCGAAATTGATCGAACGAGAATAGAGATGAGTCTGAAGATAGATATGGTGCATATAGGAATTTGAGAAATGAGACATAAGCAGGTGACTGACTGATAGAATGTTCAGAATGAAATGTCTGAATGTTTAATTGGTTGTAATTTGAAAGATTTATCTTTGGCATGCTGCATTGTTTGAGAATTGAATTGTTTTGAATACAAATAATATTTTTAATTCTGTTTTTTTTGTGAGCTTTGTTGACGTTTAGATACATAGTTGTAATTTGTAGGAAGTTTTCCAATTCAAACCGGAATTTCAATTTATCATTGAGCGTGTTCTAAGGGGAATGTTTCAAGGCATATTATGAAAGGATTGTCCACGTATGGATTGTTAAATCATTCAATTTAAGGAAAGAGGAAATATATATGTATGTTGGGTTATTGAAGGAAGTTGAAAAGGAGTGATAATGTATTTTAAAATTCTATATATAAACAAAAAACTTGTTTTCATAATAATAATCTCAAAATTATCAACACTTTGTTCCTTTTTAAAATAGTTCTTAGAAATTAAATACTTAACAGCGAATTTTAAGCATCAATAAAAATAATTCATGAAGAAAATGTACATAAGAGAGAAATAGAGGTAGAAATTAAGAGGAAAAGAGGCTGGGATGCGAGGATGCGACCCACACTAATAACTTCCCATCCTGTCTGTCGGTTTGTCTTGCTTAAAAAATTGTAGGTTTTCGTGTTTTGTTAAAAAAGTTCTCAGTTGAATTATTCTTAAAAATTTAAAAACTACCAATAATATTTTGCATATAATGAAATAGTTTGATTTCAAAATTATTTTTTTGTTAACGAGATTTTTAGTCGAAAACCAATTTTAGTAGTATTTCTTAAAAAGAAATATTTCTTATACAAACAAATACAATAATAATAAAATTAATTTGAAGTCAATGTTTTCTATTGTTCACGAGATATCGAAAACCGAACATCAATTATTACCAATTTTGCGTACCATTTTTTGTAGATTTTAATTTTTTATGAAAAAACCTGACTATTGGATTTTTATAAAAAATGTACTGAAAGTCAAAAACAGTATTTTCTGTGAAATAAAATAAGTTTGAAGCCAATATTTTTAATTTTTGAAAAGATACTTGAAACGAAGGTAAATTTTTACTAAGTTTTAGTATTGTTTTTTTTTTAGGTTTTTATTTTTTTGTAAAAAAACTTTTAATTCGATTTTTCTCAAAATTTTACCGAATATTGAAAACAATATTGCTTATAACAAAAAACTCGTTTAAAGAAAATATCTTAAAGCCTTGAAAAGATATTTGAGTCGAAAATCAATTTTTACCAGCTTTTATTATTTTTTGTTTAGTTTTTATTTTTTTGTAAATTTTTCTAAGACCATTATCGACAAAAAAAAAAATTAGAACAAAGTGAATTTTTTCTTAAATCAATCGAACATCAATTTTTACCAATTTTGCGTTGTTTTTTTTTTTTTTTGTAATATAATATTCTTAATATGATGAAATTAGTTTGAATCCATTATCTTTAATTGTTACCAGGATATTGGAGTCAAAAATCAATTTTTAGTTATGCTTTTTGGGTTCTTATTTTTGGTTAAAAAAAAACAGTTATTTCGATTTTCCTAAAAATGTCAAAACCGTTTTTCAACGTTCAAAAAAAAATATAGAACAGTTAGGATCATTTTTGTTCGTAAGATATTGAAGTGAAATATGAAATATGTTTATTTTCTTCAGTTTTTTGATTTAATAGATTTTGTTTTTCAAAATTATACTAATTTGGGTTTGAAAGCAATTTCTGTATCATTCTTTGTTATTATCAATGAGCAAAAAATTATTTGGAGTCCTAGTTCTTGAGATATGGACGGCGAAAAATGGTATCCCATTTCTAGGGACCTTAAAACGTCGAGAGGTGTCAACATTTCAATTCAACAAACCAGACCGATTACAAAAGCTTCCTTAGGGAAGTTAATGAAGTTAATAAGCTCCGTCCACATCGTCCACTAGCTCACAAAATTCAGCAAATAATAACACTTTGAGAATAAAGAGCCTTTTCAGAAATTATTTTCAGATTTTTCGAACTCTAAATGCAACAACTCTGCTTGTTTTCAAAAATTTAGATGAATTTTGATTTCTCAAAAAAAAACTTAACTTAACTTAATTTTAAACAGAAATGATCTTCATCACTGAACACACTTCTTTTTTTTAACTTCCCATAGGAAGTTATAGTAATGGGTCCGATTTTTCAAATTGAAAATTTTGACATTTCTCGACGTTTCTAGGTCCCTAGAGTCGAAATAAAAGATTTTTAGAAAGATGTCTGTGCGTGCGTGTGTACGTATGTACGATCGTACGTCAGTATGTCGGTACGTCCGTATGTTCGCGTCGTTTTTTTCGTCTTCCATAGCTCAAGAACCAGAAGAGATATCGACTTCAAATAAATTTTGTTATACAGATAATAAGGTAGAAAGATGCAGAAAGGGCTCTCAAGAAAATTGCGTGGGTGGTTTTTTTACCATAGCAGTTTAAAAAAAAGGTGAAAATTTTGGTTAAACCTAAATATCTCATGAACCAATGACGCTAGAGACTTGAATTAAATTTTATATTATATACTGTAACGTCATACAAAACAAGTATATTTTTGAAAAAAATCCAATTAACGGTTTTTTTTATAAATTAAAAAAACTGAAAAAGAAAATTTGTCACCTCGAAAATTTTACGACTAAAATATGATTTCATCTCCAAAACAATTGTTTTTGACATCTGATAAAATTTTGAGAAAAATCTAATTGACAGTTTTTTTTTATAAAAAATAAAAACCTAAAAAACATTACTCAAAGTTGCTAAAAATTGAATTTCGACTCAAATATCTTTTCAAAAACTTGAGATTTAGGCTTCAAACTTATTTTATCTTATAAGAAATATTGTTTTCATCATTCTGAAAAATGTTGAGAAAAATCGAATTGACAGTTTTTTTACAAAAAATAAAAACCCAAAAAAAAATTTTTTTTAAACTTTAAAAATTGCTTTTGGGCTCAAATATCTTTTCAAAACTTTGATATATTGGCTTTAAACTACTTTAATCTTTCAAAAAATATTGTTTTCAACATTCAGTAAAATTTTGAAAAAAATCGAATCGCTAGTTTTTTTTACAAAAAATTAAAAACCGAAAAAAAAATTTAACAAAAATTGTTAAAAATTGATTTTTGACTCAAATATCTTTTTAAAAATTTGAGATAATGGCTTCTAACTAATTTTTGATTATAAGAAATATTGTTTTCAACAATAGGAAAAATTTTGAGAAAAATCGAATTGACAGTTTTTTTACAAAAAATAAAAACCTAAACAAAATTTATAAAAGTTGGTAAATATCTTTTCAAAAATTTGAGACATTGGCTTCAAACAAATTTTATCTTTTAAGAAATATTGTTTTCAACATTCTATAAAATTTTGAGAAAAATCGAATTGACAGTTTTTTTTTACAAAAAATAAAAACCTAAAAAAAAACAATACTAAAACTTCTAAAAATTTACTTTCGACTCAAATAGCTTTTTCAAAAATTACAAATATTGGCTTCAAAATTATTTTATTTCACAGAAAATATTGTGTTCGATATTCAGTAATTTTTTTATAAAAATCCAACAGTCCGTTTTTTCATAAAAAAATAAAATCTACAAAAAATAGTACGCAAATTTGGTAAAAATTGATACATATAGACAATATTTTAAGCAAGACAAATCGACAGACGGGATGGGAAGTTATCAGTGTGGGTCGCATCCCAGCCTCTTTTTTCATGTATATTTAGAACATTTTATAAGCGTTGTGCTAGAGTTCAAATGAATTTTCAAACTTTACTAAATAGATATGTCAGCACAGTTTGACATTCTCAACTGTTAAACTATAGACATCAATAATCGATGCAGCTTAAAAAAACATCCATATATAGAAACAATCTAATTATTTTTCGAAACTTCATTAAACATAAAAACTGGCAGTTCACCTAAATACCTAAAAACTTTATGAAAAAGAAAATCAATTATGCCTAAGTAAACTAATGGTTGACCGTCATAAATAATATTCTGTCCTATTCATTCTATCTATTAAAATTTACGAAGAATAATACAATTTGTCTTATTTAGTCTTACTATAATTAATCTTATAATCAAAAGTGCACAAGAAAGTTGCAAACATTCTTTATTGCTTAAGATTATGAATGAACTAAATTAAATGCGAGTGAGTACAAAATTTTTTCACAAATAGTTGCGTGATGTTGATCAATTAAATTAAGTCAATGAAATTGTATTCTATTCAAACAATAACCTGCCTCAATACTTCTTTCTAACTAATTCAAAATACACATATTCACTTAATTCACACCAGGCGGCGGCGGCGGCGCGGCGCTTTCTCGAATCTAGAAAAAAAGAAAACAAATTAAACGATTTTGTTGTTTGCTTTCCAATTTGTACCCGAGAAGGCAAATACTAAAAAATTATACCTACTTCTTGTGCAGTGAACGTAAAGTGGTATTTAATTTAAGTCCAATTATTATTGGAATAACTAATTAGATAGTATATGTCTATTTGTGGGAATGTCAATTGCATCCCCATACCCATTACACGTTCTCGTCACGTCAATGACCACGATATACATCAATAAACAAACTTAATATTAATGATGATTAAATAAAATTGAAAAAGAATCATCATTTAATGTCGATAAATGTTTAATTATGCGTATGTTATGTTGTTGATTATTATTATCGTTATTATCGTGTATATTTTTCTACTACTACTTATTTATATTATTATTATACTTATTATTGATTAGCACTACCGACGACCTTGGCAGTGAAACAGTAGCCAAAGCCATTGCGTGTCGTAAACATAAGGTGTAGTTCATATCAACAATAAATTTATTATTTTTATTATAGTGTCATAAGTCTAAGTCAATGAGGGGCTACAGAATGTATTCGTCTGTGGCGATGATGATGTAAACATTTTACGATTCTAAGATCTATAAAATATAAATAATAATGAAAATGATAATCTTCAACAAGATATTACATCCTCAATAATATATCCATTGTTAAGTGGCATAAAAACATAAAACAGATTATACTTTGGCACACTTCTTGTTTAGAAATTTAAATAAATATAATTATATAGGCAAAACGGAAATCACGATGCATCGTTGAACAATTATGGCGGATATTTATTAAATTGTTTTCCGTTTGTTGCTTCCTTTCAAAATATGATGTCAAATGGTTTATTTTTTGAAATTGAAAAATGCAGTAGCAATTTAATGAAGATATTTTATTAAGAATTAAATTGTAAACAGGAGCAATGCTGCTGGCAGGTTTGGGAATAAAATGGAAATGTGAGCGTGAAAAATATTGAATAATTTTAATTTCTTTATGAGCAAAAAGGCGTCAGTTGATTTTGAAATAAGAAGCAAATTGTAAGGATTGGCTTATATCGATTGTCATAAGGTACGAGGCACTAAAATAGTAAAATTTTATTGTATTATAAACAAAGGTAGTAATTAAGAAGAAAGAAACATTGTTACAGTTTTCCTTATAGGTACTAAACAGATTAAAAGAAAATGAAAAACAAAAAAAAGAGGCTGGGATGCGACCCGAACTGATAACTTCCCATCCCGTCTGTCGATTTGTCTAGCTTAAAAGTTTGTCTATATGTATCAATTTTTATCAAATTTGCGTAATATTTTTATAGATTTTATTTTTTTATGAAAAAACGGACTGTTGGATTTTTATAAAAAATTATTGAATATCGAAAACAATATTTTCTGTGAAATTAAATAATTTTGAAGCCAATATTTGTAATTTTTTAAAAGCTTTTTGAGCCGAAAGTAAATTTTTACCAAGTTTTAGTATTGTTGTTTTATAGGTTTTTATTTTTTGGAAAAAAAACTGTCAATTCGATTTTTCTCAAAATTTTATCGAATGTTGAAAACAATATTTTTTATAAGCTAAAATTAGTTAAAAGCCATTATCTCAAATTTTTGAAAAGATATTTGAGTCGAAAATCAATTTTTACCAACTTTTGTTAAATTTTTTTTCGGTTTTTAATTTTTTGTACAAAAACTGCCAATTCGATTTTTCCAAAATTTTACTGAATGTTGAAAACAATATTTTTTGAAATATTAAAGTAGTTTAAAGCCAATATCTCAATGTTTTAAAAAGATATTTGAGTCGAAAATCAATTTTTACCAACTTTTATTAATTTTTTTTTTTTGGTTTTTATTTTTTGTAAAAAAAACTGTCAATTCGATTTTTCTCAACATTTTTCAGAATATTAAAAACAATATTTCTTATTAGATAAAATAAGTTGGAAGTCTTAATCTCAAGTTTTTGAAAAGATATTTGAGTCGAAATTCAATTTTTACCAACTTTAAGTAATGTTTTTTTTATAAAAAAAACTGTTAATTAGATTTTTCCCAAAATTTTATCAGATGTCAAAAACATTATTCTTCGTTGCAAAAAATTGTTTTTGGAAATGAAATCATATTTTAGTCGTAAAATTTTCGAGGTGACAAATTTTTTTTTTTCAGTTTTTTTTTATTTATAAAAAAAACCGTTAATTAGATTTTTTTTCCAAAAATATATTTGGTTTGTATCACGTTACAATCTATAATATGAAATTAAATTCAAGTCTCTAGCATCATTGGTTCATGAGATATTTAGGTTTAACAAAAATGTTCACCTTTTTTTTAAACTGCTATGGTAAAAAAAACCACCGACGCAATTTTCTTGAGAGCCCTTTCTGCATCTTTCTGCATTATTATCTGTATGACAAAATTTATTTCAAGTCAATATCTCTTCTGGTTCTTGAGCTATGGACGACGAAAAAAATATCGCGAACGTACGGACGTACGAACGTACGTACACGCGCACACACAGAAATCTTTCTAAAAATCTTTTATTTCGACTCTAGGGACCTTGAAACGTCGAGAAATGTCAAAATTTTCAATTTGACAAATCGGACCCATTACAATAACTTCCTATGGGAAGTTAATAAGGGTTTATTTAGGTGCCAGTGTTATGGATATCATTGGTTTTCATAATTGGAATTTGTTTACAGATTTGTTATATAGCTTTCATTGAAAATGTCTGTCATTGGACAATAACCTCCTTATTTAAATCTAGCATTTCCTGATTAGAATATATCATTTGAGGTTAGAGTTGATCATTAAAAGTAAAATTGAAAGGTGGTAATACAAAGTTAATGCAACTCTTTTAGTGGAACGATTTTATTTAGAATCGTGGAATCAGAAACCAGCTGTTTAACGATTTTATCATTGGATAATTAAAATTGAACTACAAGAAAATTCTGAGTTCTTTTTCTACAACTCATCAGCTTTATTTTGACACGAAACATAACAATTTTGATTTTCGTAATCGCTTTTAAATCTTAAAACAAAGCTTTCAATGACGAAAACCAATGATAGCTATAAAGACAGAGTCGCTTTTGAATAATCGGAATATATGTATATTTAATGACAAATTAACCAAATTGATAATTGTTTCGCAAAAATTATCAAATCATGCGATGAAATGCAAAATTTCGTCGATTTTTTTTATGTTCGCGTTTTTTTCTGGAACTGTCTGGATTTTTTTACATAAAATATTCAATTTTTATATTCGAAATACTCATTTTGCGGTTTCAAATGTATAGGGCTGCAATTCGACACCTGTCAAACTAAGCTGTGAAACCAATTATTTTTTTCAATTGAAAGTCTGACATTTACAAAAATGCATCACTTAACTATTTCACAACGCATAATAATTGTTAAAACCTACTACAAAAATGGTCATTCTGCCACAGCCACATATCGTGCTTTAAGAGTAGATTATGGTTTACATAATCGTCCAACTACGCAAGCAATTGCCAAAATTGTGAAGACATTTGAAGAGACTTGATTGGTTACAGATATTTTAAGGCCTGTGCATCATCGTTCAGCTCGTATCACTGAAAATATTCTTCAGCAATTAGGTACATTTCTCACTCGGTGGGTATGTTAATAAACAAAATTGTCGTATTTGGGGTTCCACATGCCTGCCACACAACTCGATCGAATATGGCTTTATTGCAAGAGACATTTCCTGGCGGCTTAATTTCTTGTCATGGCGATTTCAACTGGCCAACAAGATCATGACATTTGACACCGCTGTGGGCTACGCGAAAGGCTGTGTTTATGCAAACTAGATAAGTTTTAAAAGATTCAACTAACGGTTTTTTTTAAACCAAAAAAAACTGTCACCTCGAATATTTTACAAACAAAAATTATTGATTTTATCTTTAAAATAATTGTATGCAACTTGTTTTTCGGCTTAAATATCTTTTTTAAAATTAAAAATATTGGCTTTAAACTAATTTTATCTAATAGAAAATATTGTTTTCGATATTCAGTTAATTTTGCATAAAAATCAAAAACGCAGTTTTCTCATAAAAATTAAAATCTACAAAAATAGTACGCAAAATTAGTAAAAATTGATATTTAATTTTAGATATGTTGTGAATTAATGAAGATTATTATTATTATTATTTGAAGCTTTATTTGCCAATTTTGAAGTTTTACAAATGTGTTCTTAAATTAATAGAAGTAGGTAATACTTATTCACTAATTTATGTTAATAATTAAAATCTACTTATTTTGAATATTTAGATTTAAATAAAATACATTTTTTTTTTTTTTTTTTTTAATGAAGATATGGGCTTTAAAATATTTTTATTCTGTGGTAAATGTTGTTTTTATTGTAAGATATTGTTTTTCGAGAATGTTAAAAAATCTAAAAAAGAAAAACTTTCAAAAAATACTACTAAAATTAATAAAAATTGATTTTCGACTAAAGACCTCATTTACGAAAATCAAATCAAACTATTTCATCATATGCAAAATATTGTTGGTAATGTTAAGTTAATTTTTTAAAAAAATTGAACAACTTCTAACAAAACAGGAAAATCTATCAAAACAACAAAAAACTGATAAGAATTTGTTTTCGACTCAAGTATTAGGAGAATAAAGAAAGATATTGAGTTCAAATTATTTATCTCACAAAAAATATTATTATAAATATTTTGTTAAAGTTTTAAGCAAGACAAATCGATAGACAGGATGGAAAGTTATGAGCGTGGGTTGAAGCCTCTTTTTTTGGCTTTTGTTTTCAAAATAAAAAAAATTACTTTAACTAATATCTATTACATTTTTTTTCGACAAATATACAAAAATTACATTAATTTTCAGGTTTCTTCAAATTCAACAATATGTTAAATCAGATTTTCTACCACATATACGATATTACCAGAACTCATGGGACAGTTTTGGAATTCTTTTTGATAGCCAAATATATATGGATATCCGATCTATCTGAGATTGAACGGTTCCATTTTTTCATAATTTTAAACAACCTATTATTAAGGGTTTAACCATTTGCTAAATATTTAGCAATTCACTAAGAGACTCCAAAATTGTAAACCTTTCTTTTCGTTTTGCTAACTAGTAAATTGCTAATTGCCTTTTATAAAAAAACAAGCATCCAAACATGTCTTAAAAAGTGACAGTTCGTGAAAATAAACAAAAAAAAAATACGATTAAACGGACCTATTGGAATTGGAATTCCCAACTGTTGCCTGATGGGCCATTCCATCCAGTGCTCTAATAAAAATAATTGTACTGATGTCATATGGATTTAGCAAATTGATAAAAGATAAAGTAGCCATTCTGTGATTTTAACTTTATCAAATTATTAAGAGATAGTTAGATTATAAAATAATTTAAAATTAGGTAAATCATCTTATAAGCTTAGGGAACTGCTAAAAATGGGTTTAATATTTTACTTAATCGTTTAAAATGTTTAAGAAACTAACGAATGAAGTGATTTTGTTTCACGAAGCATTATCATAATCCTTTGATTTGAATTCAATGTATTTAATATATGCATGTTTTATATATTCTTCATTGATAACATTAAAACTCTTATAAGCGTGTTCCAATAGTTTTCAGAAGTACATATCGCCGGCTGAATGCTTAAATGCCCCACAGACCACTTTTTCGGGAAACTGAGTTAAAGATGCAGTTATACTAATTCGTATGTTCTCTTTCGTTTGGTGCTATTCCCGTTGCTCTATCTCTATTATTAATAAAGTTACAGAAACCAGTTTTGCTCCATAGACCACATATTTTCGGTTCTGTTCGTGCTTATTTGCCGCATATCCAAAATTTGTACGAGGTGGGGCAGTTTTTCTATTAAAGTTTTAAAAACAGACGCTTAATGCTTAAATTCCTCATTGCAATGGGCAATGGATGTAGATCAAACATCACTCAAATATATTTTCAATGTTTAATTGCCCCATATCCACATGAGATGGCATATAGAGCATGTAACCTCTCACAATCTATTGAAACCAAGTGACATTTTTCCTGCTTATGTGCCCTATATCCATGGACAAAAGTATATACATATAAAAGACAATCAGCTGGAAAAGTATAAATAGAAGTAACATTTTCGAGATCACTTCAGTTGATCTCGTGCTTGTTCCTAAAATTGCAAAGCAAATTGCAAATTTATTTTTTATTTATTATTTATTTTTTTTCTAAATCATTTTTAAAATAAAATTTAAATACAAACATTAATTAAAAACCCAAAAAATGCTGTCTATAATTAATTAAATATTTATTGATTATTTTTCGACGCTTCAATTCTGGTTTTGATAGTTTTCAGGGCTGATTAAGTAATATCTGCTGTGTTTATAAGGATAATTTCTCAAAAAAGGCCATACTATTTTTTTTTTAAATATTTAAAAAAAAATATAAAAACGAGGTAAAAATAAGGGGAAAAAAATATTTTTAATAAGACTATTTCTATATCTTCAGGTTCACAAACTATATAAATGCATTAAGAGTATTCTTAATAAGGTTTTTATCGATAATATTCAAGCATTTTTTTTTTTTGTTTTTACTAAAATGGATAAAAACAAAAAAGGTAAAAACCAAAAATAATTAATTTGAAAAACTGTGAAAAAATACTAAAACTTAATCCTATGAATGCTGAAGTATTTTTTAAACCAATTCCGAATAAAATTGAATGTATTTTTCTAGGAAATTTTAAGAACCAAAGTTCAAGTTGGGTATTTTTAATTGTAAAGTGTGAAAATACTTTGTCATTTTTCATACTTTTTTTATCGACTTAAAATTAAGCCAATGTAATATAGCGAAGGGCTAAGCCATTATATTAATATTCCTTTTTGTTTTATATTTTTATCACTACAAATAGATTTAAAAAAATTAAAAGTGCTAGAAATTTTATATTTTATTATTATTTTTGCTATCGTTGAATTCCCAATGTTAAAAGCATAAAGGTTCTATATCCATAGGAAATTTGCAGTTTGGTTTTCATAGATTTAACATTCGTATGGAAAGGGTTCTATATCCATTTTTGACTTTTTCTAAACTATTATTTTTTTTTTAAATAACCATTAATGTTTTAAACCCTAGGACTTCAAATTTAAAAAAAGAAATATTCCACTCATGTATATAAAAATTCAAAGGTCGAAATTTTCAAATGCAAAATTACGAAATTATGTTTCAAACCTTAAAATTCGTTTTCTGAGGAATAATTTTTTTGTATATGGGGCATTTAAGCATTCAGCCGGCGATATGTATGTTCATCCAATTTTCCGAATACATCATCCTACATAATGTATGTAGATAGTATCTGACCATTAAAGCCAATAAATGTTTCTGTTTCTTATTGTCACGCTAACGTTGCAAGTTTCAGTGCGCTGGACTGTCATGCCAGAGGTCTTGGGTTCAAACCCTGCCTATGCCATCTAAAGTTTTTTCCACGGGTACTGGCTCTTGCGAGGAATTGACAAATCTTCCAAGAGTAATTCTTGCCATGAAAAGTTTCTCAAATTAGCCGTTCAGAATCGGCTTAAAACGTTAGGTCCCCTCTATCCCTGGCAACATGACTCGCAAACAGGAATAGTTAATTAATTTTTATTAACCTTACAAATTATAGTGATTATTTGTTGTTTTTGTTGTATGTCAGCCTTAACCAAAACCTGCCTTATTCATTTTAAGAAAATGTTCAAAAAATATGTAAGGACAAATTTATTACGTTTTTCTTCAAATATGAATGAGTTACGACTTTTTTAAAGCCAAGAAGTCTTTTAAATAGAAAGATAACACACTTTATTTATTACCTTTAAAAAAAGTATTTAATATTTTTTTTTTCAGTTATATTATTGTCAACTCGCTATTTCACACCTGGCGAGCGTAGCATTTCTCATAACGTAAAATTCCTCATATTTGTATTTTTTTATTGACTTTATTTATTTTCCATACTCGGATTACTTCCAAAAACAATATTAATTAATTTAAAAATAATACATCTATAGCCAAGAATGAATATAACATGCTCAAGGCATTCAGTTGTCATTGATTTGCTTTTGGTGGTAGGAAATATTATTTTAAGTCAGAATCAGCATTATTCAATAAAATCTTTGTGTTCAGAGTACTATAACGGTGTGACACATTGTTGGAGTAAATTCCAAAATCAATTGAACAACGTTTTCATTGTGACGAATATTAATACATATACTCTTGTTTCATATACCTATGTATGAAAATATTGAATTAATGACAAATCTTCAGTAAAAAGAAAAGGCACAAAGTCCAATAAGAACATTTTAATTTCGTGAATGCTTTTTTATTTTTAAAACTTCAAAATTTGTTCTTGAATTTTGAGGTAAGATTCAATTATCACGGTAAAAATATGTGGGTATTTTGAAATTTTTTTGGTTTTTTGTTAATTGATTTAAAGAAAATACAATCAAAGTGCTTTTCGCAAAATAAACCACTAGCACCTAGAAGTATGTTTTCTAGCCCACGAAATAGCAACACGTAATATTAATTGTTGTTCCTTATGGTAGACTTTACCCATTGATGCAAAAGACAAAAAGCTTTTTAAGGTTTGTGGATTGTGGAAGCAGTTTTCTTTTTATAAATTTAAATTCAAGACATTTAAATTCTGGAATGTGGTTTTGATTACAGGACTGGGTTAAATATTAACTTTGTGGTGTTCCGGCTCCATACCCATTTATTTTTCATATAACTGAAACTTTTTTGTAGTTTCTTTCATGAGCTTATAGTTTTGTAATTTTTTAACGATTCAACTTCTACAGCCATAATTATAAGCTCGTTGTAAAATTGTCATATATAAAAGTAGGAAGAGTAAGCCGGATTGAAGCTGTTGAAGTGTCTAATTGTCATTTTGCCATATTTTACACGGTGTTTCAAATTTATAAAAACGATTGTTAAAAATGTTCATTACCGTTTATTCCTAAGAAAAAATCGACCGTTATTAATGATTTTCGTAATGATTAACAATGCTGATATTAATTCAACCTCTCAATAATTTGATTCCGGGTTTGCACCATTACTTTGTGGTAATTGTGAAAACGCTTTTATTTTTAAAGTTAATAAGTACTCGTACTTTAATTAATTTTCTGAGCAATATCTATAAAAATAAATATTATAAATCTGTATTTAATGAAGTGTTTAACTGTGGAAATCAGCTGGGGTTCAATTTCTTTAAATTAAACTATAGAACTCTAGATCTGTCCCTTTTTAAATTCCCAGTAAAACTTATTGTAATTGGCCCGAGTTGTCAAATTGAAAATTTTGACATACGTCATTAAATTCGGGATACTTATTTTTGTGGGCCGTATCCCAAAAACCTACAGATACATCAACTTACGAACACATTTTATAATATACATTGTGACGTTTAATAAACAAGGAGTTTATTATACAAATTTTAAAATTATTGGAGAAGTAATTTTACTTTCAGAATAACATTCAAAAAACAAATAGGTGGCGCAACAGTCCGTTGAGTGACTTACAACTCGCAACCATTCCTGTGTGCGAATAATGTTCTCAGGGATGGAGGGGACCTACAGTTTTAATCTGAACCAAAACGACTAATTTAAGAAAACAATTTTCATGGCAGAAAATACTCTTAGAGAATTTGTCAATTCCTCGCAAGAGGCAGTACTCGTGAAAAAAACTTTAGATGGCACAGGCAGGGTTTGAACCCAAGACCTCTGGCATGACAGTCCAACGGACTAGCCATCACGCACGAGTACTACAGAATAACATTATGCAACTAAAATAACGTTCTTGAAGTTTAGTGTAATTTTAAATAAATCAAAAAGTAAAAACCTAAATGAATTTCAAAATTGGTAAAAATTGATTTTCAAATCTAATATCTTGAGAACATATATGTATGTAAGTGTACTTATTTCCAACTTATTTCGTCTTTTAAAAAAGTATTGTTCTCAAATGTCAAATATATACAGGATAATAAATAAGGTCTATCAATTTCACCATTAATTAGTTGATGAAGAAATATTAAGTCGTTATTGACACGTCTTTGATGGAGAGATTGCATTTGAAGAAGGTGAATAAGATGTTCATTGGGGGCAGATCATAAGGATCATCCTAAAGAAGACCCTTAGGGCCAAAGCGAATGAAATTATGTATATTAAATGGATTCAATACGTTTTTAATTGATTTTTTTTTTTTTTTTAAATTATGATTCCATACTTTTGTAGCATATTCAAGATGAGGACAAATATGGCAGTTGTACACCAAAAGAGTAACATATTGATCATTGAACTTCTATGGCCTGCGTTTTATGAAACTAAGCATAGAACTTGCTTTATTAACTTCCCATAGGAAGTTATTGTAATGGGTCCGATTTGTTAAATTGAAAATTTTGACATTTCTCGACGTTTCAAGGTCCCTAGAGTCGAAATAAAAGATTTTTAGAAAGATTTCTGTGCGTGCGCGTGTACGTACGTTCGTACGTCCGTATGTCCGTACATCCGTACGTTCGCGACGTTTTTTTCGTCGTCCATAGCTCAAGAACCAGAAGAGATATTGACTTGAAATATAAATAAATATAAATATAAATTTTGTCATACAGATAATAAGGCAGAAAGATGCAGAAAGGGCTCTCAAAAAAATTGCGTGGGTGGTTTCTTTACCATAGCAGTTTAAAAAAAGGTGAAAATTTTGGTTAACCTTAAATATCTTATCAACCAATAACGCTAGAGACTTGAATAAAATTTTACGTTATATATTGTAACGTGATACAAAACAATTATATTTTTGGAAAAAAATCCAATTAACGGTTTCTTTTATTATAAATCAAAAAACTGAAAAAAAAAATTTGTCACTTCTAAAATTTTACGACTAAAATATGATTTCATCTCCAAAACAATTTTATGCAACGAAGAATAATGGTTTTGACATCTGATAAAATTTTGAGAAAAATCGAATCGACAGTTTTTTTAAAAAATTAAAAACCTAAAAAAAAAATAATAAAAGTTGGTAAAAATTGATTTTCGACTCAAATATCTTTTCAAGAGATATTGAGATATTGGCTACTACTTTTATCTTTCAAAAAATATTGTTTTCAACATTCAGTAAAATTTTGAGAAAAATCGAATTGACAGTTTTTTACAAAAAATGAAAACCTAAACAAAAAAATTAATAAAAGTTGGTAAAAATTGATTTTCGGCTCAAATAGCTTTTCAAAAATTAAAAATATTGGCTTCAAACTTATTTTATTTCACAGAAAATATTATTTTCGATATTCAATGAAATAAAATCTTCAAAAAATAGTACGCAAATTTGGTAAAAATTGAAACATATGCACAAACTTTTAAGCAAGACAAATCGACAGACGGGATGGGAAGTTATCAGTGTGGGTCGCATCCTAGCCTCTTTTTTACAATGAAATCAATGAGATGTGTTAATTCTAAGTTGGAATAAAAGTGAAGACGTGACACTAAGTTGGTGAAAAGCTTTTAAAATGTCAGTGTATACATAGTCAACTTCTTAATCTTGTCCTAAAGCGTTTGAACATTTGTTTTTACCAAACCGTGTTGCTGTTCGCAATTGAGATTTTTACTAAAAAAGTGCTACACTCTCACAACCAACTTGTTCAAAAAGTTTAGGAATGCAAGAAAGTTTTACAATGGGTCAGTATTTCGTTTTGACCGACTTATTACCTTTCTTGAATATTGTTGTAAGAAATGACAAACTGGTATATTTGCCTGTTTTTAGGTAAAGTCTGAATATGAACGTAATGGTGTTCAACTAAAGCATTTCCAAACTTTTTTAATACTATCGGGGGAATACCATAGAGGCCGTCTGCACAGTCATTATTCAACATTAATAAAAGATCAGAACCGTACCTCCCTTTCAAAGAGGTGCCCATATAATTAACATAACTAGCGTTTTCAAAATTAGAAAGAGACTTATCTAATCTTCCCAAAAATATCACCCTAAATTATTTTAACGCCTTGAATATCACGACAAACTTTCCGAAGTTCTTTAAATCACATTTTTACTTATTACAATAAAATAAAAAGAGCACATACCAGCCCTTTTTTTGGCAATATATGTAATTGACACAAGGGTGAGCAAAATTCTCGGTTGATATTATTATCCCAAAAGTTAATTTTTTGAGGTTTTTCAAGTTGTATGGCATATGTATGTATGGCCGCCATAAATTTTACTTGGACCTACTTTTTCAATTATGAATGAGTAAACTAAATTTATATTTAACTTGACTTTCACCAACTTTGATTTTTTTGAGTTTTTGACCACTATTACACAACTAAGGCCTTGACCAGAATTAAAAAGGTTAATAAAGGTTTTTTTTATTGAAAAAGTTGATAATTCAAAAACCTGACGTGATAATGATTTTGGAGTAGAAATCGAACAAATTCTATTAAAAACTTTCGGAAAAGTAAAATATGATTGACAGTTGCTAAAACTTGTTAATCAGAGGCCAAAATCATCATGGCAAGTTACACGATTGAACAGCATGTTAAAATAGTAAAACTTTATTATCAAAATGAGTGTTCGTTAACGCAAACGTTGGGTGCATTGCGCGCACCCATTTTACGGTAGACGTGGTGGCTTTTCACAGTCGACTCTTCAACGTTCGGTGGCCAAATTTGAGACGACCGGTTCAGTAAACAATCAGCCAACACCCGTACGTTCAAGGAACGCAAGATCAGCCGGGAATACCGCCGCGGTCCTTGAAAGTGTACAGCAGAACCCGAAGCAGTCTATTTTTCGCCGTGCACAAGAACTCGGCCTTTCGCAGACTTCAACTTGGCGAATTTTGCGTCGAGACTTGGGCTTACACCACAAGATCCAACTGATCCAGGCGCTCAAAGCTCATGACCATAGACAACGCCATTTGTTCGTTGACTGGGCTTCGAATCGTTTGGAAGGGGACCCCAATTTTGGCCGAAAAATCATCTTTAGTGACTAGGCGCATTTTTAGATGAATGGCTGTGTTAACAAGCAAAATTGCCGTATATATAACGACACCAACCCACGCGAGGCTCAACAGGTGATAATGCATACTCAAAAAGTTTCCTTTTGGTGTGGAGATTTTGGGCCGGCGGCGACGTAATTGGTCCGTACTTTTTTGAAAACGACGTTAGTGAGGTAGTCACCGTCAACAGCGAGCGCTACATAACTATGATAACTAATTTCTTATGGCCCAAATTGAACCATATGAACTTAGACGACATGTGGTTAAAGCAGGACGGCGGCGGCGCTACGTGCCACACAGCAAACGCCACGATTGACATTTTTCCCATCTAATTGCCCTTATTGTAAAACCCTTTAGTTGTTTCTAAAGTAAATTTTATAAGAATTATTTTTTTTACAAAAATTGAACTCAATCCCTAAACTGAATGCATATCTCTGGTCTCTGTTGTGTTAAATTCTACTGTTCGCAGTTGGAAAATTTTTACATTTGTAATAATTATAATGTTCTCTTTTCTAATTTAATAAACTGTAGGTCTAAAATGTATTAATACAGATATTATAAATGTAGCTACGATTTCTTCTGTTACCTTATTAAAAGAAAAGTTACAACATTTTTCCCGCGTGCATCCCAAAAAACAGTCGCCATAACTTTATTGGCTGACAAATCCACCTTGGCCTTCTTTGGCGCCGATTCACCCTTAGACCCCAATGTTTTGACTGTTGTTTGGTCTCTGGTGTATTGTAATGGATCCATGTTTCGTCCACGGTAACAAAACGGCGCAAAAACTCCTCCATATTGCGATTAAACAACGCCAAACCTTCCTGTGAAGTTGTTACACGATTGCGTTTGTGGTCGACTGTGAGCAAACGCGGCACCCATCTTGCGGAAAGCTTTCTCATGTCCAAGTGATCATTCAAAATTAAAACCACAGAGCCATTCGAGATCCCTACGGCTTCCACTATCTCTCGCACTTTCAATCTTCGGTCGGCAAACACCATATCGTGAATTTTTTCGATTGTTTCGGGTGTAGAGACCTCAACTGGGCGTCCAGGACGTTCGGCATCTTCAGTGCTTGTACGGCCACAACGAAATTCAGTAAACCACTTTTTTACCATTGAAATCGATGGTGCAGATTCCCCATAGTATTTATCAAGCTTAGCCTTGGTCTCGGTAATGGTTTTTTTTCGCAAGAAATAATGCTTAATAAGCACACGAAATTCACTTTTTTCCATTTTCTCCTCAAATTAGTGAGTAGTCTGATAAAAATAGCTGTCAAACACAAACTAACTGACGCAGCAAGTTAAAATTTTGACAGGAGTCAACTGACAAATGCCTGTTGACAGGAGCAGTGTTGCCGTTTCAGTAAAGAGGTCAGAAATTCCCGCCCTCGTAATAAATTGCATGAGTATCTAATATTCAATTCAGTCAAGTTTTAAATACTTAATATCTTTGCTATCTTCAAAAAACATAAATACATTTTTATTAATATAAATGTTCTGATTGACAAATTTAGTTTCTCTATTAATAAAACTACAAATATAATTGGTAAAAAGTAATAAACAGAAAATTACAAATTTCTTGTTAAATTTTTTGTATACATATTTAGTGTGTCGAGTAGATGAAAGATAAAGAACATTGATTGTTGAGATAACTTTTGCATTAGGTACCCATATATTGGAGTGTTTATATTGTTTGAACAATATAAATATTCACATTGCGTACTTCAGAGTCTATATCAGTTATTGTCTTTGATCTTTTCCGAGCTTATTACAAATTAAGTAGAATAAAAACAACTACCAATTAATATGAATTCGCTTTCGCTCGTATTCAAATAAAGATGACAAATTTATGCAAACATAAGAATTAAATGGGAGCTCTGAGAAAGTTTATGTTTATTTTTAGGGATTCTTATCTGATGAGTTAAACTTTGGTATGTTTTTGCAAAAGGCGCTAAGTAGTTTCTCATGACATACAGAATCATATATCAAATAAACATAGTGAGGGCTTATTTATTATACTCGTCATAATGGTTGATTCGAGACTTGTGGTCAATCATTTTAATTAAATTAAAGTGAAGTAACTAAATTGGGAGCGTTCACTTTCATTCTCATGTTGTTTTAGTTTTTGTTTGTTTTAAAATGTTGTACAGCATATGTTGAAGATTTTTGAAGTCAAACGAAAATATGCTGAAATCCTGTCCTAGTTAAGTTAACAGGCTTAAAGTTATTTCTATAAACTTTTCATATTGATCGAAATAAATCTATTCTAATGTGTTGATAGAATTAAATGTATTTTTTTTTTCACTTATCATATTTATACAAATTAATTGATCTATTTAAATGTTAACTATTTAGAATTCGTAAAAAGTGAAAGGAGAAAAGTGTAAGGCATATAGTTAAATAAACAGGGTTATCCTTTTTGCGGTTTCAAAATTAAACGTAAATAAAACACATATAAATATTTTTTTTTATGATATTTCTTTTTTATTATAAAGTTTGAACGTTGACATCATTTGAATAACCACCACGAGAATTGTTGTCGATTCTTTTGAGGTAATTTTCGACCACTTTTTGAAACAAATTGGGGGTTATCTCAGCCATAACTTGACGAATGTTGGTTTTTAAGTGCTCAAGAGTTAAAGTTTATTTGCACAAACACGGTCTTTCGCGTAGTCCTACAAACAAAAGTCCAGCGGTGTGAAATCGCACGATCTTGGTGGCCAGTTGATATTGCCACGACGAGAAATTACGCTGCCAGGAGATATTTTTTGCAATAAAGCCATATTGGCTCGAGTTGTGTGGCATGTGGCACCGTTTTGTTGAAACCAAATATTCTCAAAGTCGTATTCTTTAATAATAGGTAAAAAAAAAGTCGGATATAATATGACCATAACGCTCCAAATTGACGGTGACAGTCAGTCCATCGTCGTCGTTTTCAAAGAATTAATTCAATCACACCTCCGGACCAAAGAGCGCACCAAACAGTGAATTTTTGTGGTCAGCTGGCTTCAGTTGTTGTGTGAGCTGGACTTTATAGGGATGTAGGTGTAGATCCAAATGCAAAATACGCCATAATGTGCCGTAAGACAGTCCTAATTCCTGCAAAGGACGAGGAATCTACACATTCGGGTATTCGGCAACACTTTCACTTACAGCAGGGCACAGGCCTTACAATATCCGTACCCAATTCAATCTCCTCAAATTTTTTCACAATTTTGCCGATGGCTTCTGTAGTTGGACGATTATGTAAACTATAATCTTCTTTTAAAGCACGATATGTGTCTGTTTAAAAATCACCATTTTTCTAGTAGGTTTTAACAATTTGTATGCGTTGTGCAATAGTTAAGAGATCCATTTTCATAAAAGTCAGAACTGAAAAAAATTGATTTAACAATTTAGTTTGACAGATGTCGAATTCCAGCACTAAACTTTTGAAACCGCAAAATGGAAAACCCGTTATTTGTCATGATTTCATTTGATTAAGTGCTTGATAGAGGCAACAGAAATCAAACTGTACAAGAAAAAAGTTAAAATCTTCTTTGGTTCACTGAGGCGTATACTTCTTTTTTTTATTTTAGAAATTCAAAAATACTTATTACGAAGTGTACTGTGACAATTTGAGAAAATAAATCCAATATGTTCCAAGAGCCCTGTCAGCCTTCTTCCCCATTAGAATCCTTATCTTAGACGATTTTAGGGATACTCGATGTTTTGGTATATCATTCACTTGTTAATACCTTACAGAAAAAAAGTTCTTGGGGTTTTAAGTTAAAAAATGAATTTGAAAAATCATTAAAATGCGTCTGACATCTAATGGAATTTTGATTATCACTCCACTTCCAAAATCTAGTAATTCAAATCGGAACTAAACACAAAAAAAACATAATATTTCCATTTCAATTAACTATTAATAAAAAATGATGGTTAATACGTGGGATTGTTATGTGAGAGGTCTTGGGTTCAATCTGCATGTGCCATCTAAAAATTTATATCTCGGTTACTGCCTCTTAGTAAGAATTGACAAATTCTCCAAAAGTATTTCTTACCATGAAAAATGCTTTCTCAAATTAAACTGTAGGCCCCTTCCATCCCTAACAACATTACTCGTACACAATAATGGTTGAGAGTTGAAAGTCGCTAGGCCCTAGTTCTTAGCGGACTGTTGTAACACATAATTTATTTATTTTAATAAGAAAGTTCATTTATCGATTGCAACCATTTCTTCCTTCCCTTCTTCCTTAAGCCTAGTACGCTGCTGATGCGAAACAAAATTTGTCGGCGGTCTCCAAGTGCAGAGCGAAATTAAAACGAAAACCACAGCGGAAAAATATTTGTGGAGAGTTCTGTCTGGAAGTTGAATTTCACTGCTTGTCTTCATCACTTCTTGCACATCACCAATAACATCCTGAGTTTCCGATTCAGAAATGCAATGTTGGAACACATTAGACAAATCCATTTTATTTTAAATTTTAAATCAAATATAAATCAAAGTCAAAACACCGCAAGTCACGAGTAAACAATTTTTTTTTCAATACAAAAATTAAACGTCAAAATTTCGCAAGCAATTAATGTGCTGGGCAATTAAATTGAGAACGAAAAGAGTGGAGAATTGTACTAAGAAATCTAGTACAGCTATCCACTAAAATGTCACATTTCGTCGTTCAGCAGCGTACTGAAAAACGAAAAGCACAGCGAAATTTTTCGTTTATGATTTCGTCATGTCATTTTTGTATGGGAATTTTCATTTCGCATCAGCAGCGTACTAGGCTTTAAACAGAACTAAAAGGCTGATTTTTGTTTAAACCCCATATTCAATAAAAGTTGTAGAAATACAAAATCTAGCAAATTTTAGAAATTCGAGGTCATATTTATACAAATCACGATTACGAGGTGCATTTTGGATGTATGAAAGAATTTGTTTGTAAATATTTCTTCAAATATTATTCACGTAAGTATAATTACATTATTCAATGTAAATGAAGGTCAATATTCATGCATAAATGTATTGTATGTTAATATATGTATATAGATCTAGCATATTTTTCTTATTTCGATACTCAATTAAATTAAATCCATTTGGAAATAAATACAAAATACACAATGAAAGACAAATTTTACCCAATTGTTTATTTATTCAAATTATAGCTGTCCATGGAAAAACAAATTAACATTGACTTTGAAGTGTAATACAAAAATGTAATCGACACGACCGACCGTGCGTCGTCGGTGAAGCTTAATTTCAAATTAAAATCAAATCAAAATATGAACCGCAATTATCACAACTTAAAAAAAATCATATTGAACTTCTCCAAAGGTTTTTAATGATATTAGTTAGAATCCAACTTAAGAATCACAAAATCACACCAGGAGTTTAAGATGCCCCTATGGCCTATTTAAGATTTGAGAAAATATTCTTGTTTTTTTTAAACAATTTGTGATAATTCTGCAATTTTATAATACCTACTCCCAGAATTAATTCGAAACATTTATCTAAATAATATCGTTAAAGCTCTAGTAAAGACTCACAACTAAAAATATTTGTTTCAAAAACTAAGTGAGATATTGAAAAGATTAGCTTTTCAAAATCAACATGCATAATTTATTGTCAAAAGGTGTGATGACTTTTTTCATCGGCCAATTTTAAAGAACTGGCAGAGATATAGACTTTAAACAAAATTTGCTTAACATATAATAATATCAAAGGATGCAGAAATTAATTTCAAACAATTTATTGGGTAGTTATATTTTTACAAACGCAACTTGAAAAAAAAAATTAAAAATTTGGTTGACCCCAAATATTTTGATTATACATTGTGACGGGAAAAAATAACATTTTTATATAAATGAGAAACACAAAAAAAATGTTTGTCGCCTCGAGTATTTTGTGAACAAAGGATGATTTTACTTCCAAAATAATTATATGCATTTAATAAGAAATAAAAACCTTCAAAAAATTCTACTAAAATTAATAAAAATTGAATGTCAAATAAAATATCTCGGGAACAAAAATAGATATCGAAATCAAACTTATTGTATCATATACAAAATATTGTTGTTAAATTACAGTTTATTTATTTTCCACAGGAAGTTATTGCAATCGGTCTGATTTGTCGAATTGAGAATGTTGACATACCTCGATGTTTAAACGTCCTTAGAATCTAAATAAAAGATTTGAGATATTGCCTTCAAACTAATTTCATCGTATAGAAAATATTTTGTCCGATACTCAGTAAATTTTTTATAAAAATCCAACAGTCAGTTTTCTCATAAAAATTCAAATCTGCAAAAAATAATACGCAAAGTTGGTAAAAATTAATGTTCGGTTGTCAATATCTCGTGAAGGTATTGACTTCAAAATGATTTCATTCTGTGCTTAATTTTCTTAGAAAAATCCAATCTGTACTTGTTCATAGAAGTAATAAAAACTTTCAAGAAATGCTACTAAAATGTGAAAAATTGGGTTTCGACGACCAAGTTTTAGTAATGTTTGTTTAGGTTTTTATTTAAAAAAAGAAGTGTCACTTTGATTTTTCTCAAAATTTTACCAGATGTCAAAAACGCTGTTCTTAAATGCATACAATTATTTCGGAGACAAAATCATTTTCTGTTCGTGAAATATTCGAAGTGGCAATTATTTTTGTTCAGTTATTTGATTTATAAATAAAAATGTTAATTGATTTGTTTTATAGTTTACAGGCAATCAAGGGATTGTTAGTACCCTTTATATGTTTATATTTAAGCACAGTGCGAGCGTTAGGAAAAAAAAAGGGAAGGATTTAAGAGATTAAGATTAAAGTTCTGAATATCAAAATGGGAGGGAAAAATAGTGTTGGCCAAAGCATTCCACATTCTCGATTCTTAACAGTACGCCCGAAATTGTGCTCAAGGATAAACTGATGAGCATTCTTCGAAGTACGAGTATTACGGCTGAATTGTTTAAGGTTTGGAATGCAACTGACAAATACGACAGAACGTTGTTTGTAAAAAGTCATGAAACATTGCGGCGGTGTCCTAACGATGTAAATGTTTCAGTTATATAGCCTTTCATTTTTAAAGCCATTTTTTGAATTGTATCTAAGAGATTTAAACTTGTTTTAGGGGCACCTGCCCAGATATGCGAACTATATGCAAGCTTTGGACAGATGAAGGCGAGTTTTTTTTTTCAAAATTATATTAATTTGATATTACGTCACATTTTATTATATAAAATTTAATTGAAGTCGCTAGCGTTATTGGTTTGTGAGATATTTTGGGTTAACCAAAATTGTCACTTTTTTAAATTGATATGTTAAGAAAACCACCCACTCCATTTTTTTTTAGAGTACTTTCTGCATCTTTCTGTGTTATTATCTGTGTAACAAAATTTATTTGAAGTCGCTATATTTACTGGTTTTTGTAATATGGACGACGATAAAAGTTTCCCGAACGTCATACGCACGCACACACAGGTATCTCTCTAAAAAAAAAAGCTACCTTGAAACGTCGAGAAATGTCAAAATTGTCAATTCAACAAATCGGACCGAATTAGACTTTTTGTGCTTTTCTTTATGTTTTGTTTAAGTTGAGAGTATTAACTGGATTTTATTTTCATACTTTGATTGATTTAATAAATAATCATAAAAGTTATAAAATTAAGAACAAATTAACAAACTTTAAGAGTTCCAAAAAACAGTTGTTTGCTGTAGAATTGTTTTAAATAAAATAATAAAGAAAAACACAAAAAGTCTTATCGCAATTGGTGCCTTTAAAAGTTTTCATATGATATTTTTTGAAATAGGCCAAATTGTCATTTTTAGAGCTTCGAAAATCGAAATATGCATTATTTCAGACGTTAAACCAATCTTGTTGTATTTTTAATATTTTTAGTAGGTTTTCATTTATTCTTTAAATACTGTCAATTGATTTATGCTAAAAATCGAATGGAATTCTTACAACAATAGGATTATGTAAAATATAAAATAAGCTTGATGTCAATAGATTTATTATTATCAAGATATTTAAGTGAAAAATCAATTTTAATTCTTAATTGTTCAAAAATTTTAAGTATTTTTGACGATAAACTATTTTTGGTTTTAAAAATATTTTAGCAGACAATTTTATCTCACTGTTTTAATTTATAAAAAGGATGCAAGTTGTTTTTGTTGCTTAAATTTATCTCAATTCTCAATTCAGTAAACATTTTATTTTTTTAAAATTGGATAAAATTGATAAAATTAGTCGAATAATCACATTGAAAATTCTTTTGTGCACATCTTGATATCATTATCTGTAAATTTAAAAATACCCAAACAGCTCTTTTAAAACCAAGGATTTAGATTCTCGTCAAGAAATGGCAAAAATTTCAATTTAACATATCCGCACGATTATAATAATTTGCAATGAGAAGTTAAGAACTTCAAATAAATGGTTCAAAACTAAAATCTTCAGAACCCATTACAACCTTTTATTCTAGAAAAAATTTCTGATGCAGTGTCTGACTATGTATAGATTTGAAATTTACTAAGTTTTGGGTTTCCAACTTTTTTTTCGCTTTTGGCTGAATTTTTTGAAATGTTTCTATACATTTAACCATTTTAAGATTTTGATTTTACTGAAAGAACTATTATTCGTCATTTTGGCTTTTCGCTTTTTTATCGTCCCTATTTTTATACTCTTGGGAACTAAGCACGTAAAACTGTCTTATAAAAATTGTAACGATTTACCTTAGCATCAGTTGTTGCTAAAGTTATTCGAATTTCATATTTTTATTGATTATTGATTTGGAAATAAGAAATCCTCACCTTTTCAGGAACAATTGTTGATATCGAAATAGTTTTCTGCGGTGTTGTCATTGTAATTTCTTTGATAATATTATAATTTAATCATTCACAATAAAATTAAACACACAATTTCACTTTGTTTAACAAAATCACTTATTTCTATGCATCCTTTTTAACCTTTAAAAATATTGTTTCCAATCGAAACTTTTAAACTTATGACTCGTAAAAAAAATATTTAAATTGAAAGTCGTCCACAAATGAACCATTGAATCATGACGAAATCAACAACACAAAAATCCACAACCTAGAATTAATTCTTTTTTCAAAAATATGAAATAGATACTCTTTTTTATTTACACATCACGCCAGCAATAAGATGTACTGAGGGTTTGGCACTGGACACTTGACTTGAAGAACTTCTTACTTGAATTCTGTGTGTAATGCGTGCGCGGAAGCTGAAATCGGACTGATTTTTATCGAAAGGAAACTTTTCTCCGTAATTCCGAGCGCGCAAAGTCATTGTCAGTTTAGATAAATAATATCAAAAAACTACCTGTAATTATAGGAACTTAGATATTACATATCTATGTGTGTACATAACGGAGTACGTATAAAGATAGATATTTTGTTGTTGTTGTATTAGATTCTTTATATAGACATCAAATAGATACTTTCCGCTATTGATATTCTTCTGAGTTGATTCAATAAAGTTTCATTAAACATTTTTGTTCCGTTTATGATTATAATAAGCGCGATATAAGGGCAATACAGAAAAGTAGAAGTCTCACTGGGCAAGAGTTTATTTAAAAATCTTTAAACGATATGATGGTGATACTTTGTGCAAATAGCCGGGGCTGTGAAAGCATGACGGGAATATGACTATTGACTAAACAAAACCACCCACTGGGGTGTGTAAGATTCAAGTAGCGCAATTCTATATGACAAAGTGAGGTATGTTGTTTCGTTGCTACGAGTATTGGGGTTTGTTGTTGACTCTTGTGACGTAGAACCTCGTATGAAGGTACAAATGTTGTAAGACTTATGGTATCTAATAGTACGTTAAGGCTGTATGGCATTTATCCTAATTATTTTAATTTTATTTTAAATATGATTTTGATATAATTTGTAAAATAAGGAAGTTGAAATATAAAGACATTTTAAATAAACAAAAAGGAAACCTCTATCGTAGTTTTTAGTGTCTGATGAATCAAAAAACACCAAAAATTGGTATGCGACCCACACTGATAACTTCCCATCCGGTCTGTCGATTTGTCTTGCTTAAAAGTTTGTAGGTTTTCGTGTTGGGTTAAAAAAGTTGTTAGTTGAATTATTCTTAAAAATTTTAAAATTACCAACAATATTTTTCATAGTTTAGTTTAGTTTGAAAATCTAGTTTTATTAAATAGATTAGAGTAGCATTTCTTAAATTTTTACAGATTGGATGAATGAAATTAATTTGAGAGATATCAAGAACCGAACATCAATTTTTACCAAATTTGCGTACTATTTTTTGTAGATTTTATTTTTTTATGAAAAAACGGACTGTCGAATTTTTATAAAAAAAAACTACTGAATATTGAAAACAATATTTTCTGTGAAATAAAAAGAGTTTGAAGACAGTAATTTTAATTTTTGAAAAATTATTTGAGTCGTAAGTAAATTTGTACCAAGTTTTAGTATTGTTTTTTTGTTAGGTTTTTATTATTTGTAAAAAACCTGTCAATTAGATTTTTCTCAAAATTTTACTGAATCATGACACCAATATTTTTTAAAAGATAAAAGTAGTTTAAAGCTAATATCTCAAAGTTTTGAAAAGATATTTGAGCCGAAAATCAATTTTTACCAACTTTTATTAATTTTTTTGTTTAGGTTTTTATTTTTTGTAAGAAAAACTGTCAATTCGATTTTTCTCAAAATTTTTTCGAATGTTGAAAATAATATTTTTTATAAATTAATTAGTTAGAGGCCATCGTCTCAAATTTTTGAAAAGATATTGAAGTCGAAAATTAATTTTTACCAACTTTTGTTAAATTTTCTTTCAAGTTTTTATTTTTTGTAAAAAAAACTGTATTTTTCTCAACATTTTTCAGAATGTTGAAAAGAATATTTCTTATAAGTTAAAATAAGTTGGGAGCCATAATCTCAAATTTTTGAAAAGATATTTGAGTCGAAATTCAATTTTAACCAACTTTGAGTAATATTTTTCTTAGGTTTTTATTTTTTATAAAAAAACTGTCAATTCGATTTTTTCTCAAAATTTTACTAGATGTTGAAAACGTTATTTATCTTTGCACAAAATTGTTTTGGTGATAAAATCATATTTTAGTCGTAAAATTTTCGAGGTGACACATTTTTTTTTCAGTTTTTTTTTGATTTATAAAAAAAAAACGTTAATTGATAAAAAAAATGTAATTGTTTGGTATCACGTTACAATATATTATATACAATTTAATTCAAGTCTCTAGCGTTATTGGTTCATGAGATATTTAGGGTTAACCAAAATGTTCACCTTTTTTTGGTAAAAAAAATCACCCACACAATTTTCTTGAGAGCCCTTTCTGTATCTTTCTGCCTAATGATCTGTATAACAAAATTTATTTGAAGTCGATATCTCTTCTGGTTCTTGAGCTATGGACGACGAAAAAACGTCGCGAGCGTACGGACGTACGAACGTATGTACGTACACACGCACGCACAGACATCTTTCTAAAAATCTTTTATTTCGACTCTAGGGACCTTGAAACGTCAAGAAATGTCAAAATTTTCAATTTGACCTGCATACAGCTACCTAAACCAGGATATGTATGTCTGTTCGTGCGTGTGTACGAATGTTCGAAAAGATTTTTTCGTCGTCGATGTCTCGAGGACCAGTAGAGATATCGACTTCAAATAAATCGTGTTATCAGACAACAAAAAAGTGAGTGTGTGGTTTTTTTACCATAGCAATTTAAATTTTGGTTAATCCAAAAATATCTCAAGAGCCAATAATGCCAGAGCCTTGAATTGAATGTATAAAAAAAATTGTATAATGTGGCGTGATACGAAAGTAATAGAATTTTGAAAATAAAAAATACCAGCCTCTTTTTTATAATTTACGGGCACTCAAGGGGTTAATAATACCCTTAACATGCTTACGTTTAAACACAGTGCCATTTGTAAGGAAAATAGTGAACAATATAAGAGGAGATACCGGTGCACATTGGTCTTAAAGTTTTCAATATCAAAATTATAAAAAAAAAGGGTTGGGTAAAGCATTCCACATTCTTAATGTGCAGTTAAAAAAAGAATTTCTATACTTGACAGTACGTCCAAAATTGAGCTCCAGGTTAAACTGATAAGCATTCCTAGGAGTGCGAGTATTACGGCTGAATTGTTTGAGGAGGGGAATGCAACTGGCTAATTCGACAGAACATTGTTTGTAAAAGTATCGATAAGACAACGAAAGGCATGAAACATTGCGGCGGTGTTCGAGTGACGTAATTGTTTTGGTTATAGTTCTATTGCCTATCATTTTCAAGATTCTTTTCTGCATCCTGTCCAAAAGATTTACACTTGTTTTAGGGTCACCTGCCCAAATATGAGAGTTATGTTCAAGTTTTGGACGAATGAAGCTTAAAGTTCACTTTAATGACAAAAGACATCATTGAGTTTTTGAAGCATTAAACGATACAGACATCTTTTCATCGCATAAATTTAGTCTTACCATTGAAACAAATTTGAAAAATGCGATAGAATTGATGACTAAATACTACACTAAATGGAAAATAAAACTGAATGCTGACAAACTACAAGCCATCTTTTTCAGTAGAAAAAGACAATCTTATTACCTACCAAGCAATCAACTTACCGTTAATGGTGTAAATATTAAACGGAAACCAAGTGTGAAATATCTTGGTTTTTACATACTTAGACCAAAAACTGACTTTCAGAGAACATATTGCCAGAACTCTGCAAAAAGTTAGCTTGCTATAAATATTTTACATTCTTTTATAAATAGAAAGTCTTGCCTTAGCAACGACAATAAAATGATAATTCAAAAAGTAATATTCCAAGCAATACTTCTGTACGGATGCCGGGTTTGGGGGAAATGTGCAAAATGTCATCTTAAAAAACTACAAGTATCACAAAACAAGCTTCTTAAAATGATGCTTAACCTTCCACGATATCATTCCACCATAGACTTACATGAAAAGGCAAATGATGAATTGATTTCGCTAAGAATCAATAGACTGACAAACACCTTCTTGCAAAATTGTGAAACGTCTGAAAATCCGCTCATTAATCAATTGATTCATTAACCATTTCTCCGATATGTTTTTGTGAGTTTGAATTATTCAAGTATTTATATATTCTCGTTATTTTCTTTATGTTCATTATGTTCATTATTTATGTATTGTTTGTCTATACTTATCTACTTATTTATTTACTTATTTATTTATTTATTTATTTATTTATCTATTTATTTATCTATTATTTATTACTTATTTATAAATTTATTTAATTTATTTATTTTAATTTATTTATTTATTTATTTATGTATTAACTTAATTTATATATATATCAGTTAACACCTCGCGCCAACACGCGCGACCATGATTTGCCAGATCAGCATAACGGCATTAAAGCATAAGTTCCCACGATTGGTGGGTATCATATTGCGGTGCATTGAGGTG
This sequence comes from Eupeodes latifasciatus, assembly GCA_920104205.1. Taxonomy (NCBI): domain Eukaryota; kingdom Metazoa; phylum Arthropoda; class Insecta; order Diptera; family Syrphidae; genus Eupeodes; species Eupeodes latifasciatus. The sequence continues at coordinate 331,842,207 of OV049924.1, forward strand.
AATGCACGAATACCATCAAGGCTGCTGACGAAGCAAATCAACGGTGCACGCCGTTAGGTGTAATGTTAGGGAATTAATTATAAGTAAGTTAGTTCTATTTTAGGATTAGACTAGTGCGGTAACAATAAAGATTTATAACGTAGAAAAATAAAGTCTTTCAATAATAAAACAGTAAGTCGAACCGTTGGGCCAACCCCTCAGGGGTTGGCGTTCGCTTTTTTTTGATATACGAATCCGCGATTCGTTAATTGGCGCCCGAGCAGGGACCCTGTTGCAAGACTGTATCCTTTTTGCCTGTAGATCGTAGTGCATTACCAATACGCTCTATCTGAGTGAACGTCGCTGTTATCATGGGAACACAGTAGACCATTTTGGATAATGACACACAATTTTCCGCATACACATGGGAACATGCGGATATCTTTAAAGGCTAAAGGATACGACGGTGATGGTGATCGTTCCATTAGTAGGCTGCTTGCGGCTAAACGGGACTAAAACGACACCTCCCACGCAACACGGTTCCTTGGAAACCCTATTCCGTCGGCTAGGGGGAGTACTAAAACCAAAACCTTTTACTTACAGAAGATACTGCGGACAAAGAAACAAGTAGAAAAAACTAAATTACAACAAAGACAAAAAGAAGAAGAAAATTATATAATGTTTATTCTGTGAGTGCAAATAAGGCTCAAAATTTGTGTATATATTAAAGAAAAAAGTGATACTAAAATTGCTATCACAAAAATAAGAAAAAAATAAATAAGCTTTTAGCAACATACAAAATATATTGTTCAATATCTATTGTGCTGGTGTGTGAGAAAAAAAAGAAAGCCTTTAGCAATATAAAAAATATATTATTCAATATCTATTGTGCTGGTGTGTGAAAAAAAAAAGGAAGCTTTTAGCAATATTAAAATATAATATCCATTGTGCTGGTGTGTAAAAGTACACATATAAAAAAAAAGCATATTTTCTTTTTGTTGAAATCTGTGCCTGTTGTCTGTTGTGGTAAGCTTGGATTATTTTTTTTTTTTTATATAAACTAGATATTTCTTAATAAACTAAATATGGATCAAGTGGCTCAACAAATTGTTGAATTAACTGGGGCAGTCGGTAGCTTGATTTCCCAACTGAAGGGCTTTGAGAGGAGAATCGAAGCTGTCGAAGAAAAAACAAGTTCGACAGCCTCCTCAGCTGTATCTTCGGTTGCTAGCCATTCTGAGCTCAGTCCTCCACAAACAGAGGCTGATCTCAGGGAAATAAGCAAGCTGCCTGACTGCGTGAAAGAACTTCAAGTCTTTAATGGGAATCCCACGCAGTATGTATCGTGGATACATGCTGTAGAGGGGATCCTGAAGGACTATGACATAGTCAAGACGAAACCCCTCTATAGGGCTATACTCCAGCACATAAGGGGTAAGATAAGGGGTCCAGCTGACGCCGCTCTAGTTAGTTATAATATCTTTGATGGTGACTGGAGTGAGATGAAGACTTGCTTATCTCTACATTATGCAGATAAGCGAGACCTTCGAACTCTGGAGCACCAGCTCAACCAGCTTGCTCAAAAAGGCAGCAAGCTGGATGAATTCTATGCGGCTGTTAACCATCAATTGTCATTGATGGTTAATAAAATTAAAACTGAGACATATAGTGAAGAGACCATAAGAGCTCTTGTGGAAACGTACAGGAATAGGGCTCTGGATGTGTTTGTGCGTGGCCTTAACGGCGATATATCACGAATGCTCATGATTCAGAGGCCTAGAACCCTACCGGAAGCGTATTCCGCTTGTTTAGAGATTCAAAATCTCAACTATAGGAATAATTCCCTGCATAATTATTCCTATTCCAATACTATTACGGCTCCGCTTAATCAAAACTTCAAAAGTTTGGAGTTTAAGCCCTATATGCCTCCGAGAAGGCCGCAATATAATTCTGCGGGAAAAAATAATAAATTCTGGGGTTCTCCCCAAGATAACGGTCCTCCACCTAAAACTGGGCCAAAACCATTAGAAAAAATGGATATTGACCGAAGCATACAAAGCAAACAGGTCAATTACGTAAATCGCCCAAAACCAAATCCATTCAAGCGTAGGGCGGCTTCCGACAATTTTCCTAATAAGCAGCAACGTCTATACAATATAGAGGCAGAGGATGAAGTGGAGTTAGATGAATACTCCGCTGCTGCCGAAGATGCTGCTTGTGAGGAAATAAATTTTATGACAAGGGGCCATCCAGCGTACCATACATAGAGTACGCAACTAAGGATGGAGCCTTGTTGAAATTTCTTGTTGACACGGGGGCCAATAAGAATTTTGTTAGCTCCAAAATAAATCAGCCCACCGTATTACTAGAAAAACCATTTAACGTACAGTCTGCCGCGGGAAAAATTAGGATATCAAGTTATGTCAAGGGAAGGTTCTTTGCAGAAGCGGGCAATAATACACTGGTCAGATTTTTTGTCCTACCGGGACTTGATTCCTTCGATGGGATTATCGGAGATGATACGCTAAAAGAGCTTGAGGCTGTTATCGATAGGAAAAATAATTTGCTGACGATAAAGCCTAATATTAAAATCCCATTAAAGGAAAAAACATCGCGCCAGGTAAACATTGTCTTTAGCGAAGACCTTTCCCAAGAGGTTAGGCAGGGTTTACAATCGTTAATTGGAAAGTACGGATCCCTCTTTGGACCAATTGACGTCAATGAAATAATTGACACTTCAATTCAGGCCGAAATCAGAACAAATACAGATGAGCCTATATATACAAAGAGCTATCCGTACCCGTCATCCTTAAGAGAAGTTGTTGAGGAAGAAATAAATAAACTTCTAGACGAAGGGATAATAAGGCCTTCCAGAAGTCCTTATAATTCACCAATTTGGGTTGTGCCCAAAAAACCTAAGGCGAATGGCGAGAAGCAATTCAGAATGGTCATCGACTACAAAAGACTTAACAGCGTGACAATTTCTGATGCATATCCAATACCGGATATAAATGCCACTCTTGCTAGCCTAGGGAACGCTCGATACTTCACAACCCTAGACTTGACCTCGGGATTTCACCAAATTCCCATGAAACCCTCGGATATTCCTAAAACAGCTTTTTCCACTATGAATGGCAAATACGAGTTTTTGAGGCTGCCATTCGGGCTCAAAAACGCTCCAGCTATTTTTCAACGCACAATTGACGATGTGCTCAAGCCATTCATAGGGAAAATATGTTACGTTTATATCGACGATATAATCGTTTTCAGTGAGAATGAGGAAAAGCACTTAGAAAATCTTGACATGGTTTTGAAAAGGCTTAGTGAAGCGCACTTGAAAGTCAACCTTGAAAAAACCCACTTTATGGATACAACTGTAGAATTCCTTGGATACGTCATAACTGCTGATGATGTACGACCAGATAATACGAAAATCGAGGCAATCCAGAATATACAGCCTCCTACTAACCTTAAGGAACTAAAATCATTCCTCGGGCTTACTTCCTACTATAGGAAATTTATTCGTGACTATGCCAAGATCGCCAAGCCCTTGACTAACTTTACTAGGGGAGAAAATGCCCAAGTTAAAGCCAACCAGTCAAGGAAAATCCCAATTAGATTAGATGAGTGTGCGCTAAAAGCTTTCAATAATTTAAAAGTACTCCTTACCTCTGCCGAAGTCCTGGCATTCCCCGACTTTAATAAGCCGTTCATTCTCACGACGGACGCTTCAAATATAGCAATTGGTGCAGTTTTGTCGCAAGGTGAAACAGGCAAGGAAAGACCCATTGCCTTCATTTCAAGGTCTTTGAGTGGTAGTGAAGAAAATTACGCCACGAACGAGAAGGAAATGTTGGCGATAGTCTGGGCCTTAGACAACCTCAGGTCTTATCTTTACGGAGCAAAAAAATCCGAATATTCACCGACCATCAACCGCTGACTTACGCCCTAGGTAACCGCAACTACAATGCGAAATTGAAGCGTTGGAAGTCGAGGATTGAAGAATACAATTGCGAACTGATTTACACGCCCGGTAAATCTAATGTCGTAGCGGATGCACTCTCTAGACTTAAAATTGATAACGAACACTCAGCCGTCTCAGCTAAAGTTGACACGGAATGCCAAGTGAATACGTTACATAGTGATTCATCAACGGAAACTGCCTCTGAAAAACAATCTTTAATAAATGACAACAGATCCCAAACTGATACAGCCTTGGAGCATGTCTGTTCCACGGAACCTTCCAATGACGAAGCAGCTTCCACTGAATCAGCCAACGAAACAGTGCACAGTGCAGAGCAGGACTCGACAGATCTGATTCCTCATGTTGAAGCGCCTTTGAATGTTTTTCGAAACCAAATAATTATCAAGGTTTCGGATAACAAGGTTGATTCGATGGAGGAACCACATCCCGGTTACACAAGACACTACTTTTCAACCTCATACTTAGATAACGTTGCCCTAACAGCCGTCCTCAAGGCCAAACTAAGACCCAATATAGTTAATGGTATAAAAATTCCAGAACTCTGTATGGAACTGCTTCAGAAGGTCTACTTGGAAACGTTTTCAGGATATAAGATAAGGCTGACACAAAGAATGGTGGAAGATGTCCCGGACGAGAATAGAGTGTGGGAACTCATTAGTAAGGAGCATAGGCGAGCACATAGAAATGCTCGAGAGAACAAGGAACAACTCCTTGAAAAGTACTACTTCCCAAAAATGAATAACTTAGTAACACGCTATATAAAGTCCTGTGACATTTGCCTTACCAATAAGTACGATCGACATCCGGCTACTCCAATGTTTCAGCCTACTCCTATTCCCTCTTATCCTTGTGAAATATTGCACATGGATATTATGGAAATCCAGGGTGAAAAATTTATATCTTGTATCGACAAGTTTTCCAAGTTTGCCAAATTATTCCACATTAAAAACAAATCCTCTCTATATCTAAGGGACAAAGTGATGAAAGTACTTCACTATTTTACCGTCCCAAAGATATTAGTTACAGACAATGAGAAAAGTTTTCTCAGCCCTATATTGATTAACTTTATTAAAATGCTCGATATAAAAATGTACCAAACACCCGTTAATCGAAGCGAGGTTAACGGCCAAGTTGAAAGATTTCATTCAACAATTTTAGAAATTTTTCGATGTTTAAGAGCTGAGTATAAAGAACTCAAACTAAGGGAGTTGATACATATATCCGTGGATCGATACAATAATACGATTCACTCTGTCACTGGAAGAAAACCTTCTGACGCGTTTTTTAACAGAAGTTCCAGGGTTAATTATCAGAAAATGTCCAATTATAGAATAAAGGTAAATCAGGAGCTTAGAGAGAAGATAGAAAAAAATCAAAAAATCAAAAACCAATGGCATAATAAGAAAAAATCTATCCCGAAAAAGTTCAAAAAAGGTGACATAGTCTACACATCCTTCAAAAGGATTCAGGGTAAACATAAGCCACTGTATCGGAAGGAGGTGGTAGCCAAAGATAACAAGGTCACCATTATCACAGACACAGGTAGAAAAATTCACAAATCTCAATTAAAAAACATATAATTATGAAACACACACCTGCACAGAAAAGCACGCATCAAGCATCAAGAAAAAATGCACATACCTACATACTTACTTGCTTAATGCAATCTCATGTAATGTAAACGTAAAACAGATACGAAACAAGATAAAATAATGAAATACTTAATGTGAAAAATCAATATACAGATCATATGCATACCACGAATGTGGAAGTAAATACAGAAATTGTATATTTGTATATGCGTAAAATATATAAGAAAAGTCTATTTACTGATGAAAAATACATACGATTAAATTGTAAAACAAAAAAAAAAAAAAAAAGGTCAATGGCACCACGCATAAACTAAACTAACATATGTATTAAATAATAACCATTTCTCTTTACAGAATGTATTAATTTTCTTAAATACTTTAATTAAAATTATAATTTTTATTTTATTTTTATTAACATATAGATATATACACATATACTTTACCTATTTTCTTAAGTTACATTTAATCTTATATCATATTTATATTTAACCATTGTTACAAATTTAAAATACTATATAGCTTATTGTCTCTAACGGCCGTGCAAGGTTTCACTATCTTCGAGTACCAGTCCCCAATGGTAACAATAAAAGAAGGACCAGGGTGGATTATCGATGGACACTTCAAATTAGTGCATATGATCCGGCTAGATGAATTTGAGGGTCTGCTCAACAAAATGACTTTAGCTGTCCAAGCTGTAATCAAGCAGCCTGAAAAGAAAATCGTCGCACGTCATCACCTTACCCAGCTACACGAACGAATCGACATGCTCAAAGGTAACATCCATAGAAGGCAAAGGTCGATCAATTGGATTGGTTCTGCATGGAAGTGGTTGGCCGGTAACCCAGACGCAGCAGATTGGGATGAAGTGCTTAGAAACGAGAAGGACATAGTCGAAAACAATAATCATCAATACAAGGTTAACGAGAGAATCCTTAGAATAACAAAGGAGATCACCCAAAAGATCAATCAGGTTATTAACAGTACCGCAATCCAAACGTCATCGTCTAATAGGGCTATCCACGAGCAAAGCATTATGGACGAATTGTTAGTCGTCAAAGAGGACGTAAACGAAATTGTTCGTGCCTGCCAGATGGCGAGAAGCGGAATCGTAAACACCAACCTCTTGGATCATGAAGAGGTTAACAGGCTCATCAGCGAAGTTGAGACCCTTCCATATGCAAACGTGGTAGAGGCCTTACAATTTGGCAAACCATCAGTCTATACCAACGATTCCATCCTACTGTATGTACTCTCTATGCCTAAAGTCAGCAGGACTGAGTATAATTTGCTACTGACCAGAGCATCAATTCTCGGAGGGAAGCAAGTTGACCTACCCTATTCCAGGATTTTAGCAAACCACGAAGATACCTATGGGATAATATCCAACTGCCTTAGTATGGGTAACATGACGACTTGTGATGAGAGTTCCTTAGAAAAATTGGATGAAGATGGATGCGTAGTTCGATTGCTTAAAGGGGGGCACGCTAACTGTGCGATTCGTACCAATACAGCCACGATTACGGAACTGATCAAAGAAGACACGATATTCGTAACAAACTTCCAAGGAAAACTAGTTAGCAAGAACATACCAAAGGACCTCTCCGGTACATATCTGATCCAGCTCTACAATGAATCAATTCGACTAAATAACAGAACATTTGTTAGCCTAACGACAACTTCACTTCAAGCGCTTCCACCGGTGTTAACCAACACCTCGATGATGGAAAACAAAGTCGACATAGAATACCTTCACGACATGAGCATGAAGAACATCAAGATCCTGAGTGGCCTATCATACCGGTTAAACACCTATACTACTACGGATGCGACGATCCTCCTGATATTGGTAATCGTTGTATTGATAATATGGCGTAAGCTGCACAGGAAGATTGACTTACCGAAGATTCAAATACTACCACCACCGGTGATGCCTACCCCTAGCATCTCATCTTAAAATATTGATCTACGGGACGTAGATTTTCGAAGGGGGAGGAGTTAACACCTCGCGCCAACACGCGCGACCATGATTTGCCAGATCAGCATAACGGCATTAAAGCATAAGTTCCCACGATTGGTGGGTGCATTGAGGTGAATGCACGAATACCATCAAGGCTGCTGACGAAGCAAATCAACGGTGCACGCCGTTAGGTGTAATGTTAGGGAATTAATTATAAGTAAGTTAGTTCTATTTTAGGATTAGACTAGTGCGGTAACAATAAAGATTTATAACGTAGAAAAATAAAGTCTTTCAATAATAAAACAGTAAGTCGAACCGTTGGGCCAACCCCTCAGGGGTTGGCGTTCGCTTTTTTTTGATATACGAATCCGCGATTCGTTAATTATATCTATTTATTTATTTATTTTTTTATATTTATTTATTTAACAAATTGTCAATTCATACTAACAAATTACTAATATATTAAAATATATTTATCAATTATTATTTATACTAACCTTTTTTTACTAACATACTTCTAAACAAAAGTTTAGAAATCTTAATTTTAATTGAGTCAAAATGAACCTGCCCTTTTCAATTTGCGTTGAAGGTTTTGTTTGTATTTTCCTTCAAAATTATTACTTAAACTATTATCATCTAAATTCTATATACAAATTAATAAACATACTTGTTCAGCAAAAAGATATCATAGAAAAATATCAAATCTCTGTATATAAACTGTGCGGTAGCTTACCAAATGTAACTGTTAATACGAAAATAAAGAATATCTATCTATCTATCAAACGCTACACGGTTCTCAATTCCCCGATTGGAAAATGCTGTCGAGATCGGAATTTAATGAGTTAAACATATGCTTCCGTTGAAGTTACACAACCGAAGAACAAGGTTGTGAATCTAGAAACAAATATGAAATATGAAAAGCTAAAAGTATTGTCGTCAGCTAAACAGTTGAATGGATTAGAAGTGAAAGACAAAAGATCGTTTATCAAGATAAAGAAGAAAGTCGGAGACAAAACGGAGCTCGAAGCATCCTAAGACGTTCTTATCTTTCTTTGACAGGGTCCAGGCCTCAGCGCCATAAATGAGAACCGGGATGATGAGTGTCTTATAGATGGTGATTTTAGATGCTCGAGAGAGGACTTTACTTCTCAATTGCCTTCTAAGTCCAAAGAAGCAGCGATTTGCAAGAGTTAGAGCCCCCGCACTTTTTATCGGCCAATAGTTTGGTCGGGTTGGGCTGAAAGTGCGCACACCGAGCCAACTAAACAGTTTGGTTGGGGAACAGGGCGCAGACTATCCAACAGTCGGCCGACTATTCTCGAGTCAACAATTGTGATTTGGGCGACGCCATATTCAAAATACACGCACACGACGCCAAATCACAGAGTGAACTGAACTATCGGCCGACTAAACAATCGTCATGTATGCGCAGGCGTGTATGCGCCAATACTGATTAAACAGTCGGCCGATAGTTGGCCGACAGATTAGTTTGAATGTAGTCGGGTAGCCTATCAAACTTTTTTATCGGCCGATACTGAATCGCTGTAGTGTGCGCATCTGCATTCCTCTCCATACTGATTAAGAAGCCGACCAAACTATCGGCCGATAAAAAGTCTGCAGTCTGCGGGGGCTCTTATTCTTCGTTTGATTTCAGCGCTGGTGTCGTTGTCTGTGTTTATAGCGGTGCCTAGGTAGACAAAGTCCTTAACTACCTCAAAGTTATAGCTGTCCATGGTGACGTTTTGTCCAAGACGTCGTTGTTCAATGTCCTTTTTTGATGACAGCATATACTTGGTCTTGCCCTCATTGACCACTAAACCCATCTTCTTCGCTTCCGTCGCAATGCTCAAAAACGCTCCACTGACATCACGCTTTGATCTTCCAATTATGTATCCGAGTAATTGGATGGACCTTTGAAAGATTGTGCCTCTAGTGTTGACGGTTGAGTTTTGCACAATTCTTTCCAGAACGATGTTGAAGAAGTCGTTGCATGACAGTGCATCGCCTTGTCTAAAACCTTTTTTGACATCAAATGCATCGGTGAGATCTTTTCCGACCTTGATAGAGCAGCGTGCATTCTCCATCGTCATTCTGCACAAACCGATAAGTTTGACAGGGATGCCAAAACTAGACATTGCTCTGTAGAACTCTTCCCTATGGATGCTGTCATACGCGGCTTTAAAATCGATTAAGAGATGGTAAGTATCGATTTGAAGCTTCTGGGTTTTTTCCAAGATCTGTCGTAGTGTGAAAATTTGGTCGATAGTGGACTTTTCTGGTTTGAAGCCACACTGATAAGGACCTATCAGGTTGTTGACGAACGGCTTCAGACGTTCACGTAATACGGCAGAAAGGATCTCTGTAATTGGCGCAATTTAGAGGGTCTCCTTTTTTATATTTCGGGCAAACTATGCTGAGATTCCACTCATCGGGCATGCTTTCTTCCGACCATATTTTGCAGATGAGTTGGTGCATGCTTCCTACCAAGTCATCGCCTGCTGCTTTAAATAGTTCGGCAGCGATGCCGTCAGCTCCAGCAACTTTGTTTGACTTCAGTTTAGATATAGCTATCTTCACTTCGTCTAGGTCGGGTAGGCGGAATTGTTGATCTGCGTCGCCTAGGTTGAGTGGTTCTATCTCTCTACAGCGGAATTCGGTTCGTCATCGCCGTTATATAATTTGGAAAAGTGGTCTTTCCATATTCTCAACATAGACTGTGGTTCTACTACAATGTTCCCCTGATCGCCTTTACAGGCTTCGGTTCGTGGCTGGTAGCCTTGGGAGGTTTTTTTTACCTTTTGGTAAAATTTACGAACCTCATTCCTGTTGTGACATCCCTCTATCTCCTCGATCGCGCGCTTCTTGTGCTCTCTTTTTTTCCATCTAAGAAGCCGGTGTTCCTCTCTCCTCTTCTGCTCGTAGAGCTCGTGAGCAGCTCTGGTCCTTCTGTGCAGCGCCGTTTTGTATGCCTCTTGTTTCGCTGCGTGCACTTGCCGGCATTCGTCGTCAAACCAGAGGTTTCGTTTTTGTGGCCGTGTAAAACCTAGCACTTCAGTGGCGGCATCTCTGCAAGGCAATGTTGCCACTGGTTTTCAATGCTTAATGCAGGTAGCATTCGCCGTAGTATATATATATCGCAGTCTTTTACTTTGCGTTTGCCCGGTCCATCCCATCGCACTTCTTGGATGGCGGTAATATCTGCCTTGCAGCAGTTTAAGGCTTCCGCTTATTGTTCGGCTGCACGTGGTCTATTAAGGGACCTAACATTCCACGTACAGATCCGAAGTTCGTTGTCCTTATTTCGTTTGTTTGGGTTGTCAACAGTGAATCCGTCCATATCCGAGGCGAGTGTGCTTCGCAACTAATGTATTTTTTACCTGGTCAGGAAGTCACCCCGACGGCACAACCCCCAACCTAGAGGGCCAGATCCTTAGTATAACTCCAAGGACGGGGAGCCGGATAAACCGCTCCTTATAGGCGAATAAGTCGTAGAAGCCCTATAAGGTGTTTACTAAGTAGTTCAACCTAACTGGCACTGTAGACGCCACCGTTGATTCCATCTCGAGAATTCGTCCGCTGCCGTCTGGATAAAAGAAAGAATGACCACTAATATTAAATACCTCTTCGACATTGCAGTATTTTTGCCATAATTTTTGGTTATCTAAAAATGTTGTCCTTTGAATATGGGCGTTGCAGGCTTTCCTCACTTGCTTGAATTTTGTTCGGTTTTCCTCAGTAGGATTGGTTTCATAGTAACGGAATTTTGCTTCTTATGAGAAACTTTTACCCCTGTTCGGGATAAAAGTTCTCATTCCCAGGAGAATCAAACTTGAGGAAGCATATAGTGATTAGTTAGCGATCTTGAAATAATTATTGTGACCGTCCCAGTTAACTTTCTCTTATTGCCAAACGGTTCTGTTAGAAGCTCTTTCTCTAACTTTCACGAGAAATTTGTTGATATAACACATTGGTCAGATATACCTAGAAGAGATAGAACACTAATAGTGTACTTATCATGGTCAGAGGTAAGAAACAAGTCAGGAGTGTTTTCTGCTCGACCTTCTACGTCCGATATTCGAATGGGATCGTTGAACAATATGACAATGTTCTAGTTTCGAAAATATGTACATAATTGGTAATTATTTATTTTGTTATTGTGTTTTTAAAAAAGGTGCTCATTCCACATTTTTTGTGCATTAACAAATATATTTAAGAAAATAATTGCTAATTTTGTTGCTCAAACAATTTTTTTTGAAAAAACAAACAATTTGTGTCCACAAAAAAAGCTATTATTTAGCAATGATTGCTTTTCAAACAAAAAATTAAGTAACTACTTTTTTATTTGTAAAGTTTATTAACCCTATTGTTTACTCAAATTCCTCAAAATTCAGATCAAAAATATATAAACTTATATACATAGTCACACACTTAATTGACAAATAAAAAAATGTTGATCATTTTAACAGTGTTACCAATTGACCTCATTTTGAAACGAAAATCTAATAGATTTCGTTAGCACTAACTTAACTTTACTTAGCACTACAAATAAGTTATTAATATATTAATTTTTTAAATTATTTTAAAAAATATATGTATGTATGTTTTATAAATATGTACATACATACATATGTTACATTTGTAATAGTGTGGGCATTTTGATATGTGACTAATTTAGTTGTTGGTCAGATTTAAGTAAATTTGGACTCTTAAACTGGCAACACTAATTTTAATTTGCATTGAATACGACGTCGAAAATTAAAGTGATACAAATAGAATAAAAACAGCAATAACGAAACTGAATTTATAAAGCGTTGCGTTGGTTTAATATAAATAATTGAATTATTCGTATTGACAGCTTGAATTAAAAACAAATTATTGTGTTATTGTTCCTTTTTTAGTTTTTTTTAAGCTAAGCTATTTAAAAATATTCATTGTAGTCCATTGAAATAAATGTTTCACTACGGAATTAGAGATATTAAGCTGGAAACATGTTACTACCTTTCTCGTGGTGTGCTTATCATTTTTTTTAAAGTCTCAAGAAATCTAGTGTCGCAAGATATGGACTACCAAAGGTCGTGAGAACCGATTTTTCATGATTATCTCCGTTTCTATTGCTCCAATGGTGTTATCACCTCTAGCAAAATTGTCCATCATAAGTAAAATTAGGTAAAACGGGATGATGCATCCGTGCTCCCCAGGAAAGAGGAGGGATTGAGTATATAAAGGTTTGTGAGGATTTAGGTTGAGGGGTGACTCCTTGAATCTTCCTGATTTCTGTGAAATATTTGTCTAATATTGTCATTCTCCTTTTGGCTAGGCTTGAGCATTAGCATAGAATGTGGAAGGTATCTTCCTTTACCTCTTTGTTTTTACATCCTTTACATAAATCGAATAAGCTGATACCCATTTTATTTATGTTACTACGCAATGAGTAGTGACCCGTTAGGATACCTATCAATAAGGATAGCTGAGACCTACCTAGGTGCAAAAGGAATTTTGTTTTACCTTTGGAAATATTCAGCCATATATATTTATAAACCCTGCAATTTTCAAGAGCTGACCACCTCTTGTTTGCAATTTCAATGAAACTTTCGTAGATAAGTCCATTTACTTGTTCTCGTAGCTTGTAAATTATTTTTACCTTTTTGCCGATTTGTCTATCTTTTCATTCCAACAGAGAGTAACCGTTTTGGCTTCGCTGAGTAAACTCCCTACGGCATTGCCAGTCCAGTACCAGTCTTGACTTTGTAACAATACTTTTGACTTTGTAACAGTGGCAGATATGGCTTGAGCCTCATTTTGGAAAAAATACGTCCCAATGATGCCGCCATTTTATAAGCCGCACCAAACAGTCACTCTTTGTGGGTACATTGGTTTTTGGACAATCGCTCTTGGATTATCAATCGCCCAAATGCGGCAATTCTGCTTATTGACGAATCTACTGAGGTGAGAATGTGCCTCATCACTAAAGATGATTTTCTTAGAAAATTTATTATCCACTGTTGCCATTTCTTGCCACAATTTTGACCATTGATGACAATTGAAATGATTAATAGGCTTTAGTTCTTAAGTCAATTGCACCTTGTAAGCGTTTTGATGCACATTTTTCAAAAAAAAATCAACGCAGTGTTCGATTGTGTATCTTTCCATAGTTCAAATTAAATTAGTCTGAAATTAAGAAATGTCAAATGAAATGAAGAAAAAAACTTGACGTTTAGGTGTCGTTCACATTCAACATAGGCTCTTAAAATTTTATCACCCTTTAGAACTTAACGAAAGAATCTGCACGTAATTGTTTTGCAAAAAGTTTAAACACTGTTATAGTATTAACATTTGCTTGATTTAAAGGCTATTATTTTGAGGTTAGGATTTCCCGAAAAATTGTAATTAAACTCCAATTTAATATTCAATTTCTTGTGCTTCAATAAGCTTCAATAAAATGAAAAACATTTGTTGCAAAGTCTTTATTTTCATTTTATTACCTTTTTGTTTTTCTTTCATTTAGTACACATAATATCGCCGCATTGGACTCTATTGGTGGGCCATCAAAATGGTATCGAAAACTTTATCGATTGCTTTTTCTAAAGTTGGTGACATAACTTTTCGTAAAATGTCTTTGAAATACTCGCTCAAATGACAGCACATTTTCTAAAAATAAAAATTTGAATAATACCAACAATGGTCTCAATTATAAAAGCCAATATTATTTACCCGAATATCATCTTGTTTAATATTGTTTTTTAAATGTGCAAAAGCAATAGGTTTTATTACACCATTCATTTGAACGAATCCCTCTAATCCTTCGAAAATAAGTGTTTCCAGAATCTCAAATACCACAAATCGATGCTTATGCAAGGCCGCAATGTTAATAACTCCATGTTTGTTTCTGAATTTATCCAACATTTCTTCATTTTCTGTTAAAAATCTTTAAATAAAAGGCAATAAAAACTGTATCCATACATGTTTTATAAACTATTCGATTTGAAAAAAAAGATACCTCACAGATTGTTCAAGAGCATGCTTTTCAAAATCTGAACTTATCATAGTCCAAACATTTCTAAGCGATCGTTTTTCTGACATGGTTAATCCAGTGTCATCGGGAGGATTGTTCAATACTAATTTTGCCAAAGGTAAAGGAATTTGGTACATTTCAAAATTGATTTTTTGTCAAAAATAAAAATAAATAAATAAATTTCAGACGCTATCTGATTTATAATTTCTATATTATAGAAAAGACATTAGCTGCTACGATTATACATAACTCAAGAAAGTCTGGGTCGAACCACCCCTGCTTGGCGCACTATCGAAATTGGGGAAGATGAAAAGTAGAGATAGAAATGTTAATATATCAAAGTGCTTTCTCTTTGATGAAATTCAAGGCCAGCTTGATCTTATTTCCGACAAAAAAAATTGGCCTTATTTCACTTTTTTAATAAAATTATTTTTATTTAACTTCTGCAAAGTTAAACAAACCGAATTTTTGATACTTAGTCTTAAGGTAAGTATACACGATTGGAAGATTTTCCAATATTGGCAGATTTTTCTTTATATATATATATATATTTATATATATATATTTAAACCAATTTTCTATCAATCATGTAAACACACAATTTTATCTGTCAGAAGGGCCAGGAAAAAAAATGGCCGTCAATTGGCTGACTTCGTGCATTCTCCATTGGCTGCCTTCAATCTCAGACAAATAGGGTATCCGGATACCTTTTTGTTAGTGTTTTACATGTAAAATAACAGCTGATCAAAAACAGCTGAGATGTCAAAAAAGGAATCCAAAGGTATCCAAGAATTTCTGGTGTATGTAGGTATCTGACAGAACAGCTGATTTAACACATGGTTGAATTTCAAGAAACTTGAAAATTGATTTCAGCTTTTTGTATTTGTTGGTAAACAAAAAGATACAAAATGTTAGTTGAAGTTGTATTTGAGGATGTTCTGTACAACCGTCAATTGCACCAACAACTCCTGGAATATAGCCTCCAGATTTTTCTCGGAATGCCTATTTTGAAAAATAATATCTTCAGACTTAACAATTTGATTAAGTAATATTGATGATGGGATTTTTCTTGAATGTTGAACAGTTGGCCATTTTATATACTCTCCGAGCAATGAACATACCACTTGGAGAATTTCGCTGAATGCAAAATGAGCAGAACTCTTAGCTAAATTGAACCTGTCTCCAGCTGATAAGAAACTTTCTTGATACTCAAGATCCAAACAAAAAACAACAGTTTTTTCTCCAAGTTAAAAGTTCTTTTATTTTGCTGCACTTTGTGCAAGAGATCCTAATAATTTGAAATCGTTAATAAGCAATTCATTTGTAGATATCAAGACTAGTTTGTTCACACTTTATTGGCTATTCTAGTTCCAAACTATATCTATGTACATATGTAGGTATTGTCACTTCATAATAGTCCTCGTTTCTGTTAGGATAGTTTTCTATTAAACGTAAATCGTTTAAAACCGGAGATTTCGCAAGTAAATTATTAATCGTATAGAATTCCAAGGTTATGTCTTATTTATTAAACTGTTACGCACCTTTCAATTTATCATCGTCCGACGAATCAGTTGAATTATCCATTAAATGTTTTATCTTACAACAATTCTGAATTCAAAGCTTAAATAGGTCCGTTCGCGTACCCTCCTAAAACAGTCAAATTTTACGAAAAAATACGAAATTTAACCAAATCCTGTTCGCGTACTCAAAAATTTCGTATTTTTTCGTAAATTAGAGCGTTCACGAGAAAGTAAAATATTTCCCCAACCTACGAATTTTAGCCCAAGAAATTTCTTTGGGCTGATTTGTAAAAATTGTCAAATTTGATAGAAATTCAAATAAATTAAATAAATTGCTCGCTTTTGCTGTCAGTTATACAATTTAAAAACAAATTTTCAATGAACAGCAACAAGACAGTAATGTTGTGTGAAAAATTTGTTGTTTTCCCGTTCGCTTACTTTTTTGTAGTTTTTTTTTTTTGTGAGAGAATTTTACCCCCACTCTTTAAAATATCTCTTTTTACGAATTTTGATGCAGAAAGTACGCGAACGGACCTAATGTTTCTCTGCTTTTTGTGAACAGCTGAAAGTTGTTTTTATTTTTTGACAGCTATCTCAATGCAGCTATCCAACTCGTTCAACAAGGTATCTTAAAATCCACCTATCCAAGATACCCCATCCAACACGAGATTGAACGCAGCCATTGAACGCAGCCATTGTCATTCTGCACAAAACGGTTAGTTTGACAGGGATGCCAAAACTAGACATTGCACAGACGTTCACATAATACGGCAGAAAGGATCTTATATGCGATGTTAGAGGGTCTCCTTTCTTGAATATTGTGCAAACTATGCTGAGATTCCACTCATTAGGCATGATTTCTTCTGACCATATTTTGCAGATGATTTGGTGCATGCTCCTTACCAAGTCATCTTCTGTTGCTTTGAATAAGTCGGCATCGATGCCGTCAGCTCCAGCAGCTTTGTTGGACTTCAGTTTCGATATATGTACATATGTAGCTATCACTTCGTCGAGGTCGGGTAGGCGGATTTGTCGTTCTGCGACGCCTGGTTTGAGTGTTGCTATCTCCCTTATAGTGGAATTCGATTCGTCATCGCCGTTATATAATTTGGAGAAGTGGTGCTTATTCTCAGCATAGACTGTGGTTCTTTTACAATGTTCTCCTAATCTTCTTTACAAGTTCGTGGCTGGTACCCTTTGGAGATGCTGCAAGACAATGTTGCCGCTATTTCTCAATACGTAATACAGGCAGCAAAGGATCTCCTAAGAGGTTTATAAAGAATCGATCGGAAAAGGACATAACCGTTTAACTTCGAATCTTCTCAATTGTTTTGGCTTGGATCGTTGTAGGTAAGGTACAACTACGGATGTACTAGCCACCAGAAGGTCTCGCCCACGACGCTCACACTGTTTAAACTCAAGACTTTTTGCCTGAGTCTAGTTCCAACAACAAATCAATACCCAAATAGTCGCTGCCTTTGTTCTCGATAGCAATCGGCCGTATTATACATCGCAGTATTTTAATTTGCACTTGCCCAGTCCATTCCATCGCATTCCGTCCGTATCTGAGGCTTGTGCTGGTGCTTCGCTAATAGGATATTTTTACGTGTCCGGAAAGTCGACCCGACGACAATCAGTATAACTCCAAGGACGGGGAGCCGGATATACCGCTCCTTACAGGCCGGGCTCCAAATATATCAAAGAAGTCGTATTAGGTGTTCCTTATAGGGCTTCTACTGGAACTGGAACTGTTGACGCCACCGTTTATTCTTTTCCTGGAACTTTGCTCTGATAGAGCAGTTTCAGACAACATAACATAAGAGCCGTCATTTGCAATAAACTGCATTGTTTGAACGCAAAATAAATTAATTTTCAGATTTTCTTAGGGATTGAAAGGGACAGACTTTTTCACTGTAGTTAAGGTATCAAATTCATATCCGTATCATTTCTGATCGATTCTTCTTTAAACACACAGTCGACAATAAGTGTCATGTTATTTAAATTGACCAAGAATTTCAACCATCTTCCACACGCGCAAGACAGTAACCTATAATCGAGCAATAGGTTCCTCTGATGAACGTGAAACTGCCATCCAGTTTAATTGAGTTATAAAACCCTTGCCATTTCTGTATTAATTTAAATAACGACATAAATGGGAAAACAGGCAGTTATTCATATTTTCCATCGTCCAAAGTCAATAAATAACGGTTTCATGTTTAGCAGATGTCAAAACCAAAATTCAAAAATAAAATCTTCCTCCGCTGAACGCACTCATCAAACAAATCCCATCCCCATCTCCAACAACAACATCCACGACCGTAAATGTCATTTCTCGCCGGCTCAACATCAACAAACACCCCCCCAAACAGCTGTTTAACTGACATTTCAAAAAAGTGACAACACGTCAAGTCAATTGTCAAAATATTTTCGTTTTTCGACTTAAATTTATTTCTGAAACTACGAACTAAAAAACACAAAAAATCATCAAAAATTCGCAGTAAAACATGTTTAATTAGCTCGGAACCACCTTAATTAGCATGGATGTTCAATAAGTCGGTGAAGATTTGAAAAATAAGAACCCACATCATCACTTTTTTAAAATGTTCAAATTGGAATCGTACATTACTCCAATTATTCTAAATCATGTTGCCAAGTATGTGAAAAATATTCGTCCTGAAGACTCGCAGGTGAATCAAAAGAGAACTCTGAACTTTGTTTTATCATAATTCACAAGTTTGTTTTTTAGGTGTCCCTGTGGGAGGGTGAAGTCGCCTTTCAGAACCTTGATCTACGATTGGACGTTCTCGAAGAGGAACTTAATCTTCCCTTCGAGTTCCTCTCGGGTCATGTCCACGAGCTATCGATTCTGGTTCCATGGATGAAAATAACCTCGGAACCAATCAAAATCACCATCAACACCATCGAATTTGTTCTTAAACTGAAAGATTCCAATCCTGACACAGCAAATCCATCTCCCAAGAAGTCAGAGAAGAAGAAGCGAATATCTAAGGTCGAGGATGGCACTCAACAACAACAAGGATACATGCCTGGATTGGTTAACAAAATCATAAATAACATGGTCATCAATTGTCATAATATCATCCTCAAGTATGTCGAGGAGGATATTGTGGTTTCGATGAACATTCAGCTGTTGTCGTTCAGTTCGGCCGATGAAGCATGGAAACCGGCCTTCACAGATATCCATCCTTTGAGAGTGTTCATGCGGAAGCTCATTCAAGTCTCTGATTTGACCATTTGCTTGGATAAACGCAATGCAGCTGGTCAGATCGATGTCTGCCAAGAACCCATTTTATATCGGTAAGTTATCTACTACCTACATATATATTTTGACAATGTCTAAAGATCAGCCTTGTGACACCATTTTAACCTCTACGAATTTTCAGATGTTCATTGGAAATGCGAATAGTTCGCAAATACAACATCAACACCTTCCACCTGGGCAGTATAACGAGAATAGCAATTTTTACCAAGCTTATGGAAATGAATGTCTCTTCGCTGCAATTTCCAATGGCAATGCGATTATTCAAACTTCTGCTGGCTCTTAAAAATGGCGAATTGAAATCAAAGTCCACAGCAAACGTTCATGATGATGAGAACGATACGCAAGAAGGAGCCACATCAGCATCAAATTCCTACCTTAACTGGGCATGGAATCTAATTCCTAGCTTTGGGTTAACTGAAACCGAGGAAGAAGAAACCGTCGAGGAGGAAATCACCGGTCAGCTACTGGATATTGGAATCTATGTTGAGGCTCTAAATTTCACCCTCAAGAGTTCTGAGTTTATCACCGACTCAATTGTTGGTGCAACTAAGAAAATTCGCTACTCGCCAATTGTGAAGGTTATTCTTGGTGGAATGTATTCCGAAACTGTTATAATTTCCGACAAAAATTGGTCAAACACGAAGTCCGGTTGTTCGAGTATTGTTATTGAGCCACTCGATGGCTACAAAGATGAGGAATCGGATATGATTGCGTTGGTGACGTCGTCGTCTCCATCGACTTCGAGGGCTTTTCTTGATCGGAGTCTCTTCGATAGTAACTTTGTTGAGAAGGACTGGAGTATAGCGACCATTGAAGGGTACAATGCTCGAGTTACGGAGGAATATCTTCTCTACCGCAGTCCAGCCATGGCCTTTGATCTAGTGCAATACAAAGAGGAGACAGATGATGAAGCCGGAAGTGCCAAACCGGAGGACAGTAAAATCCGGATTGTGTACAGAATGCTTGCATCGTCTATGACCCTGCGGCACAATCAAACCTATTGTCGCATTGCAGGTGTCTTACAGGAGCTCATAGCAGCCTATGACTACCCACCCTACATCGATGACAAAGCTGACGGAAATGCCGGGTCGCCAAAGCTTCACCCACCACTTTTAGAGGACTACGATTCTCTGATGACTGGGATTCCCCTACGAATTTATAAATTCAACCTTAGTGCAATAAACGTAGAGTTCCATCCAAAAACCGAACCCCTGAGCATCAAGTCATCGAAGAAACTTCCACTAACCCTGCGGAGAAATCTACCATTTTTTAAGCTTTCTTTTGAAAACGTCGAAGGGCAATGGGCAACTCCTCTCGATCCCGACAAGCTTGTCCACACAACATGTCAACTGCCAGATAAACCAATCGAACTTTTAAATGCCTGCTATGCAAATGCACAATTACGCTTTAAGAACGTTTCCCTTAAACTAAAACAACAATCGGAGACTTCAAAGATATTCAGTATTCCCAAGGGCAACATCTACTATGGGGATCTTCTGCAACCGGCCTTGTGGAAAAATGAGGAAGTCCCGCTGCGTAAAGTTGATGTGGCTTTTGAAAGTTTCGCTCTAGAATTTTCTAAGAGTGAACTCATTTTGGCACTGCGACTATGGAATACCGTTAGATCGTACGATAGTCAAATAATACAATCGATTTCTAAACAAGCTTCAAGTCCCGAAAAGAAATCAGTTCGAGTACGGAGTCAATTTAAGAAACTCAACCTGGAACTTAAGAAACACAGCACAACAATTATGTATCGAGGTAGTCTTAAGCTTTTGCAATCTTACATTGTGCGCCCTAATCCAACTGATGGACATACGAAATATAATCTTCTGACAACAACTGGTGGTGGACAACGGAATAAATGGTTGGAATGGTATATTCAGATGCCAAATGAGTTCGGAAACAAGGATGAAATTAGGTCGGTGATGGCACTGTGGATGGAGGAGTACAATTTGCTGATTGATGAGAATCTGGTGGATTTTCTTGAGTTTATGGAAACTGAACCCTTAACTACTCACAAAGGTAAGGATACAAAAATATTTCTTCTTCAGCTGTTGAGAGCAGATTTAAGTTGTGTTGATAATTCTAATTGAGAAACGGTAACTAAAAATAGGTAATGCATTACAAGCTGGAATATTTAACATCCTGGAAAGGTAAGAATGTTATCCACAAAATTTATATTGAGATCAGAAATTGAATTTCTAGGAGACATTGTGTCTCATTTCAATGAGAAAAAATGTGAAAAAAATCATGCTCTGTCTGACTCCAAGGGCAACTTCAATGTTCACAATTCTTCTTGGCTTTTCCGTTTAGGCCAGACAATACCCGAACGGATGTGTCCTGAGAATTTTGTTCACTTTACTCAACGAGGGTACTCGAATATCGGACTTGTTTCTCTTCTATGACCCTGATAAATACAGAAAAAGTGTACTGAAGCCCTCTAGGCACATCCAATTAAAGAGAAAGAGAGAGAGAGAGAGCTCCTATGATACCTGTTTAAAAATACAAAAAACCCAACTTTCATGTTCTGGATCTTCAATTGGTCACTAAGTTTCCTCAGTAGTAACATTAACTCCAGTGTAGATATGATAACTAGCATGATTGTTTCGAGAACAAAAGATGTTTATTGCGAATAGGGTTAAGATTATCAGACCCATGGCTAAGTCATGGTTTGTTTTGGCTGCAAGGAGATAGGGTTGAGCTTCTCGACGTTGAGTCAGCCCAACTGAGGAAAAACAGAAAAGGTTTATTAAAGTTTTGAATATTTCAACAACAACTTGATTGTGCTACCACAAGGCTGGAATTACATATGTTTCCAATTGAT
Source organism: Eupeodes latifasciatus (assembly GCA_920104205.1). Classification (NCBI taxonomy): domain Eukaryota; kingdom Metazoa; phylum Arthropoda; class Insecta; order Diptera; family Syrphidae; genus Eupeodes; species Eupeodes latifasciatus. The sequence goes on from OV049924.1 coordinate 331,864,362, forward strand.
CATCAGATTCCTTTATTTGTGGTACTTAGTCTTTGGTTCTTTCATATTAATAAAACTTTCTACCATCACTAATATTCGAACCTTGACCAAGAAGCTTACAGAACCGATGCACTACGCATCATGCCACCGCACTGAATGTTTGAGGTTCGCCCAATGTAAGTTTGTACGTTTATCAATTACAATGACAGACTCGCACAAGCAAAGCTTTAGGCAAGGCAGGAAGGCCGGGGACGCCAAAAAGTTACGGAAAATAACACTGCAATTCCCAAAGGCAGTATAAAATTCTAATCTTTTGCACAAAATATTTTCCTCGGTTCCTAGTTGTTCTTTCACCTCCTTTTTTGTAGGCTGACGCCATCCAGTTTGGCATCCCAAGGTTCCGGGGGTCCTGGTCTACGTTAAACTTCCAGTGAAGCCGTGTTCTTCCCTGTTGTCACATACCATAAATTGTACCGCTAAAAACTTTACGTACCCAGCTCAATGGAGTCTTCGAAACTTTATCTTGTGGTTATATCAGCCTTACGATATATGTATTTCGTATAACTCATTGTATTACCTGCTCCAAAATCGTCCTTGCTCACTAAAGAGGCCAACTATTCTCCAGAAGACTTTTTTCTCGAGCTTCGATAGACGAAGTTAACTGAGCACCCAAGTCTTGGACCAAAAGATGAATATTGGTAAGACCATAGCAGCAGTTTGGAATTTATGAGTCTTAATAAACTATAGCAGGTTCTGTTGGCATTAAGGTGGCTACTATTGAGTCAAAGTAGATACAAGATTGTACCACTTCGATTTATTATTCACATACCTTAATTGATGTTGGGTTTCCTACATTTCACCCAGAAAAAGCCACCATCTACTTTGTTTTTCTACTTATTTATGGCTCTCGCTCGATGAGTTCTGTACCGCTTTTTGGCTTCTTTCAAAGATGCGTAAGCCAATTTTTGTGTAGACTTAAATTTCATTGCCTTCTTTATCTCCCTAGGCACAAGACTCAACAAACCCAACTTTTATGCTACAGAGTGTTAATTCGAACGGAAACCATTTTTTCATAAATCCCAGTCCCAGAGTTAGTTACTTAGTTATTAAAGTTATATGAAGTTATTCTAAATCTCGGATTAAGCTAACTAAATGAGAATGTACATCATTCAAAATTATGTACCATCATTAAAATAATTCTAGCATTCGTCGAACCTACCCCAGAAACAAGTTCATCAACTCCACGAGCTGCAGCACCATTAACAAAACAATCATCGAAAAAATCCTTACATTCCGAAAGACTACCATCCCGACGAATAAGTTACCCCGAAGAAACAATTCACGTCAGTTCAGAGAGAGACGAAAAAGCCAATGTGGAAGCAAGTCGTGACCAGGAGTTGCGAGAACAATTTTCCTACAGCAAAATGTAATTTTATCTTCTTATATAATTCATCCATCTTTTTGTGTCAGCCTCAAGATATTTGGTTATTTATTTCTAGACTTCCATTTATTAAGAGTATGTTTGTAAGAATTCAAATATCAAAAGGTAATGTTCGTCTGGCTTCAAGTCCAAGCAAAAATACGCCAAATATTGCCAATTACACAGAAATCACGTAAGTAAATAATAATTTCTGTTAAAATTGAACAACCAACAATTAAACCTCATCATTTTTGAATAGACTGCCAAAACTTTTATTTAGTTCAGCTGCAGCTGAGCATATTGATCGCTTTAACGTACAAAATGAGTTTAAAATACAAAATCTAACACCGTCTAAAGATACATTCCCCTGGACTTGTAGCATTTCTGACTTTGCCATTCAAAGTTCATTGAATAATATCAATCAAGAAGTTATACATCCCATACAAACATCCATTACCATTGCAATGACCCATAGAAAAGAAACCTTGAAGGTTCTTAAATCCGAACAGCAACAACAACAGAAGCCGGTGGTTGTTGAAGAATCAAAAGAGGAAAAAACATCAAAACAAAGTGTATCGTCTACGTTGACAACCGTCGATAGTGGATTTACTCCTATGGTCTCGGAGGAGTTTCAACGCAAGACAACGGCGGGTGGCAGTGTGTCGGCTAATGGAAGGAGTCAATCGTCTGAAGAAAATGGACAGAATGCCATTGAATCGGACAAAAAGAAAAGTTATCTTAAAGAAGCTGTAGAGATTGTCTTCTCCGGGAAAAGAAAGTCTCAAACAAAAGACATCGTTGCGATAAGTTTGCACATTGACACCTCACCGATTCACGTCGAATTCGGTTCGGAGAGAATCCAACTTATGTTGGATCACATCTCGTTCCTTTCGAAAGCTTTTGGTTTCCTTAAAATGCCTTCCAATCGAACAACTACTCAAGAAAAAGATGAGATCCAAATTGTCACAAATGCAGAGGAGAATTCAAACATCAAACAATTCCTTGAAATGGACACCAATTCAGAGACATCAATAGTGTCGACCGATAAGTCAGATAGTAAGTTCGTGGCATCGATTCTCCTGCAATGGACCATCACTAAATTCACCGCTGAGCTAGACGCCTCCAAGACATCAAAATGTAAACTTGTTCTCGATATGGAAGACCTGATATCGTCGGTGGACAAACGGGAAGACTTTATAAAGTTCAGCAGTAAAGTGGGGACTTTGAATGTGCGATTCTTTGAGATGGGCCCAGGAAATGAGTTCGTTTTGAGCGATCGGTTGCGAATAAAAATGCAAAATGATTCCTATACCCGATCGCCGCTCTTTAATATGATCATCACGACTGTGAGTGTGAAGAATTTCTTTAAAAAAATAGGTGCCAAACGTAAGGAGTCCGATGTCTGCCGTGCCATTTCGGAGGTCATCGTGAAAATGGAAGCAATAGAAATGATTATTGACCTAGACAAAGTAGCTATCCTTGCCCCGGCCCTTAAAGCACTCACAGGAGGAGGCGATAGGGTTGCCAAAAGAGTTGAACCAACACCAACTCCGCCGCCACCTGGTCCTCCCTGCACAGCATATCAATTACCAATGGTGCACTTGGAAAGCAGTGGATTCACTGTGTACGTTCCAACAGAGAATTCAAAGCCTTGGTGTTCGGTTGCAATATTTAAGGTATTCGGTATAAAAATATCCCCAAACTCAGAGAACCCCCTACAACGATGCCCCGTTCGGGCCGATGTATTTCAAAAAGCCGCACAAATGGGAATTCTCGGCACACCCGGTTCAATAATAGAAGACCGACAATACGAGATTACTTTGCTAAACATGTCAGCGGCCACAGGCAATTGGAACGAAATCCTTACGCACATGAAGGAACATGCCGACAACTTCCACAATACCAACCCGGCATTTGAGTGGAACAATCAGAGTCGAAAAAACTCCCTGGAGCTGGTGAAAATTTTCAGTAAATTTACCATTATCACCACCTACGCGCCGTGCATAACCTTCAACAATGTCCTAGTGTGTGGCCAAGCCATAGAGTTCAACTGCATAAATGATTTAGTTGCAGATCTGACCATGGATCAGTTGAGTCTTTTCAGTTGCATAGCCATCAAAATGGAGAATATTATGAAACCGATACAAATCATATCTACGAGTAAAGTTTCGAAGAAGTCGCGAAAATCAATATCGCAGACTTCCTTCAAAGAGCAAGTTTCAAAAAAGAAATCCAAGGATTTCAAATCCTCGGCTTCTTTTCAATCCTTGGACACTCTCGATACAAATCAGCGTTTCTTTGAGGATTCGTTTGAGAAACCAGTCACTGATTCTGGATTCTCTTCGAGCAAACGATCGCTGTCAAAGAATCTAATCAAAGACTCGTCTCTGAGCAGTTTACCAACGATTCCGCGAAGCATGCCCCACACAATATCGTTTGTGTCAGGAATATTCATAATAAACTTGTTCAATTGTTCAAGAACAGAAAAGCCCGATGCGGGAGTCGTTGAAGAACGCCAGCCTCTTTTATCCATTAATATAAACCAGCCAAGCTTTTTGATCTCACAGTCGATCTATGAAGTCACCAAGAGGTATTCACTCTTTAATTTTTCCTTCACTTTGTATCATCTACCGGAAAATTGCGAGAGAGATGATGACACCACAGAAGACATAGATCCAATTCCAGAAATTCTCTTCGACACAAAGCGAGGGGAAGTGGGTTCGTCAGGCATTCCACCGCCACTGTTTGTCCTCAAGTCGCACACCACCAAATCCAAGAAGCACGAAATCGATTTGAATTTTTCCAAACCCTCAACGATCCGACTGTCGGAGTTGTCCATCAAACTTCTGACCCAGTACATGGTTCTGTTCTATGAGACAATGCTTGAAAACTCATGCTTCAATGCTCGTTCTGAGAAATTCATCTTCCGAGCTACTAAAATTCAAATGATGAAAAATATGTTCCTCAAGGCTGATCGTTTCAATTTAAAGATCGATATGGTTTCGATGAAGTTCTCCGAGGATTGCAAATACAGCATGAAAGTTAGTTTGGTAGATTTCAGACTTGCTACAAGATTTCTCAGCCGGCCGGAAAAAATGAACACCAAAGGATCGATGGGTGGACTTTATGTGCAATCGAATAACAAAATCATCATTCATCCGATAGGCGTAAAGTTTAATTTCGACTTCGTCCAAGAATCCTGGAATCGCCTGCCCATGGTTACGGCAAACATGAAGTTCAATGTAATCCACTGTGATATCGGTGCAGAGACAATTAGCAACTATTCGGACGTAATGAGAGCCTATAAGGCTGGCATGGAGGCATCCAATAGTTTGTGGGAAGAATTTCTGAGAAGAAGATGTGGCGATCGTGTGGAAACAAATCGCGAAAGATTGCAAAAGATTCATCTGCCAGAGATCGAACAGAAGAAGGAAACTGAGCCAAAGGAGGAGTTCTATCAGGATGACCTAAGGTATTTATCTCTCTAAATGGTTCCGTTTCAGATGATTATCGACTGAATATTTTGTTTTGGAATTTCTAGAGCTGGAGCTTTCCAATTTGTGGAAATGGTAGCCGATACTTTTCTGCCGATGCCCTATCAAATTCAGATCATCAAGAAAAATTATGGTATAATTTGCTGGCGATATCCCCAACCAAGGAAGATGGCCAAGATTCATATATTTCCAGTGCCAATGGCGGTAATTTATAATCAAATATAATTTTTAATAGTGATAAGTTTATTTCTTTTTGTTCGTCTTAAAGGTTCCCAATCCAATTCGTATAAAATGTCGAATGGAATATTTTAGTGAAGCACATGAAAGTTTCTTGCATTATTGTGACTTTTGGCTATCTGAAACAGTTTCGTTATCAATTCAGTTACCTGAGCGTGAGATCACAGCGAATATTTGGAGAGTTGTGATCCAACAATCGTTGGTCTCCATAAATCGAGAATGTTTCGAAACTAGTGAAGAGGATGAGGAACTACGTTCAGTAAGTTTAGCGTCGTCTATTATTTTGCTCTCAAATTCTAATTTGTCACCTTATTTTTAGATTGTGAGCATCGGCATTGATGAGATTTTAAATTCAGCTAAAAAAGAGTCCGATTTTATTCTACACCCCAAAGTTCTGGTCGGTTGCATGCGGATTGACACAATATTCCGACCTTGTACCATTCCAAAATTCCAAATACTGCTTAATATCAACGAGATGCAAATAAACCTACAGAACCATCAGAGTCTAGATTCCAAGCTGCCGGGACTTTTGAGAAAGTTCAAAATATCCGAAAACAGCAAACCAATCAACCAGACATTTGCCCGCATTGGCTTCGAGAAGATCAGTATTCATGCATCTTTCCATACGTTGAGTAATTATTCAATACATTCCGAATTGACTTTTGGCATTCAATGTCTGGACCATGGCTATTTGAATCTTATCTCAATGATCGAACAGACTGATTTGAGTGCTTACTTTAGAATAAATGCAGCTGTAGAAAGTAGCATTGTGGCAGATAAGCTAAGTTTGAATCTTGGCCCTTCGATATTGCATAATTTGATGTTTGCCAAACAAAATTGGGAAGCCTACTTCCGGGAGGAGAGTGAACGCAAGACTTACCTCATCAGCAAATTCATTGTTGCCAATCGAACGCATACCTGTCTGAGCTTCGGACAGAGTGGCACGACCGAAAGGATTCTCTTACATCCCAAAGAATGTTGTAAATATTCTTTCAGCAGTGATTGTTTCGGTCAGGAGTTAACTTTTTATTTATTCGATGGAAAGACTGAACATTCGAGTAATCCCTTGGGAGTTACACTTGAATTTACAGCAACGGCTGAGAGTATGGTTAGTCATGTGCCGATCGATGATAAATGTTTGGTTGTAAGGATTCGCAAATTATCAGCTACACAGTATTATATTCTAATCAAAGGGCAAATCGAACTGATATCAATGGTAAATGATTCGTTTTTGTTGGAATTCTATCGCGACGATAAGAAGACTGAAGAAAATGAAGTGCGTTTGGAGGGAAAAGATCGAGCTTCATTTATGCAGCCAGTTATGACTGATAGCAATATTTGTATAAGGTAAACTATTTGTTTGATTTTTGATTTAGATTAAGTTTTTTTTTCTTTGGTTCTCTTAATTCAATATAAAAAGAAGTATGTTAGCCATAAACTATTCTTACTTATTATTTAAGGTGGCGCTATAGTCTAGTGTGATCTAGGGCCTCATCTAACAAACTTCTCCATATAGTCCGATCCCTAGCTAAATGTCTTCAGTTACTCACATCAAGTTGAATGAGTACACTTTCCTACTTTCCTCATGCCTTTGCCTCCTGATCCGCAGCCTTCCTCTTATGTCTTGTCCTGTGGGGTTCGATTCAAAGATTTTTCGGCCCGAAGAGTTGGTTTAACTTCACGTGACCCAGCCAACTCATACGTTTTACTTTTATCCTCCTGACTAAGTATAAGTCGCTTTACGGCACGTACAGCGACTCCTTTCACCGTCTAAACATACGAAACAATATATATCACGGGAAGAACTTTTAACTTTCCATTTAGTCTCAGTGCTGGCGCTAGTGTTATTTTATATGCTCATAGTGCGAATCCTTTTCAAATAGATGCACTGTCATATGATATCGATGAAAAAGTGGTGGTTGGCCAAATATATTTGGCCTGGTCAAAAGAAATGCTGATAGGGACCTACAAAGTTGTTGACAAGATGCAACAGAGAAACTTTTAAAGACAGATTTCTCTGTAGTTGATTGTAGTTTCGATGTTCGGAAAAACAATACAGAAGTTCCATACATCGGGCATACTTAATTTCCGACCATATTTGCAGATAAGTTAGTGCAGGCATGGGATCCTAGTGATCTAATGAATTCCGACATTATGGTTTTTAACGCTTCATATAATTAACTTCAAATTGTTTAACGATTAGAAAAGATCCTTAGATCGAACAGCAGCCACTTTAGCTTAACCTAGTGCATGCTCCGCAGTTAGGCAAACTGCTTCAGTGGCCATGTTCGAACTCAGCTTTGATATAACAATCCTCACTTTGTCTAAGTCAAGAAGAAGGGTATGTTGATTTACGTCGTCTTCATTGAATGGATCATTCTGCTTAACAGTGGAATTCCGCTCGTCATCGTCGTTATATAAATTCTGCAGAAGGGGCCATATCTATATATATATATCCATATCCTCAGCATTGACTGCGGTTCTACAATGATATTTCCATTTTCGTCTTTGCAGCCTTCGGTTCGAGGTTTATGTTTTTGTGAATTCCGTTTCACCTGCTCGTAAAACTTTGGAACTTCTTTTCTGCTTTTGACCTTTCAACATCCTCGACCGCACGGTTCTTATGCTCTCTCTTTTCCTCTTGCGGAATCGGTGTTCCTCCCTCGTCTTTTGCTCGTAGACTTCGTGAGCAGCTCTTGTTTTTCTATAAACCTATTGTTATAACCTATAAACTATTCTTATTAATGCTTTTTTATGTCTTTTTTCGGCCTTCTGCTGCAATGAAAGACTTAAGTTGTTGTTTTTTTTTTTCAAGTTCAAACTTTGTTTTTGTCCTTGTTTTGTTTCGCATTATTCCATTTCTACTTTTTCTCCGGTAGCAATAGCTAAACAAATCTTTTAAAAAAATAGAAAATCTTCCACTCTTCTGACTTGAGTCTCAAAAATGAATTTTAGCGCTGGACTCGTTGGTTATCAACACCTTTTTTCTTCCGTTTTCGGTAACAGGGTACATAAGCAGAAGCAATGAACACCCATTACTTACGTACTTAAGGTGGTGCTACAGTCCGGGGTGGACCTGGGCCTCAACCAACTTGCGTCTCCAGCCAGCTCGGTCCCTAGCTAGCTGTCTCCAGTTTCGCACGCCAAGTTGGTTGAGGTCTTCACCCACCTGAGTCGCGGTCTTCCTCTACTGCGCCGTCCCTCGGGATTGGATTCGAAGACCTTCCGGGCTGGAGCGTTGATGTCCATTCGCTACACATGACCTAGCCATCTAAGCCGTTAGACTTTAATTCTGTTAACTACGTCAGTGTCGCTGTACAGCCCGTACAGTTCGTCGTTTTATCTTCTCCTCCATTCTCCACTAATGCGTACGGAACCAAAAATCACCCGAAGAATTCTTCTCTCGAAGCATCCTAAGACGCTCTCATTTTTCTTTGACAGGGTCCAGGCCTCAGCGCCATAAATGAGAACCGAGATGATGAGTGCCTTATAGATGGTGATTTTAGATGCTCGAGAGAGGACTTTACTACTCAATTGCCTTCTAAGTCCAAAGAAGCATCGATTTGCAAGAGTTATTCTTCGTTTGATTTCAGCGCTGGTGTCGTTGTCTGTGTTAATAGCGGTGCCTAGGTAGACAAAGTCCTTAACTACCTCAAAGTTATAGTTGTCCATGTTGATGTTTTGTCCAAGACGTCGTTGTTCAATGTCCTTTTTCGATGACAGCATATACTTGGTCTTGCCCTCATTGACCACTAAACCCATCTTCTTCGCTTCCGTCGCAATGCTAAAAAAACGCTCCACTGACATCACGCTTTGATCTTCCAATTATGTCAATATCATCGGCGTATCCGAGTAATTGGATGGACCTTTGGAAGATTGTGCCTCTAGTGTTGACGGTTGAGTTTTGCACAATTCTTTCCAGAACTATGTTGAAGAAGTCGCATGACAGTGCATCGCCTTGTCTAAAACCTTTTTTGACATCAAATGCATCGGTGAGATCTTTTCCAACCTTACCAGAGCAGCGTGCATTCTCCACCGTCATTCTGCACAAACCGATAAGTTTGACAGGGATGCCAAAACTAGACATAGCTCTCTAGAGGTCTTCCCTATAGATGCTGGCTTTAAAATCGATAAAGAGATGGTGGGTATCGATTTGAAGTTCCTGGGTTTTTTCCAAGATCTGCCGTAGTGTGAATACTTGGTCGATAGTGGACTTTCCTGGTATGAAGCCACACTGATAAGGACCTATCAGGTTGTTGACGAACGGCTTCAGACGTTCACATAATACGGTAGAGAGGATCTTATATGCAATGTTAAGGAGACTGATGCCTCTGTAGTTGGCGCAATTTAGAGGGTCTCCTTTCTTATGTATCGGGCACACTATGCTGAGATTCCACTCATCGGGCATGCTTTCTTCCGACCATATTTTGCAGATGAGTGGGTGCATGCTCCCTACCAAGTCATCGCCTGCTGCTTTGAATAGTTCGGCAGCGATGCCGTCAGCCCCAGCAGCTTTGTTTGACTTCAGTTTAGATATAGCTATCTTCACTTCTAGGTTGAGAACACCCATTACCACATAATTTAAAAAAAAAACCGAAATTTTTATTAAGTAATTTTATTTTTTCGGAGCTGCGCAAAATATATTTCCCCAAAAGTTATAATGCTTACCATTGGTTGGTTAAGAAGTCTTATGATAAGAATTTACTCAAAGCAATTTCGATTGTTTAATTTACCTTTATTTCTATTTACTTGCAAGACTGAAAATGGAAGGTGAAAAAGGAAAAGGGCAAACTGGAAACATTCCTCTAAAATCAAATAAAAGTTATCCTTGGCTTGTAAAAGGTACCTACTTTATGAAAAAAAAAACTAAATAGTGTTATATTTGATTATATTAACATTATATTACATTTATATTTAATACTAGTTCCTGTAATTAGTCCCGATAAATATATCAGCTATTGGATTCGAATTATACGCGAATCTATCACCGAACTATCCACAGACACATATCATCCAGAGAAAATTCTCATTTGTATTTGGCCAATCTTCGAAGTACGCTCAATGATGACCTGTCCAATGGTTGGATTGGAGAATTCAACTAACACACAGTTTACTATTGCACCCGAAGGTAAAAGCTATGCACTAAGTGTTCCAGCAACCCATCAAACAGATCACCGGATAAGTTTTATCGATGAGTAAGTAGAAATCAATCAATTTCAAGTACATCCTTTTCCCTTATAAATCATATTATTATTTTTTTTTTTTCAAGTTTCAAGTCTGCACCGGATTTTAATCTAACCCTCAAGGCAATCGATTGGAATAAGTTCTTTTGGTATGATGAGAAAATCTGGACTGTCGATAAATCACTTCTCGAGCTTAGTAAACCGGCCCTTATCAAATGGCCAATAAATGACGAAGAAGAACTTCGAATACGTCGGACTTGTGTGGATAACAAGAACACCTCCCTCCTCTATAAATGTTCCCCGAGTAGGGAATTCTCTTGCACCCTTTGTCTGGAGGTGGCACCTTGGGGAACTTTTATAAACGCCACTGGACAAACGATTTCAGTGCAGAATTCCAAATCAAAAATTTTAATCGAAATTGCATCGAATGCAATCGGAATGTTGCCACTGATAAAAACCGAATTCACCTTAGCCATTCCCAATGGAGAATCGTGGATAACATCGCTGCCAATCATCTTCGATAAAACCGCAGACACATCGAAAAGAAAATGCTATCGTCTTAACGAAAACGACTCATCTGATATTGTCATCCTGAGAGGTGAAGAAGTTTTCAAGTTCTATCTAACCTTCTGCACGGAAAATGAGCGAAACATATTTGTTTTGAAGCCAAAGTATGTGATAGCAAATATGAGCAAACAACCTCTAAAAGTGTTGCCTTTGTGCTTGGATCACAAGGAAACCACTTGCAGAAAGACTATCGAGGATCTAACACCAGCTAAAGCATTGTCTGTACCAATTGATACAACATCAGAATATAGGTACAAATTGATAATAGGATAATTCATTTAAAAATTAGATAATAATGTAGTTGTTGTATTTTTGTACAGCATTGGAATGTGTCTCGATGGATTCTATGATCTGAACGTGTACAAATCTGCAAGATCGACTGATTCTGCTTTTGTTTTCTTCGTCTGCATTAAGACATCTAGCAAATCCGATGTGTCCATACCAGTGGCGTTAATGCATCCATTCAATCGAAAATGTTTCAGTATCCAGCACAATGAGTCATCTGTACGTTTTCAACTCATAGAAAGTGCATTTAAATATAACTACATATTTCATATTTTTGTAGATTCCCCTCTCAGCATCACTTATAGAAAAGAATGGTCAATACTTTTTGAGTATTTTCGAAGACACCTCTCCCATGATATTAATCAACAATCAAACCGACTTACCCCTGATTGTTGGGCAAACGACATGTTCCGAAAATAGTAAAGTCTCAAATACTATACCTGAATATGATGGTAAACATTGTGAATGGTATCAAATATCTAAGCCGCATTCGCGAATGTATTATACGCCTCCAACATCTTATGCAAATTTTCCTGATGTTGAAATATCGGTGTGTAATTTAAGTTTAGCTTTGTATACTGGTAAGTTTTATTTTGTTCTTCTTTTTTATGTTCCGTATTTGAATTCAATTTGGTTTTTTTTTTTCTTCTTCTTTTCATCCAGAAAACAGCACCAAGAAAACTATAAAATGGTCAAAGTCAATTAAAACAAATTCTTCATTGGAGAAATTTCTTCATATTCCAGCACATGGTGATGTTAAAGTGATTGTTTGTGATAAACATCGGATAATAAGAGTTTCGATATTTTACATTGCACAGGTAAGCTAAAGAAACTATTAGTAAAAAATCAAGCATACATTTGTCTCTCCAAATTACTTCTGCTGTATCTGGAAAGAAATAGTGATCCAATAATAGGGACAAGTGTGTTTAGACTTAGTCCAGTAAGTGGACAGTCGCATGAAATCAGCCTTTCACAGCTTTATCTTGTAAAGAAACATGGCCTTGCGACTTAAAACTCTCAACCTTTCCTAGGTTCGAGTAATGTGAGGCCTATATGTACATAGGTACCGGAATTACTCTTTAAGGATTTGTCAATTTCTTGTGAGTGGCGATAACCGTGAAAAAAAAACTTTCAGATGGCACAGGCAGAGATTTAAATCAGACCTCTGCCATGAAAATTATATTAATATTGTAACTTGGTTATGAGTCAACTAAGACACTAATATATATGCGATATAGCCTCTAGGCACATAAGACTATTGTATCATATCTGTAAATTTCTCAAGCAAAGCAGTTAAAGAAAAAAACTCCCACTAAAACCGTTTGTCAATATGAGACGACTTCTTCAGAAATTGGTCAGTATGACTTCTCGATAGTCACCGTGGACACCAGCGAAATATGATAAATTATTAATTCATTGTGGGATGCGATGAGAAATGTTATCCTGAATAGGGAAAAATCTATCAAACCTAAAGATTATGTATGGTTTGTTTTGAGGTGTAAAAAGGTTAATAGGATCAAATATGTAAGTTTCTGAAATTAAAAAGCCGACTTCACTGAGAAAACCCGAAATAAGTGTAAACAAGCTAGAAAGACTAACCGAATATTCTAACATGACTAGAAATTACGGTAAAAAATGCTACAAATCATTTGTAAAAAACGTATATTACACCACGTCATGCTCGTATCCAACGCTCTCGTTTATAATGACACTCCTATTATAAGCTCGATTAATAAAGCCAATTTGCTTGCAGCACAATTTGGTATTAATTTAACGCTGCATAAGCTTTTTCATTTGTTCTATTCCACTGGTATCTTTTCAAGCGAATGAAAAACAGCATTTGTTCAGTCCGTCCCTAAAGAAGCTATATCTTGTTTCCCATCTAACAAACGTCCTGAATCTCACTTACGGCTTTCGCAACAATAGGTCTGCGGTTTAAATAATGGTTTATCTACCTTTTACTTCTTTTTGTGGAAAATAAGATTATTGCACTTGATATTTCAAAACCATTTGATAGAGTTTGGCGCCAAACTCTCTTATCGAAATGCGTGCTTTTATTTAATGAATCTCTTCTTGTTAGGATTAGAAACTACCTTTATAACCGTTGTTTAACAAGTTGTATTGTATGGTTTCATGTCTGAAACGAAAAAAATAAATGGTGGTGTTCCTTAGGGCTACGAGTCTTTGTTGATAACAATACCCTCAGTTTTTTATGTTCGTTTTTTGATCCACACTCTTATCATTTACTTGAACAGCATCGTCCAATGAAGAATTATAAATCGAATAGAATTTAATTCTTCAAAAACTCAATTCTGTTTCATGTCGTTAAAATGTAACCCACCTCAATGCCGCTATCAAAGAACGGCACTTGCATCGAGGAATGTACTTTTTATTGAATGATCACATACTCGAGATTGCCAAACAATTCTGAATATAACTCGCATATTTGCTTAGCGCCCCTAAAACGTGTTTAAGTCTCTTGGACAGAATACAAAAATTAACACTTTGTTAACATTAATAATATCGAGTATCGAGGAGCGCATTTTGACTTAAGGTATCCAACAGTTGGTTTCCAAAACCTTACAGTTTTCGAAAAGTTACAATACTGTTTCCATAATATATTTTTCGACAAGGAATGCACCTCAACCTTAAGCCTCAGTTATTTTTCCAACCATAAAGGGTCGAGAAGTTGTAAAGTCTATTAATTCGCTTATGTCGAGTCGAACTATCAAGTCTAAAAGTTAACCTCCACATTACTCTTACTTGGTTACAGGATCACGGCATTAAGGAAAATAAACGGGCTTACGGGACACGGTAACTCACTTTTTTTGGGAAAGGCATTACTTGACGTTATGAGCTTTACAAAATGAAAATCAAAGACATAATTTTTTTCCTAAAAGCGAAAAGGGTCAATGGTCTTTCTGCCAACCTGTCACATCATATTTTTGTCATTCGTATATAAAACGAGTTTAGGAACCATAAAACTATGCGCACTACAGGGCTTATTTGGTCACGTAATGAAGCTTGCCTGTTGCTTCTTACCTATTTCGTGTAGGGTTTCCGGCAAATTCTTTTAGTCCCTCAAGCTTTTTAGCAGCTTTTATATTTTCCGATATGACTGGCGACATCTTGTTCGGTTCCTACTTCGGTAAGGACAATACTAAACAGATACTCGAAACTCTCTACCTGTCGGTCGTTAGGGTATATTTGTCTGTGAGGGTGGCTGAGAGGTGTCAAACGTATTTGAAACACCAAATTATTGAAAATCCAATTGACCAATTGAATTCAGACAAATCCCAATTCCAAGACGGCACGGTTTTGGATTTCAAGAAAATTAAAAATCCAAAACAAAATACACAAATTGTTGACTAATTTACGTAATTTACCTTAGTTTTATTCTTAGAAACTCGTTTCAATTTCTTTTGTCTTGATATGAGCTTTAGAATTTACACCAATTTTAGATTTAAATTATTTCTCAACATAGACCTTATTTAAGTAAAAGTAAAAAATCACCTTTTTAGCCGCATCAATAATAACGATAGAATTCATGATATAGCTCCTTTGGTTGCTTTTTTTTCTTAATTCCTTACAACTTCATTTCTATTTCTAGCAACTTGAGTTCTCCGTTAAAGACTTGCGTTCTCGCCTGCTAACACCACAATCAACAAATGACTCTCCCGAAAACACCACAAAAACCAGCGCACAAAATTCCATCACCGACACCGACATTCTTCTAAACGACGAACCTCTGCAACGTATCAAACCCACGCTATCATCACAATGCATCCATCAGACTTGCGATCCGTCTTCGATGCCAAATGCACCGCTAAAAGTTTTATTCTCAGTCAACGAAATTAATGTGAAAATATTTGTTGAATGCAAAAGTGCTGACTACTTGAAAAAGGAAATATTTGCCCTTTACATCGATGATTTCATCCTTTCGTACAATAACAGCAAACGGAACCTCAATTTGCAACTTACTAATCTGCAAATTGATAATCAACTCTTTTCTTCGGGAAATTATGACTTCCCAGTGATTCTTTGCTCGCAGGAACTTTATAAACGATCATCGAATTCGCCATCGGTGTATTTCAACAATCGATGTCAAGAAGAAGAAGAACGTCCTAGTCCAATGGCAGAGATAACGGTTGTTTTCTATGATGACGAGCTGAGAGTGTCGTCGGTCAGTTGTCGTTTTAGTCCCATCCGGGCTTACATCGAGGACACGTATTTGAATGAAGTATTGGATTATTTGGTCGAATGTGCACCCGGCAATGTGGTTTCACATTCAAGTTCGTCCGATTTCTATATAAATTTGGCCGAAGGGGAGTTTCTGATTCCAAAGGACATTGTTGCCAAAGCTCTTTACATTTCCGAACCGATGAAGATGCAATATTTTCGAATAGAGTCCATGAACGTGCTGCTTTCGGTGCACACTTGCGTCCGTTTGTACATAGCCCTCGATCATAGTCCATTGCAGTTCTCCTCCTACGAACGACAGGATATCCTCACACTCCCTCTGCGGTTTGGCCACACTATTGGAATGCACTATCTCTCTGGAGCTCTTTTTGGAGCCGGTTGGGTTGTTGGATCTCTGGAGATGCTAGGTAGCCCTAGTGGCCTGGCACGCTCCTTCTCCATGGGCCTAAAAGACTTCGTGTCGATGCCAGTGCAGGGCCTTCTAAGAGGACCGTGGGGCTTTGTTGTGGGCGTTACTCAAGGTTCGGCCTCGCTCCTTCGGAATGTAACAGCAGGCACTGTTAATTCGGTCAGCAAGCTAGCAGCATCGGTGTCGAGAAATTTGGACCGGCTCACTCTAGATCCTGAGCACATTCAACGAACTGAAGCTTTAAGGAGATGTCGGCCACAGGGATTCACGGAAGGCTTTACACAGGGAATAACAGGTCTGGGTATCAGTATTTTGGGAGCTGTCGGAGGCATCGCCAGGCACACACTAGAAGCTCGCACTACATCCGAGGTTGTGACAGGAATGGGTAAGGGGATTGTTGGTGCTTTTACAAAACCCATCAGTGGAGCTGCTGAACTGGTGGCCCTCACTGGACAAGGCGTTCTGCATACTGTGGGTTTCAATGCAATGCCCCATCAAAGATCCCCCTCGGTACCTAGAAACATCGCCTCGCAGATCTCCGAACAAAAAGTGTGGAATCTACTTTTGAGTATTCTGAAAACTGTCCTCGAAAAGGATCAAATACTTTTCTATAACGAAATCACTTTGGTGGTGGATGGGAAACTCTGTCCGGGATCAGTGTTCTTAACATCGACAATTTTTGCTCTCTTCGAGACAAAAACCAACAGATTCTCTTTCATAAATCCATCACAGAGACTGGAAATTGCTTTTGATGCCAATGACAAGACACTACTGAATGTTTGTGTTAAAAAGGAACGAAATGAGTTTGAAGAGGTAAGTTTAGAGAAAAATGTTTTATAAACTTTAGTTTGAATTCTAATCAAATTTATTTCTCCCACAGGGATCGTCATATACAAATCAGCGTATAATGTCATTCCTTCAAACCTCGGGTCATCATATCGGAATGAGCATGACTCAAGAATCATTTGACGATATCTTGAAAAAGGACTCACAACAAAATAGCTGTTCTTTCTATTTAAGTGAATACTTGGGACAGTATTTGATTGAATACTTGAAAATTATTAATTTAAATAATTCATAGAACCCATCCACACACATTAAAAATTTATACCGGTAGTGATTTAAATTATTTTTATTTTGTTTTGTTCTTTTCCCTTTCTAAAAAATATATATTTTATGTACTTGTTGATGTTTTCTAGATTTTTTGTTGATTTTGGTAAGGAATTTTCTAAATTATAAACCAAAAATAAATAAAAATCTAATATTTAGTTAATATGATAGTTTTCTTTTTAATTTTATGATCAAAGATGTAATCATGGGGTCGTTAATTAATTACTGTTTTAAGCCATGTTTTCATTACTTCGTTCTATGATATATTGAAATCCAATTGTTGATATTTTTTTTAACTAAGATGGTTAAGTTCTTGTTTTGGAAGTTGCGTACATTTTTGGTTGTTTTCGATCCGTTATTCATTTTTTTCCCATGGCATTGAAAAGGGATTAAAATTTACAATTAATTTATATTAATTCCATTCCAATACAAAATATATTTTGGTTTACTGCCCAGTTGTTCTCTAAGTGATGAAGACTTTTCGTTGGCAAGTGATAAAGTAACCAAATAAAACAGATGATGAACATTAAAAATCACTTAGATTTCGCTAGTAATGATCTTCTGCTTGTTTCGAAGGACAACGCATTTTGAAAAATTCTATTTGATATGAGTATTTGCATTTTTAAGTAAATTCTTGTTCAAGATTGTGTTTTTAGTAGCCTGTGCTCGTTACGAAAATGTTTTAGAACTGCAACCGGGTGTTGCTCGTTACGCTATGGCTCCGCTCCATGTTATTTATGAATTCAGTTTTATAATTATTTCAAAATCATATCGAAACAAATTACAATCGATATAACGAGAATTTGGGCGATCTATTTTCCAAGCAAATATGTCTAAAGTGCCTGTCTACGGGGCCAGTCAGTAGCTATCATCATTCATCATTGAAAACAAACATTGGAATTTGTTTGTGCAGGTCGTTTATAGCTTTCATTAAAAATAACTGGCGCCTTATAGCTATCTTTGAAATCGATCCGGAAACATTTTTGAACCGATATTTGACGGTGGTTCCCTTTGATTAGGAATGAAAAATTGTATACTGATCGCGATCGGAAATCACACAAAGAATTTTTTTAAGGAAAAAGTGTAATTGCGCATTTATTTTTCTCTAAAAAATGTATTTTTCTATTTTCCGGACGGAAATTCATTTTTCTGAACAGCTGATACTTTTAGGGGCTGGTTATAGCTATCGTAAAATCCTTCAGTAAAATTTTTGTTTTTAGTTTTTGAACATGTTACAGATCTATTTCTAGCAAAAGATTGATGCAATAAGGTGAATCCTATATTCAAGTATTTTTTCAGAAAGAAACAATGCGTTTAAAGTTTTATTTAATTTATAAATCCATTTTAAGGCGCCAGTTATAGCTATCATTGAAATCGATCCGGAAAATTTTTTCAATCGATATTTGACGGAATTTCCCTTTGATTAGAAATTTAAATTCTGATCGATCGGAAATCACACAAAGAATTTTTTTGACAAAAAAAAAGTGTAATTACGCATTTATTTTTCTCTAAAAATGTATTTATGGAAATTCATTTTCCTGAACAGCTGATACTTTTATGTTCAAAAGTGAAACGAATCGTTCCACTGGTTTGTGTTCCAATTTCACACACTTCCTATGACAGATTTCTCTCAGTAAAAATTTGTCGGTGGATTTCAATCAGGAATTTTTTTTCAATGAGAAATTTCTAATGATAGCTATAAACAACCTGCCAAAAAAATTCCAATGTTTGTTTTCAATGATGAAAACCAATGATAGCTATAACTGTCGCCTAAATTTTTTAATGATGAAATTTCATTTTACTGAACAGATGACTGCCAAAAGCCAAAAAAAAAAGTCCATTTCGTTTTACTGTTGGTGTTTCAATTTTTTACTGTTCCGATTACATTATTCAAAATTTTACTGATGAAAGCAACAGTTAAAAAATTGTCTGAGGCGCGAAACCCCTTAGGGGCGGTTATAGCTATCAGTAAAATCCATCAGTAAAATTTTTGTTTTTACTTTTCGAACATGTTACAGATTTATTTCTAGCAAAAGATTGATGCAATAATATGAATCCTATATTCAAGTATTTTTTTCAAAAAGAAACAATGCATTTTAAGTTTTATTTAATTTATATGTAAATCCATTTTAATTTTTTTTAATGATGAAATTTCATTTTACTGAACAGCTGACTGCCAAAAGCCAACAAAAATTCCATTTCGTTTTAGGCGTCAGTTATAGCTATCATTGAAATCGATCCGGAAAAATGAAATGAAAATTATATACCGATCGATCGGAAATCACACAAAGAATTTTTTTGAGAAAAAAAGTTTAGTTGCACATTTATTTTTCTCTAAAAATGTATTTTTCTATTTTCCGGACGGAAATTCATTTTCCTGAACAGATGATGCTTTTGTGTTCAAAAGTGAAACAAATCGTTCCACTGATTTGTGTTCCAATTTCACATAATTCCAATGACACATTTCTGTCAGTACAAATTTTTCGGTGGATTTCAATCAGGAAATTTTTTCAATGACAGAAACTTGTAATGATAGCTATAAACGACCTGCCAAAAAAAAATCCAATGTTTGTTTTCAATGATGAAAACCAATGGTAGCTATAACTGGCGCCTTATGTTCAAAAGTGAAACGAATCGTTCCACTGATTTGTGTTCCAATTTCACACAATTCTAATGACAGATTTCTGTCAGTAAAAATTTTCCGGTGGCTTTCAATCAGGAAAAATTTTTCAATGACAGAAATTTTTAATGATAGCTATAAACGACCTGCCAAAAAAAATCCAATGTTTGTTTTCAATGATGAAAACCAATGATAGCTATAACTGGCGCCTTACTGTTGGTGTTCCAATTTTGTACTGTTCCGATCACATCATTAAAAAACTTTACTGATGAAAGCAACAGTACCGGTTATAGCTATCAGTAAAATCCATCAGTAAAATTCGAAACAGGAGGAATCTGAAATGTTTTACTGATGAGCGTTTATAGCAATCAGTAAATTTACGTCATTAAATTAAATGTCACTTTGAGGCTTCGCTCCTCAGACAATTTTTTTACTGTTGCTTTCATCAGTAAAATTTTTAATGATGTGTTCGGAACAGTAAAAAATTGGAACACCAACAGTAAAACGAAATGGATTTTTTTTTTGGCTTTTGGCAGTCAGCTGTTCAGTAAAATAAAATTTCATTATTAAAAAAATTAAAATGGATTTATAAATTAAATAAAACTTTAAATGCATTGTTTCTTTTTGAAAAATATACTTGAATATATGATTCATCTTATTGCATCAATCTTTTGCTAGAAATAAATCTTGAATATGTTCAAAAACTAAAAATAAAAATTTTACTGATGGATTTTACTGATAGCTATAACCGGCCCCTTAGGGAGATTTTTTTTGACTAACTTTCCAGTCAACTTTCAATTAAAGTTGCCTTAATTGGAAGGTAAATTTTTGGCAGCTGGCCAATCAGATACTAGAAACTTGCCTAACTTTCAAGTTAGTGAACAGTAAAAGATAACAAATATTTCAAAAATATTTTCTGAATATCCGTTGATTCGTTCAATATTGAACAAATTCAGACCATTTTTATTGTCCATAGTAAGTGGGACGTATTTGTCCAACTTTTAACTTTAACCGTGTTTTCCTTTAAAAAAAAACCCTTTTCAAAGTCGGTAACTTAACTTAGTTACCTAAAAAACAAGTGGACCGATGTACTTGACATTTTTCATGTTTGTTTCGACCGAAACAATTATCCAAAGAGGCGATCTCCCCTTAAATTATCTACTAATAGCACTAACGTCCCTTTTTCCCAAGGCCAGGGAAATGTTGATTTACCAGAATCTTAAGAAGTATCTTGAAAAACGAAATACCAGCACTAGCAATATGCCACTGGTTCATCTCACCAAAAAGTGGAAATTTCAAAGTTCAAGTGCATGCTTCAGTGTCGAAGAATCCCTCCATCGTTGCATTAGAAATTTTCTTTCGCGTATGCTCCAATACAAGTTGTACTAGATGAATTCCCCCCATTTGCACTATATGTGAATCATCTTCCACCTCTTGTGGAATGATCACAAACGCTGTCGTCAAAAATACCAAAAGATGTTTGAGTTTTCTGGGGCCCTACTCTGTAATGCGTTTCGAAAGCAAATATTTTCGAAAACCAATATTTTGTACTCTCTATTTCTAATGCGGATACGAAATCTAGTACTTACGGAATGACAAATCCGCATTCGGATTTTTCGTACCTGCCAATGCGTTTCCGAATGTCATTAGCGTTCGAAAACGGAAATTTTCTTTCTACACCAAGAGAGGTAACGAATTGCAATTCGAAGGTCGTTTTTAAAGGACACAAAAGGAAAATTTTGTTGAGTTGTTTGAAATAGATAAAATAGAAGTAAGGAAATAATAATTTTATTCAAAATTTAAGCAAATAAATCCCATTACAGGGAATCATCAGCGAAAAATGTGCATACCAAACAAAAGCAATTTGAAATTATGGTGGAATTCGTATGACTTGAAGGAAAAAAAGTATACCTTAGCAAAAGACAAATTTCAACACAAAAAACGAAATGACTATGAAAAAAATCAGCTTAAACTTTCTAAGCTTGAATTAAAAAGAGAGATGTGGCAATTGCAAAGCAGTGAAGTGTAAAAAAAGTCATTACGATAATTTTCAAGTGATAATAATGACTGAATTTTTTCCTCGTCTTTGTGATTTGTTTTGATTTTTTTTGTATTTTTGCTTTGACAAATCTCATAAGAAATACTTCGAGACTCGGTAAATCTATTGGATAAATAGAAAAAGTACTAGATGATTGTTTTATTCGATTCGAACATTTTACAGAGTACGAATTCATAAACGAATCGAATATCAGATTCGAATCGGATTGGCTTTCGAAACGCATTACAGAGTAGGGCCCCTGGTGCTCATGCACCTTACGTAAGTATCTTGGACAGTATTAGAAAAATACATTTAAAATTATTGGTAATAATAATTTCTTTTCATTTATGTTACTCGAACATTGTCGTTACGTTATTTTAACGAGCTTAGCTGTAATTAGATAGCAAGTCGCATTCCTCCCCTAAACAATGTAATCGTAATATGCCAGTCAGTTTACCTTTGAGTTCAACTTCGTTCGTACTGTGAAGTACCTACAGATATTCGTTCTTTAGCCGTACTAAGTGAATGTGGAATGCCTTACCACATTCTGTTTTTATGTCATTGTAATGTTCAAGAACTCAAAACCAATGTACAACACCGACATCTCCCATCCCTATTTTCCTAATGCTCACAATGTGCCTCTGGCTTACGCAGTGGTTTTTCCAGCTTTATATAACATCTCGTCAGAACAAAAGGAGGAATAATATCCGGACAGCAGCGGTTTGGAGATAAATGCATAGGAAAATAACAACAAAAGAACGTCTATATTAACGTAGGCCTACGATTAATGTTCTGCTCATCCACAACTTATACCAAAAATAAAAAAATCAAGTAGTACATTTCGTAAAAAAAATATATTACACTTCAACAGATATACATGTTAAGTTTATAAAGTATGTATGTAAGTTATGTAATCTTGTGTCAGACGTCAAATAAAAAAAAAGAAAAGCAATAATCATTTATCATTTTGGATTCCTCTTCCAGGACGACGACGCGGTGTATAGTCAAAATGTCAAAACCACAGTCATCCGGGGAAGAAAAGTGATTGTCTACAAAAAAAAAAAATGGCAACTATAATTTTAACGCACTTCTTGACAATTTGTTTCTCTCTTCTACAAAATATGGAATTTTTCCAATATCTAAGACAAAAATTAGAAACACTTAACAGTAAAAACACAAAGTGAGATTGCCAAAAGAAAATGTTTTCTCTAAATCGACTTATTTGGGATATGTGTCCATGCTTTTCTTTTACTACAATACAGTACTATGATCGTAAGTTTATTATTATTATTATTATTATTATCCTTTTATAATGCTTTTATACTACTAAAATAAAAAAGAAAGAGTAAGTTCCTAAATAGCATTACATAATGCTACATTTCTTCTTGGCTTGTGAATCTGTTGCAGTAATGTACTCTTTGATCTGGATGTCATCATCACCATCATCACCAAGAACAGCAGGGCTCTGTGAAGATTTAGAAGGTTCCTCGTCGCAGGGTTCATTGGTGTCGGCAACTGTGCTGTCCGGATTAAATGTCTGCTCTTCTGTTGCTGTTAGTTCCTCCTCTTCGACGGCTTCAACTGCAATTGCTGATACATTCTCGACAATTTCCTGTTCGATTGAATCAACAATCTGCCTCTTCGGCGTCGATTGGACCGAAGCTCGGGCTAGACGAGCTCGAAGCATTGTTATTGGACTGGCCATAGCATTGAACAATCCCGACATATCGATTCTCGGACGCTTAGGGCTCTTGGGACTAAGTTCACTCTGTACTTCCATAGCCGCTTGGGGGGTGGGGGATGATCGATCTCGTTTGCGTGATCGAGAGAAGAACGAAAACGATTCGTTATTTGGCACTTCGGATCCTACAGTTACATTCAAACTGGAAGTGGTGAAATCTAGTTCGGTATTGATCTTCCTGTAAGACTCCCGAATTTGTAAATTTCCGCTAAAAGTGTAATCACCAATCGGACGAATACTACGACGACCCGATATGGCTGAAAATGTTCTCGGGCAAGACTTGCGATCGGGGGTGTGTGTCAACTGTGCCGAGGATGGTTTAACTTCAGATTTGGGAGACATTTTCGATGGCATTTCGAACAGGTTTTGGGATTCCTTGGGACTGCAGCTCTTAGCTGGTGTTGAAACTGCAAAAATGTTACATGTTGGTTCTTCTGTAAATTCCAAGGGTTCCATCATGACGTCTTCCAGCAAATCATCGGCTTGTGGATTTTCTACAATCGGCGTTTCCAACTCTTCTTTCTTCTCGTTGTTGATCTGGGTCGGCAAAACTGTGCTTTCTTCGGTTTTTTTCGGTGTTTGGGTTGCGGGAGAATTTTGTTCATTGCTCTCTGAGACACTCATTACTACTTCTTGGTCTATAACATTTGTCTTTTCAGCACTTTGAATTGTGGCATTCTTTTCTTCAACCACTTTTCCATCGTTTTTCTTCTTATCAACGGTGGCTTCAGCTTCAGCATTAGCTTCTGCATTCTTCCCCTTTATTGAAGACGAAGACTTTTCCTGGTTTTGTTTTGAATTTGAAACCTCGGCTATCTTTTCCTTATTTTTCTCAGCAGCTTTATCCTTGTTTTCTTCATTTTTGGTCTCTTGAGTAGTTGGTTTTTCCTTGTTGTCATTTTTCGCCGCTGCAACAACATCTACCACAGGATTATTTTTTTTGTCTGCTACTGATTTCGAAGCATTGCCATTAGATGATGGTTCTGGCTTAGTTTTAGCCGTAGCTTCATTGGTAGTTGTTGTGTTGTTAGCTTTGTCTTTTAGGTTATTTCCATTGACACCATTTTGACTTTTCTTATTATCATCATTTTTATTATTGATTTTGTTTGCTTCGAGTTTCTTCGATGATTCAGTAGATGATGTTGACGAGGACCTTTTCGAATCAGTTGAAGATTGTTTTTTATCAGCAGAAAGTTTTCTTTCTTGTAGGGAGTCTTTTTTTGAATTATTATCAGTCTTTTGATTGTTGGTGTTGGTCTCTTTTTTGTTATTGTCATTGGATTTTGTTGGCTTCATGGAAGTACTTAGTGATAGAGGAGCGCGTCTTGATTGCTGTTGTTGAACAGAATTGTTTTTGGCTAACATCTTGAATTGATTTTAATACCTGTAGGAAAACAAAAATAATAACTTTATGAGAATTTTATAAAACAGAATTTTATTGTTTATATTTTTTAAGAACTTGGGAAATTTGTGGGATAGAATGAATCAAACAGAAGAAATGAGTGTTAAACTTTTGAGTTCTAATTTAATAAGTATTGTAAGTAAATCAATGAAACGTAAATAAAATAAACAAATATAAAATTAATAATAATAAGATTCATTAATTATTGTAAGATACATTTCTTCAATAATCTCTTAATCAATGGCGGATGGTTTTAAAAAATTATTAAAATGCAAGCTGCTTGGTAATGCCAATCTATTTATTTTTATATGATACATGCATATAACGGATGTTTTTTTTTAGAGTTATGGATCATTTAGTTGGCTGTTTTATTTGTTGACCATTTTGTAAGCTGTTAATAAAATCATATTTACTTTGCTTTGGAAATTCTACAGTGGACTGACGGCTGAAAAACGCTTCCAAATCGTGTAAGTTTTTTTTTCGAAAATCATTGTTTTGTTCTTTTCTATTTTGGGTTAATAGATTCAAAAACAATACCTCCGTATTTGGAGCGATGCTAATACTCAAATTTGTGCTGACACACCGTTACATCCACAAAAAACTAACTGATGTGCTGTATTGGTTGGTGGAATAATTGGTCCGTACCTCTTTAATAAAAACGATGCTGGCCAGAACATTATTGTCAATGGTGTACGCTATAGTGCCATGATAACTGACTCTTTCGTTCATTAATTGAAAAAAAAACATGATATGCAGGAGATGTGGTTTCAACAAGACGGTACAACATGTCACACACCCCGTGCCACAATTTATTTATTGAAAGAAACGTTTGGCAACCCCATAGTATCACATTACGAACCCGTGCAATTAAACGCCACTCTACTATTTTCTGTAAAGATATGTGAAGTCACTAGTCTACTCTGATAAGTCCGATACGATTGACTACTTTAAAACCAACATATCTGATCAAGATATATTTTTTTTCGAATAATAATTAATGTATTCTATTTTTCTATGTTGTCTCCTCTAAGTAATCCCTCTTGGATATGACACACAGCCTTTTGATGTGTCCTTAAGCTCTCCCAGAAATTTAATATTTCAATAAACTAGTTCATTATATGATAATTTTTGGATTTTTAAATGGTAATAACTAGACCTCGGATTTTGCATATTTGCATATTTTTGAAGGATTAAGATAGCTAAATTCTGATGACACCAAAGTTCGTTTCGTTGAAAATAGAGTTGAAAACGGAATGCATATTTTAATTTTTTTTGCATATTTGCATGAAATGCATATGCCAAAAATATGCAAAATATATGCAACATATGCAAATAATATGCAAAACATGCAAAATATATGCTAAATATGCAAACATTTCCTGTGTTAAACAAATCAAAAAACAATATAAAAGCGATTCAGAGGGTTATATATATATGTACATACATACAAATTGAAATTTTATTTATTATCGTCAGATATTAAAAAAGAGCAACTGATAGGTACTTAATACATACAATATTTTATCGGTTTAAACATTATTCAAGATAATTGGTATTTCAATATATAACCACAATTTTCTCTAAATTATTAATTGAGAGGCTTTGACGTTTCTCTCCAAAAACCATTTTGTAAGCGGAAAAGCTTCTTTCAACGTCGCGTCGCATGAAGTAATTGGAGAAAATTTATATTTAATTATATTTTCATTTGTGACGGATTCAATTCCAGACAAATCTTCAGTATTGAGATTCAAAATATTATTTATTTTTGAAATGATATTAAAATCTGGATTTCTTTGCAAAATGGCTTTAAATTTCTCTTTTAAATCTTCTCCAAATCACCAGTTATGTTATGAATAATATTTTCAGCTTCTTTAAATAAATGTATTGACTTTGCTAATGGTAGACCCTTTGCTTCCAAGGAAGTTATGATCTCGAAATTCGATTTTATATAGATAAAATCCCGATATAGCTGGGGATTTTTTATCAGCTCTTTTGCCAGCCTTATTTATTCAGCATCTTTTGGATTCAGTGTTTCAAGAACCTAAAATACAAATTAAGAATTGTGTTCCTTACTAAACTTAAGTAAATGCATATCGTCGTTGTACAAAAATAATGGGTTATCGGATGCTTAATAAAAGGAGAGCCAAAAGTGAGTCCTACACCACATTATGTGACAGAAAAAGCCTTTTCGAACGTATGGTTTGGAAGATTAAGTCAAAGGTAGACAACCCTCTATAAATATACCAATATTCTACAGCATTATACAAATTTTGATTTTTTTTTTTGGAAAAAAAAAACATATTGATTTTTTTTTAATTTCAAATATTCTAACATATATTCACCAGTAAAAACTTTTCAGAGGAATAGTTGTGGCATAAAAGGGATTCTTACTATATGGAATAGAAAATGTTTAAATTGTCCGATGACCCACTTTTTGGGTGCGTTTTGCTTTGCGTTACAACAACAAAAGCTTTGCCCTGGTTTTAAGTCGGACTTGCTTGAACAATACGTGGTACCCGTGGCATGACGGGTAGTGCGTTGGACTGTCATGCGAGAGGTCTTGGGTTCGATCCCTGCCTGTGCCACCTAAAGTTTTTTTCACGGGAACTGCCTCTTGCGAGGAATTGACAAATTCTCCAAGAGTAATTCTTGTCATGAAAAGTGCTTTCTCGAATTAGCCGTTCGGAATCGGCATATAAACTGTAGGTCCCCTCCATCCCTGCAATTACTCGCACACAGGAATGGTTGAGAGTTGTAAGTCACTAGGCCCTGGTTCTTCATGGACTGTTGCGCCACCTAATTTCTTTTTTTTATTTATTTGCTTGAACAATACAATAATATGTTGATTACTTTTAAACTAAGAAAATAATCTTCTGTATTGCTCTAACTTTAATATTTAACGAGTGGAATTACATTTTTCCATGAAATTCGTTTGCATATATTTTGCATATTTTGCATATTTTTTGCATATGTTGCATATATTTTGCATATTTTTGGCATATTTTATTGCATATTTTTTGCATATAATTTGCATATTTTCGATATGCATTACAATTTGTTATATTTAAACGATAAAACGTCTAAATATAAAGTTTGGTATCAATCAGATGAAAAATATGCAAATATGCAAAATCCGAGGTCTAGTAATAACTCAAAAACTTGATACGATAGACTGATTGTGAAATCAGAGTCGGTCGTAGGCCGTCAGTAACAAAAACTTGTTGACAAGTGAATCAATTTAAAGTTTAAAAACAGATAGATTAGCATTATTTTAACTGTATTATTAAAGCTATATCCCTAAAATTATTGGTACATAGTATCAAAAAAGGAAACGTTCTGAAATGAAGGATCTTTTTCTGTGCTTCTCTTCTCAACATGTACACATTTTTAGTACTTTGGAATGCATTAACTAAAATAAGGATTCGATTGATTTCATATGGAAATGCAACCGCGAGGAGCAATAATAAAAATAAAACTTTCGAGTGGTCGTTTGAAAAAAAAAAAGGTGTGGCTTGATTTTTATTTTCGGTTTGGTGAACCGTGCAATCGCGAGGTAATTGTTTAGTAAAGTCGCGCAGATTTTAAAATAAAAATCTCTGGAAATCTTGGAAGGATAATATACAATGGTGGCCAAAATAATAAGAGTGAAATTTTGTTACTACAATTTTATCAAAAAACTTCTTTATTAAAAAAAAAAATATTACAATGATCACATGTATTGTAAGTTAATATTATTTTCAATTTTTAATAGAAGTTTATAACTGAAAATACAGAACTTTTTCCATGCGTCTTTTTCATAGCCAAGAATAAGGCAATCAATCAGTTAAAATTCAATTTTTTTAAGAAAAATGAGTAAACGGGTATCCTCAAGACTTCAGTACTTGGCGTGTGACCTTTGTTCAAAGACCGCTGTACACCTTCTTGGGGCATAGAGTCAATTAGTTTTTGACTTGTCTTCTGCAAATGGAAGCATAACGTTTTCCAATATTTAAAGGTCATAATATGTTTGATCCAAAAGATAGGGCCTACTAGATTATAAGACACCCAAGTTTGTATATTACGGCCCGGCCACCATACTTTACCGTCTTTATGGTGTTTCTAGGATTTAGTTCTTCATTGTTTTTAATTTCTAATATAAATTCGGCCATCAAATCCAAACAATTTGTTTTTCAGTTTCTAGGACCTTCAGACAAATGTTATGTGCGTCCCATTTTTTTTAGTCCACTGACAAATGGGTCTCGTAAATAACGGTACTTTGATAAATACTTATGGACATTTTTCAGTGACTGGAAAATTTTGAGAGCAAATCCAAAAATAATTGTAAATTAAAAAAAAATAAAAGTTTATTAGAATAATATGAAGATTAAAATAAAATAAAGTCAAATTTTTTGTAAATTTTCTTTATTTATTTATATTACTTTACTAATTTTCACAACATATATTAATTTTTTTGCGACGCGTTTCGGATTTATTTATCCATCATCGGGCACTGGCTTATGTTACTATATGTTGTGAAAATTAGTAAAGTAATATAAATAAATAAAGAAAATTTACAAAAAATTTGATTTTATTTTAATCTTCATATTATTCAAAAAATACACAACATGGAGACTACAACACAAACAATAAAGGTTATTAAAACATAATTTATAAAGTGAAGAACATTTATTGATTCACTCTTATTATTTTGGCCACCGCTCTATGTCTAGCTTCGTATTCGAATCGAGACGAGTCGAAAAGAAGATATAGTTTTGAAAAAGTTTCGATTCGTAATCCCTAATTAGACATTAATTACTCCTCAACAGACGACTCTAACTTTTCATATAAAGTTCATGTTTGATTTTCAAAATGAACATAAGCCTGAATTGGGGAAAATTTACATTTGAACATTTGACTTTTATTTGAACCATCAACTTAGGTATGACAACATCCAACTAAAGAGTCCACTTGCCGTGTCTGGCCAAAAAGGTATTACACTTATATTCACCACAAAACATTCAATTGCATAAGGTTCAACGAAACCAAAAAGTATTCCGGCGTTTCAGGGAATTTACTGTGATCAGTCCAATATTTTGAAACTAACACTTTAAATTACAATTTCATCATTATTCTTTTCTTTTCAAAATGATAAGGTTATAATAAAGAATCTTAAATCAAGCATACAATGATAAAAGCATATCTTTTGTTTTTATTCTTGTACATTAATTAAAAAAAAAAAAAAAACTAGCAAGGAATTTTTATTAATTATCGTCAAGATACATTATTAAATAGAATCACACCCATTTGCCATTCCAAATAAACCACACACAGACACAAGTCAAAAAGCCAACAAAAATCATAAAAAAAATATACAAAGAAAATACAAGCCTATGAAAATTAATGCCTCGCACATTTAAGGCACAAATAGCTTCTCTTCTCTTAATAAGCTGAAGCTCAACATCAGAATGAACAAAATAAAAAATCTAAAAAAAAGCGAAATCAAATGATTCCCCTCAATCAACAACAGGAGAGTTCTTTTTTGTTTTGTTGTCTTGAATTCGAAGCAATTTTTTAACGGTAGGTTTTTTTCAACTTATTTATACAACACTCAAGTTTTTATGTATGTTTACAATCTCAGTCCCCATCCATTTCCCCACCATCTCAATGAATAAAAATAAAAGAAGCAAACAAAAATATAATCAAATTGTGCAGCAAAGCAAAAACTACTATACTCGTACACAAATGTTTAGACACCATGACTGCCGCTGCCTCTGCCACCGTAGCCGGCCACAGGCCACCGGAGCCGATGGGTTATGGCTTATGCCGGCTGACGAACGATCTACACTGGCTCAAGTTGTTGGGAGGGATGGCCCTAAATCGATATGAAAGTTTGTTGATTACATTTGCCTGCTTTTTTAAGATTGTAAAAGGTACCATTGGATAAAATTGAACCTCCACGGAACCACGACCTATTGGTCATCATCAGTTGTCATCTTTTAGTTAAAATGTAAGAGATTTTATACTTATAGTGAAGTGTGTTTTCTTAGCGGTATGGGAAGTTTTAAAAGTTATTGTCTATGGTCTGACAATTCAAAATGCAGAACTTTGTTGACATTTCTGTTCAATAAGATTTGGTAATTGCATTATGAATCGTTTAAGTTCACAACAATGCTTCCAAATGTTGGGAAGTTTTGCATGGAGCACTTCTCCCATTTTACGTTGTTTAGTTTAGCAAATTTAGAGTAATATATGACAAATTGACTGTTTGGTAACGTTTTACACGCTGGAGGCATCATAGAATTGAAAAAATGAGTTGCCGTTACCGGTGAAAGCCAAGTGCTAAAGTCATACCTACTGATTAGTTGTTTCCGAAATGTAATCAACTAAACACTGGCTTAATTTTATTTCAACAATAGTCGTGTTTTTTTTCAAACATCCACAGTAGAATCCCTGTCAATAAAATGCGAAGTGAAATCCTGCTCTGGGATAATTTTACTTTTATTTACTTTAATTGTTAGATGTTGTTCCACATACAAAACACTATGACGTCACTCCAGATAAACTCCGATATTTCGACAGGCCTTCTTTTCAATTCAAATAATTTTAGTTAATTTAATTACTTGTGTTTTTCCAATCAGCTGACGATTTCTTATAAGTACTATAAAATTTGTGGTGTCACTGTATGGACTGTTGCACCACAACCGTTCAGAATAAAAACCAAAAAGTATCGTACATTTAAATCTTAGTTTTCATTCTGGTTAACAACGTTGCTCAGTATTAAATCGATCTTTGAGTTTTCTTGGTTTTCTTATTCCAGATAATTTCGAAAACTAATGTGAGCATAGTCTAACCGTCACTGCAAAGGCAACCATTCTCTTTTTCTTAACGATCGATTCGAAACCCAGGTCTTGGCCGCTTTTGGGGTCTACAAGAGGGAATAACCCGTGGTACCTGTGACATGATGGTTAGTGCGTAAGACTGTCATGTCAGGGTCCTGATATCAATCCCTGCCTATGCCATCTTGCGAGGATTTGACAAATCCAATAGTAATTCTTGTCATAAAAGTGCATTCTCAAATAAGCGGTTCGGATTCGTCTAAAACTGTAGGTCCTCTCCATCCCTGACCACATCACTCACACACAAGAAAGCTTGGGAACAACCATATAATCAAATTGCCTTAGTTCATCTTTGAAAGCCAAAAACCTAAACAGTGTACATTGAACTTTAATACACCCATTTCTGACGGCCCTTGAACCACTGTGCTATGTTTTCTAGCTCGATCAATTCAACTTGTCACTGAAAATACAAAAACACACACCCTTCCATGGTCCTTAGCTTATTTATATGTACTTATATTGTATATTATATTTTATAAACATCTATTCTCAGATGTTGTTGTTGTTTATTATTTAATTTATTTCTGTTTTCATTTATTTATATATCAGTAAAACTCGCTATGTTAAAAAATACTTGAGGTTTGTGTTATTGCTGATGCAGCAGTTTGGATTTACAAAATAAAACACTAGAAATGTGTTAGAAATCTTATCGATGATAACTATACTCGTAAATGTAGGACGAATTCAAGTGCGGCCGTTAACTTTGCCGTCAATGCGTTACTTCGAGTTAATTTTATTTATGTTTTTTTTTTAATCACTGTCAACTGAAATTTTATATTTCAATGCATAAGAAAAGGGTTCCAATTGAATTCCCATGAAAAACAATACAGTACCCGTGCATGCAAAAATGGGTGACAGTGAACAAAACAATTCATATATATAATGTAATGATTATGTAGGCATTACAGAATTTCATTCAAAAGCATTGTTTTGAAGTAGTTTGCAGTCAAAAACGCAAAATATGTTAGCTTCTCATAATACTACGAATTTATCGTGCATAAATTTATTCAACCGATTCTATAAACGGATATAGTTAGATGCACCGGAAGATGTTTTGGTATATCTTCATAGTAAATTTCTTTTTAAACATTTGTATGTTTTCAATGGAATTTTATTTGTTTATGAATATCGACATGTGTTTTTTTTTAACCTGAAAGAGTTCAGAGTCTTTGTTTTCAACAAGAGACATCGCTTGGTATTTCTATGTTTGGTTTTTACCAAACCGCAAAGTGTACGAAGAGTTTTAATCTCGTAGAAAGTTTCAGTAGGTGAATTTTACTCAAGAATTTTCGGCCATCGAAAATTTGTACTATGAACAGCAAAATAAGCGGCATAAATTTGAAGATTCACGATGAGTGATATCTTGTTTTTGACGCGCACAGTAGTTCTTTTAAACACAATGATACGAACTATTAATGTTTGAAGGATTAGACCCATGGGTTGAAGTCATATTCCAGACCCAACATATTCAACTGTTGAAAAACACTTATTAAGGGGTTTTTTCATATATTTCCGGCCTAATGCTGACAACATGATATTTTTTTCTTTTTAAATGTTTTATTGTTTTTTAACATATTCTCCAAAATAATCAACACATTTGTCTGCGTTCATACCAATTTTAGAGCCATTTCTAACACTACGTGAGACCTCTAATACGTTCTATGGCATATGATTTTCATAGTCCCTTTTTGGATTCCATCCAAGAGATTTAAACTTGTTTTTTGGGCCTAGATATGCGAGTTATATTTAAGTTTTAAAAGGCTTTGTAAACTACAGCCAGATCAGAAAAGGTGATAATTTATTGCACTGTCGGAGAAATCAAATGGTAGACATGTGCATTCAAGAGGACACAAGCGTCCACAGGTTTTTCTCAAAACCAACCTCTGTCTATCAACTCCTACTCTCACCTCCCCGTGGTGAACATCGGGTGCCTAGTACCTCAACTGGAGATTGGGTTCCAACCCCAGTGGAAAGTTGTTGGGGGCAGCAAACGAGAGAGGGGGGAGAGGTGCGTCCACTAAGGCACCTCTCCTTATCCAGACGGCAGCGGAGGAATTCCCGAGATGGAATCAACGGTGGCGTCTACAGTTCCAGTAAGGCTGAACTACTTAGTGAACACCTTATAGGGCTTCTACGACTTATTCGGAGCCCAGGCCTATAAGGAGCGGTTTATCCGGCTCCCCGTCCTTGGAGTTATACTAAGGATCTGGCCCTCCAGGTTGGGGGTTGTGCCGTCAGGGTGACTTCCTGACCACTTAAAAATCGACAACGCAAACGAATTAAGGACAACGAATTTCGGTTATGCACGTGGAATGTTAGGTCCCTTAACAAACCACGTGCAGCTGAAGAATTAGCGGAGGCCCTAGACTGCTATAAAGCAGACATCACCGCCATCCAGGAAATACGATGGGATGGGCCGGGCAAAAAGAGGATGAAAAACTGCGATTTTAATGCCAAGCTAGGAAGGGAAGACATCTTTGGTGGAATAATCGGGAAAAACAGCCTGCACGACAACACTTCCGACAACGGATTCAGGCTCATAGATTTTGCTGCGGGGCGAAACGTCATGGTAGCCAGCGTAGCTAGCGTTTTCCACACCTCAACATCCACAAAGGAACTTGGAGATCTCCAGATCAATCTACCGTCAACCAGATTGACCATATTGCGATCGACGCCAGACACGCTTCCAGCATGTCCGAACTTTCCGAGGAGCTAACATCGACTCGGACCACTACCTTGTTGTAGCCAAGGTAGCACTTCGGGTTTCCAGGCCCAAGGCAAAACAGGGAGATGTTGGGAGAAGGTACAACGTCGAACGGCTACAATCGCAAGAGATCGCCAAATCCTTCTCCGACCGAGTTACAAGTAACCTCTCTCGAAGTTCTGTGCCGCCAACACAATGTATAGAAAACCAGTGGCAACATTGCCAAGACGCACTCAGAGAAGCCGCCTCTGACGTGCTGGGTTTCAAGCGACCACCAACAAGGAACCCCTGGTTTGATGAGGAATGTCGGCAGGCAAATGCAGCCAAACAACAGGCACGCAAGGCGGCGCTGCATAAAAGGACGAGAGCTGCTCATGAGCTCTATGAGCAGAAGAGGCGAGAGGAACACCGACTTCTCAGAAGGAAAAAGAGAGAGCATGAGAAGCGTGCGGTCGAAGATGTTGAGAGGTTTAAAAGCAGAAACGAAGTTCGAAAGTTTTATGAACAGGTGAAACGAAATTCACAAGTACATAAACCTAGAACCGAAGGCTGCAAAGACGAAAGTGGAAACATCACTTTCACATTACGGCAGATCCTGGAAAAAACCCAAGAACACCAAATCGACACCCACCATCTTTTCATCGATTTCAAGGCCGCATATGACAGTATCTACAGGGACGAACTGTATAGAGCCATGTCTAGTTTTGACATCCCTGCCAAACTCGTCCGTTTGTGCAGGATGACCATGGAGAATTCACGCTACGCTGCTCCATAAAGGTTGGAAAAAACTTAACAGAACATTTCGATGTCAAAAAAGGTTTTAGACAAGGTGATGCGCTGTCATGTGATTTTTTTAACATCGTACTTGAAAGAATAGTGCAAAGCTCACACGTCAACACCAGAGGCACTATCTTTCAAAAGTCTGTCCAATTACTAGCATTATGCTGATGACATTGACATAATCGGAAGAACTCAGCGTGATGTCAATTGGGCTTTTGTGAGTATTGAGGCAGAGGCGGCAAAAATGGGTTTAACGGTTAATGAGGGCAAAACAAAGTACATGCTGTCATCAAGAAAGGACCTACAACACCGACGTCTTGGTCAAAACGTCACCATCGACAGACGTAACTTTGAGGTAGTCAAGGACTTCGTCTACCTTGACAAAAGCGGATGAAAGCACCTTGGGTCGTTTCGAGAGAAAGATTCTTCGTGTGATCTACGGTCCCGTATGCATCGAAGGGGAGTGGAGGAGAAGATGGAACGACGAGCTGTACGGGCTGTACAGCGACGTAGCCTTAGCAAGAAGTGTAAAAGTCCAACGACTAAAATGGCTAGGTCACGTAGAGCGCATGGAAACCAATGCTCCGGCCCGGAAAGTCTTCGAATCCACACCCACAGGACAGCGCAGTAGAGGAAGACCGCGAATCAGGTGGCGCGCACAAGTGGAAGGTGACCTCACCCAACTCGGAGCGCTAGGGACCGAGCTAGATGGAGAAGTTTGTTGGGTGAGGCCCTAGTTCACACAGGACTGTAGCGCCACCTTAAGTAAGTAAGTCGGAGAAATCCTAAGCAACAAGTAGCATTTTTTGGCAATGGAATATGTGATTATTCCTTTAGACATGATATGCGACACACATACCGAGTACAGAAAGTTGATTAGTTTCCTGGATGCAAGCACCACTCATGGCTTTAAAGACAGGATAAAGCATTGAGTTTTTGAAGGTTAAATTCTACACGGGTAATAATTCCCCATTGGACATTGCTGTCAAGAACGGAATTTAATGAGCTTATCATACGCTGCCCTTGAAGTTCCACATCCGAAGGACAAGGACGTGAATCTAGAAATGAATATAAAAAGCGAAACAGTTTAATAGATTAGAAATGACACACAAGATATTGTTTATGAACATACAGAAGAGAGTCGGAGACAAAATGGAGCCCCTGTGAACAACAGCATTTATTTTATGAATTTCTGACTTGGAAATCATCCAATACAACTCCAAAACGATGTAAAGATATGTTCCAGTGTTCGGTTAGATAAACCATCAAATCACTGGTGGACCCATTGCTACGAAAGCCATACTGTCGTAATTCAAAAGCTTTCGTTCTACGAGATATTTCTTAAGATGAGACGATAGTTAAAATGAGAGGACGATTCGCCTTTTTTAAGAAAATGCTGCACAAATGCCGTTTTCTATCCGCTCGGAAAGAGGATAGTTCAAAAAACGTGGGCAGTGGCTCTGCCAGCATTGAAGAACACCTCCTCAGAACAAGAGGAGGGATAAATATCGGGTCCAGCGGATTTGTGTCAAGAACTTTCAGTACAATTGCAACTGCACAAGTGCGAAAGAAGATTCGTCCCATGCAATCTAGGCTCTCAAGTACAAGATGATTCTTAACACTCTCTGGTAGCGTTGAAATAACAGCAAGCAAATTGGCTTAATTAATCGAGCTTACATAGGGAGTATCATTGTGAACAAGTGTTGGAACCATGGTGATACATTAAAAGCAAATTCCCACATTATACAAAACGTATACTCATTTCTAATTTCAATTTGAAAAACTTGCACTCTATTTTAATGCGCCTGGAGAAAAATTCAATACTACGATTTTAGCAGATCAATTGTCTTTGAACTTTGCGTCGATTCGAATCATCCAATTAAAATAAAATAAATTAGGTGGCGCAACCCTATATTGAGAACTAGGGCCTAGTGACTTACAACTCTCAACCATTCCTGTGTGCGAGTAATGTTATCAGGGATAAAGGGGACATACAGTTTTAAGCCGAATCCGAACGTCTAATTTGAGAAAGTGCATAGGCAGGGATTGAACCCACAATACAATTAAATGAAATAAATATTTTAAATATTTAAGCTATTTTTCCGGAACTATTAGAATTACCTAATGCTATTTAAAAATATCGATACAAAAATATAATGTAAGTCAAATAATATCAAAAAACCTCTTTAAGCAAGATTATCAAAAGAATACAAAAAACAAATTCTTTAAAAATATTTGTTGTTTATTGAATAAAGCCGCCCTAGCATAATTTTGATGTCTGACTGTCTTAAGAAACGCACAATCGAAACTTTCGAAATGCATGAGCACGTACAAAATTTTAATTTTTGACAATGGGCGATGTGTGATGAATTCTCAAGCTCAGTTACAAAGTTAAAATATGTACATATGTACTTTTTATAGAGTTAAATGAAATATCATATGAGTAGGCATAGTTCTTAAGTATTTCCTACAAAGTCTGACTGTTTTTGCTTTTTTTAATTTTATTAAAATGCCGTTGTGTCTATAATAGGTAAAATGTTTCTCTAGAATGAAACGCATCATTGCTTTAATATGTATTTTCTTTGAAGAATAAAACAAATCGATAATACCTACTTTGATTATTGCACAATTGACGTTTCCCGCAATGCTTGCTTGCTGCCTACTCAACTTTTCTTTGTTTCCTTTATTCTGGTTAAGTAGATTATGATACGGAAGACTACACAACATACGAGTTTGTACATTCTATGCCCTAACAGGCTTTTATTTTTAATTGATGTACCTATAATAATCTTTTCCAATGTCAAGGTTCATTAGTTTTACACAAAGAAAAGTTCTTTTGCCAAAAATGCACCCGGTTAGAAGTATTAAATAAAATCTAAATATCTTTTAAGGATAGTTTCTCTCTTGTTCTGAGTGTAATTATAGAAAAAAGTATTTAGAAAGTGCAAGCAGCAAGTAAACTGGTACACTTCATTTTCATACAGGTTCTTTTCTAGTTGCACCTTTGTTTATGTTTTCTGCACAACTAAACTGGTAGAAATGCAAGAAATAGAAAATACATTACAACAACAACAATTAAGAAAGGTAAAGAGGACAGAATAAAGAATGGTTGAAACGATAAGTGAGAATACCTTTATAACGCGTTTTGGATTATGTCCGTTAAGCAAAGAATGACATTGATATTGGTTTAGAAAATAGAACTTTGTGAATAAACCGTTTACCAACAATACATAATAGTTAATTGATTTAGTTGAAATTAATGTTATTGACTTTTAATGACTCATATACAAATATGTACTTTATATAATCTTAAAAGCATACTTTAGTTCACGCCAAAATAATTAGATGCAATTTAGTAAGTCATGACCATGAGCTTCTATTTTATCTGCTTAATTAAAATAATTTATTTGCAATATTATTTGAAGAAGTTTCTGTATTAAAATGTTCCTCCTGTTTTGGATGCATTTGTTATTATTATCGGTTAATAAATTTTTTACTTTACTTTACTAATACCCAAAGCGACGCAATATAAGTAATAGACGCGAGCTTCTTTTTTAAGATTTGTGATACAGTTAGTCCCCTATTACACGTTGACTCACGACTCACTTTTGACTTTCCTTATAAATTTGTATTCGGTGAGGCAAGCGCTATTACACGCTGACTCGTGCCCCATGCCTCAAATTTGACAATTATTGTTTGTTTTAATTAGAGTCTTTAAGGAACACTTGTAATTTAATGGAAAAAACCAACAATGTTCTTAAAGAAAATTGAACTTTTATTGCAGTCGCGTTAATTTGTTCAGCTGAACAAATTGTTTGTTTTGTTTTGAATGCTCCTTTTCGTTGGCTTTGATTTTTCGATAGTTTTTGAATTTGAGTAAAATTTATAAAACAAAATAAATAGGATTTTGGAAATGGATTCCGAAAATTTATTAAAGCTGTTGAAGTTACACACTTTTCTGGTTTTCAAACAAATGCGATGTTGTTTATCCCAGCAACAAGAAAATCGAATGAAAAAGAACAGCATAAAACGAATATGAGAAAAAAGAAAAGTCAAAGTGAGTCTACTGAAAATTTGGCCGAGACTCACCGGAATTTTTTTTTTTTGCATCTCATTTTCTCACAGCTGCTTTCTTTTTCGCACTCATGTGAGTCGTGAGTCGTGAGGCATCGTGTAATAGCAGACTTAGAGATTGATCATACGAAATTTATTATATTCTTTGAGTGAGCAATACCTAGTCCAAAATTAAAATTAAGTATGATTCAAAACAGACAAAAATTACAGATAGAATAATAGAAGACAAAATGTAGCTTTTACTTCAATTTTAATATATATCAATTTCACAATTTTAATTAAAACTTAAAACCCGCTGGAGTAAGAAAGGTGTGGATATAGGGTGTCCCATAAGTAATGGCAATTTTTGGTTTTTGACATTTTAAATTAAATAACTGTTTGAAAAATTACAGACAAATTTTCAAATGGTGACCTTTTTTTACCATTACTTATGAAACACCTTGTATCTATCTCATATTGAAGGTTTTTTTGTACTTTCCTTTAAATATTTACATATATCACCATACAATTCTTAATTTTAATGCTCGTAATATAAATACTGATTCAGTAGAAAGATATAATGTATCTTCTTATATCAAATCTCTTTATATGTAAACTGTGCGATAGCTTAGCAAATGTAATTCAAATACGAAAATAAAAATCTGTCTATCTACCTTGTACATATGTATATGTAATGGACATAAGGCATCTATAGAAGTTCTTTTTATTTAGCGCAGAAGAGTTTTGAATAGTCTGAGCATATCGAGCATTCTCTGAACATCCTTTGCACAAAGTGTGTTCAGAGCGCTTAGAATTATTTTTGAAACCCAGTCATTCTTTTCTTTTACAGAAACAAGAAAAAAGATCAATTTTATTTTATTTATTATTCACCCTTATTATAGTAGGCGTTTATTTGAATGACA
The DNA here is from genome assembly GCA_920104205.1 of Eupeodes latifasciatus. Lineage (NCBI taxonomy): Eukaryota > Metazoa > Arthropoda > Insecta > Diptera > Syrphidae > Eupeodes > Eupeodes latifasciatus. The sequence goes on from OV049924.1 coordinate 331,904,382, forward strand.
ATTGTCACAATTCGTATTGCGAAGGGCGTTATAGTGGCGTTTTACTTAGCGTTACGCTACTTCACATTTGGCGGTTAGTGGAATCCAAATTTTTGATCGACAAATGTCACTCTCATCGATATTGTAGCTGTCGTTTTAGTTTTCTTTTATGACGAGTAAAACGCTACTTTCTGTCGACGGAAAATTTTTAAAAGCCTTGTGAAAAATTAAATAAAAATGCAAGTTTTTCTAATGTTTGTTTTAGTTTTATTAATTTTATTTTTACTAAAGGGTGAAAGTTACGAATCCAGGTGAAGTGAAAAGGCTCACAGAATTAATGGAATTAAATCCTTCATTGGCAACAAATTTTAGGAGAGGCGCCCCCCAAACAGAACAAAAAAATGGGAATCCGTTGCAAATACCCTCAATTCATTAGGGCCACTGGTTAGAACGGTAAAGGAGTGGCAAAAGGTATGATTTGATACCAAGTTTAAAGGAAAACTTCATTGACTGTTTCCTTCTTGGGGGGATCAGAATGGTGTTATTAGAAAGAGTTCCAGGCGATAGCCTTTATTCAAGCTATTCCTGTTGTAGTAACGATGTTGTTCTTGTTTTTTGATGCTTGAATTCTTATGTGGCTGCCATCTAAGCATCCAATTACTCCCGGAATCCTAACCTTTTCATACAAAAATGCCTTTGCTTCCCTTATTTCTTGGTCCGAATAGTGAGCATTTATTAAACAAGGGCAAAAGTGTAATTTCATAATTCCAAGGCTCATCGTTGGTTCTGTTATGCCCAAATTGAAGTCATTGCCTACACCCTTTTGGTAGCTGCCTTCAGGAAAGAATCTCAATACAGCTGCAAGCTTTAAAATTAGTGTCGCCGATAACATGTTTTGTCTTTTCGGTACCTTATCTTGCAGTTCATTCAATAGATAAACAAAGGCGTCTTATTCAACCTAAAGTACATTGCGAATCTGTACATCAACTTAATAGAATGATTTACCCAAGAAATTATACTTTGATGTGAGTACATCATGTTTAGGGGCCTATTATGTAAGACAACTAAGAACAAAGTTGAGTTGTAATCCGGCAATCGGTATAACACAACACAACTAGTTGACTGTCACAAGTCAACCAGTAGTCAACTGAGAAATGGTTGACTTTTTAAGTGTGTTTGGGGGTATTATGTAAGCTAGTTGAGTTGTCTCTCAGTTGTGATTGTTATCAAAATTCAACAACTGCTATTTACCGGTTGTGTAGTGCATTTGTGTGTACAAAAAAATATCGGTACGCACCAACAGTGAATTGAAAAGCAATTCTATTAAGAAAATGGAGAAAAAAATGTAAGTTTTACAAATAATAAAAAATAAAATAAAAAAAACGTTTGTAAGAAAATATTTTTTTTAGACAAAAATCACAAAAACTGCCCAATTTGAGAGGTTGATTCATCAGCAGAAACATATACACTTACAATCATGACATTCAGACTGTAGTAACCTTTTCTATTTATATAGAGATGTTGAAGATTTTTGTTTGTGCTATGATTCGAACATGAGTTCCATCGATGCATCCTATTTCTCCAGGAAATCTGGTTTTCTGATAAAAATGAATCTTCGATAAATTCAAATTGGTCAGATACATTTGTTCTTCTACTACGTCTAGCACTCCTACTACCGAAACTGTTGCTTGAGCAAGGCCTAAATTAAAATCATTACCACTGCACTTTTGGCAACTTCCTTCTGCCATGAAATGTAGGGCAGTGCAGAGTTTGAGAATTGGTGGGACTGCGGAGGAACGCAATGGTTGTTTCAAATAATCTTTGATTTCGTTTAGCTCATAAACAAATGTGTCTTTGTCGAGTCTAACATAACTTATAAATCTGCAACAAAACGGAGTCATTAAATCAACACTTCTCACCAAAGAATTTGTTTACAAAAAATACTTTGTTTGGAAGTTCCAGTGGATTGGAGCGATCTCTAATATTTTTTCTCATTAGCGCAACATTCAGGGGATTTTCTTTTTCCGAATTTACAAGAAACAAATCAATACAACTTTCCATTTCGTATTATTTTGTCTTTTTAATAAAATTTTGCACTTAATTCAAAACTTTAAAATACCTACGATTTTACTTTACACAGCTGATTTTGACACAAAACAAGAACATAAAAGTAGGCAATGTATTTGGTCTACTCAACTGGAAAAGGTTTTCCTCCCGTAATACCTACGATTTTTTTTGCAGTTGTTTTCAAATTGAGTTGTCTTGATTACAACTCAACTAAGTTGAGTTGTGATCCATAATAGGCCCTTATATTTTTTTGTTCACAAACATGCAAATAAACAGACCATAACGCATTATCCGTAAAACCAACTCTTCCACACAGGTTTTACTTCACAAATTTTGACTCGACCCCGATCCCCGACCGGAATCGAGGCGAATCAAGCTCAATTGAACTCGATTCAGGTATATAAAGAATTTAGGCGAGCTTCAAGCTCGCTTCAACACCACATGTTAATGTAGTAGTCTACGAACAAACCCGCTTCTTAGAGTTTTATTTTATATCAAATTGTTTGGTTAAAACTTTGAAATCGACTATCACATTACACAAACGTATTTTCTTGATTTTGATAATCAACTATCAAAAATCAGCTTACACGATTTCACCCCTGGTCAGAATTTCGCTATTTTTAATTGGAATTTTTTGATTAATTATTCTGGCAAATATTCAATTGTATCAACTTTCAAATATAAAAACCGGACTACTGCGGATCGATTTTTTGACAATTTCTCACTGTACTATAAATGGAATACCAAAAAAACACGGCTATTATTAGATTTGAAGAAATGCTCGAGTTCAAAATGTTTTTAAAATTAAGTTCCAAAGATAAACTAGTTTTTAATTTATTTTAGAACTCCTTCAAGAAATTAGGCGTAACAGTTTTAAACCTTTTTTTTAACATCTAATTTGTGTAACTATTTAAACTACATATTATGCTTGTTTTCTAGGGGTTGAACATTTATATTTGAGCTATCGCTTTCTAAAAGGTACCTAATAGCATCCTAGACTATTAAAACCAGTTTATAGACAGGTACCTACATCAATAACGATCGAAATTAAAGTAATGTCGTGTCGATAGATCTAAAATGGCATCGGGGGGTTTTCTCCCTTCTCTTAAGCAACATACCTATCATTCTAGATTAATTACATACTTTGCTATTGCATTTGTAATACCAGTTTTATACAGAACACTATGAGTACTGCAATCAGAATGTTTTATTTCTTGTTTCTACGCTTACATTATTTATGTACATATGTGATTTTGTATAACTTAACCAACTGATTATTAAAAATAATGATAACTACCTCCTAACTATGTATGTACCTACATAATTTCATACAAATATTTCAGCTTGTAAAAAAATACGAGATAAGAGTAGGAGATAAGAAAATCGGTATTTGTCAAGGTTAAGGGAAATATTAATTTTGTTATATAAATATTTTTACACATGGGTACATATAAAAAGAAAAAAAAAAAACAAAAGATAAAACAACTTTTTAATATAAAAAAAGAAACTATTCTTATCATAAGAGTACGCCGGCCAGACGCGGAATTTTCAATGTGAAGAACTTGTGAAAGTCGACATCAATTTGAATTTTCCTTTTTATACCAAGCTTATATTCATATTCATTTGTCAACTCTTCTTTCACTTCTTTGAATGCATTTCAATTTCATTATCCATTAATTTGTTTGATTTTTTGTTGCCATTCTCATGAAATTATTTTCATTTCCCCAAACAATGAGCTTCTCAAATATACAAAAAGAAACACAAAAGGGGAAATTATAAGCAGGTATAAAAATAAAACAAGAAAATCGCAAGTTAAACCTACACAAAGCCACAAAGTTCTTTTTATCGAGCCACCACTGTTCCTGTTACTATATTCATGTTCTGTTTGTAGGGAAAGGGAAATTTCTTAGTTTTTGAAAAAATGGCGGTTTTTTCCTCCAGGCCAAGGCGCCCAAGTTAATTGGAAACTTTTCTTTGTACTAAAATTACTTGATCCTTTTGATTGAATTTTTACACAATTTACCCAAATTTTCACATTGAATAAGTTCATACAAAAATATGTGTTTTTGTAACCGAAAAATTCTACAAAAAGGGGTTCAAAATAACTGAACTACCCCAAGACGCCGACACCACCAGCACCACCACCGCTGCCGCCAAGGAGCACCAACAACCGATGCTTTTATGCAACCAAAAAGAAAAACCACGCAAAGTAAAATTTTCAGATTGGACAATTTCCTTAATTAAAAGCAGAAAAATCATGTTTCTTTTCATTCTAACCTTTTGCTGCAATAAATAGTTTATCCTTTGATTGAGTTTATTCACATAAAAACACTAAAAATACAAAAGTTTTTTGCAATTAAAACTAAATTATTTATTTTATGCTGCACCACACTCTTTTTTAAAACACACAAAACAAAGCAAAGGCAAAAAACGACAACGGAACGGGTCGACAAATTCAACTGAACTAAACGCAACGAACGTGAACAAAACAACATTGAAAAATTACCGAAGCATACTTAATATGGGGAAATGTTCCTATAAAATAACGAAGTTCAAATTATTAATTTTAAAAAAAGGGAAATTCATTGAGCGGATGAATTTTTGTGAAGGCTGGGTTTGCATTTAAATAATAAGGGGGCTTGCATAATAGCGGTTTAATTTAACTCCATGGTTTAAGAATTTTAATTTTTAAACCGATGAGTTCAGAGAATTAAATGAATTTTGACCGAAGTCATCTATATATATAAAAATGAATTGCTGTTCGTTAGTCTCACTAAAACTCGAGAACGGCTGAACGGATTTATCTTATCTTAGTCTTGAAATGTTCGTGGAGGTCTAGGGAAGGCTTAAAAGGCGAGAAAAAATCGAATAAATTCCGGGAAAACCCTAAAAACAGCCCTTTTCTATTTTCCATACAAACGTTTTCTAGAGTCAATTTGAACTTTATTGCTATTCAATAAAGTTCATATTAAATTATAATCACTCACTGTTGTCTAAGCAATTTAGGTGTGTTTCTAACGTCAAAGAGTCAATTTGCAATTTATTACCGCTGCATAAAGTTCAAATTCAATTATATCTATGAAAATAGTCTTCGGGTGCGCTTTAGAGGATCTAATGTCGCGTTCCGAAAATAAACAAAAGTGAATCGCGAACGCGACAAAAAATGTAGTAAGCTATTAGTAGTACTGATTTACAATTAATTTGGTCGGCTTCGCGAAACTTAGTTTTAGCTAACTTCAGTTGTAACTGTATCAGATTATTTTGTTTAAGTTTGATAAATCTTAAGTTTTGTCACAATTAAGTTTCTGAACACAACCATAATATTTGACATTAGATTTGACAACCAATTAATATGTCAATCATTCTGTCGCGCTTCAGAACACGGAGATTTATGGCTTAAAGGTAAACTCCAAAAAAATAAATAAAAAATCAGAACACGGAAAAAAGTATTACTATTGACGATATTGTGTTACGATCATGGTTACGATATTCTATGAGTGCATCCTTCTATCTTTGTGAGTGACGATTACCGCTACGTGCGCGAGAACTTTCTTTACTTTTGTGATCCTTTGTGATAGTGACATTCCAAGTAGTGTGCTCTTTTTTTGTTGATATTTTGTGATAGTGACACTTTACTGCTAAGTGAGCGAGAAATTTTCTCACTTTAATTAATTAATTACGTTACGATGCCGAGGAGAAGACGACCTGACTTAGGTTGTAGCAGTCAATCAAATGTGCGAAGAGCTACCTCACGTGCTAACCGCACTGATGACCAGAGAGAGACAGATCAAGAAAATAGTCGTATTGCTATGTCAGAATTGCGTTATTTAGTGAGTGACAATGAAGTGGATAGGCTAAGAATGCAACGAGTTCGTGCACATTAAACACAACAACAGCGAGCACGACATAATGAAATTGAGTAAATCCGCAGACGTAGTGCTCCTGTGATTCTTGAACGAGCTGCATTCCACTATGATCCGGAAATTGATTATTGTGCCGACAAATCGGTACCAATTGGGGAAATGAAAATAATTTGTAAATACATATTGTAAGGCGTTAAAATACACTGGTGAATCTACTGGATTATGTTATGCTGGAGGCAAAGTAAAATTGCCACAATTGGTCCCACACCCAGATCCTTTACGCTCTTCAGTTTCTGGGATTGGAAATGATTCTAAGCACTTCTTGGCCAACATTCAGAAGTATAACAACTGTTTCCAGATGACATCATTTGGCGCAATAGCGCAATGGCCAAGATGCAAATTAATTGTTTGGGATGAATGCACAATGGCCCATAAGAGGGCACTGGAGGCGCTGGACAGAACATTGAAAGATCTTCGTGACAACCAAAATATTTTTGGTGGGGCCATGATTCTGTTGTCAGGTGATTTTCGTCAGACTCTTCCAGTTATTCCCCGATCAACTGTTGCTGATGAACTAAATGCATGCCTAAAATCATCGAATTTGTAGCAGTACGTAAAGACACTCCAATTAACAACTAACATACGAGTATTTTTGCAACATGATGAAACTGCAAATGTGTTTGCGAAGCAGTTGTTAGATATTGGAAATAATAAATTTGCAATGGAAACCTCGACCGGATTCATCACTTTACCCACAGATTTCTGTCACATCACAGATTCAAAAGAGGAGCTTATTCAGCGTGTTTTCCCAGATATAGCGCAAAAGTTCAATAGCCATGATTGGCTGGGTGATCGAGCAATATTGGCAGCGAAAAATAAAGATGTCGAGGATCTCAATGCGACCATTCAGAATTTTTTTCCAGGACAGTTGGTTTCCTTCCAATCAGTCAACACCGTTATGAACCAGGATGACGTAGTCAACTATCCCACGGAGGTTTTAAATTCACTGGAATTGCCTGGATTACCACTTCACAATTTGCAGTTAAAAGTAGGATCAGTTGTCATCATGCTGCGTAACATTAATCAACCTCGACAATGCAATGGAACAAGACTGGCTGTGAAAAAGCTGATGAATAACGTCATTGAGGCAACAATAATAAAAGAAAAATACAAAGGAGAGAATGTCTTGATCCCGTGAATACCGTTGATTCCAACGGATTTACCATTCGATTTTAAACGCTTACAATTTCCAGTACGTCTGTCCTTTGCGATGACAATAAATAAATCGCAAGGACAGTGTTTAGAAATTTGCGGAATCAACTTGGAGTTTCCCTATTTCTCGGATGGACAATTATACGTCGCGTGTTCGCGCGTCGGAAAACCGTCTTCTTTGTTTATTTACGCACCACAAAACAAAACAAAAAATATAGTTTATGAGAAAGCTTTAAATTGATTAACAAACTGTATCATAACAGTGTGTGTCTGTTAATAAAAATTTAAACCTTATAAATAACCAGTATTTCAGGAAAACTTTGTTTTTTTAAGTAAGCAACATGATGTGTAGAAAATAATGATAAAACTTAAACTTCATGCTTCATTAAAAAAATGCTTTTTTATTCAATATACGTTTTGTTTGTTTTGAAATTAATTTAGGTATACAAAAGTTTAGGTCTTTTATTTATCGATTGAGGCAGTACGAAGTCTGCCTGGTCAGCTAGTTGTATATATATTTCTTATAGTACTATTATGAAGAGGAACGAACGAAGCGACATCTGAGCGAGGTGGCGATGAAAGAATTTGATCCCTTTTGATCCCATTTATTTGTGTACCCCTCAATAGTTGTAGAGTTGAGAATGAGGGAAAATTTAACAATAATCAACGATAATTAAAGAATAGAAAATAGAGAAGAACATATGCAAATGTAGTAGGAGATCGAGGGAGATAATAGAAACAACATTTTGACATTATTTGTGTGTATGCATATTATACTTGAAAAGGAATGATTTTACGGCTATGCTTTGGCTAGAAATAGAAAAAATGTAAACAAAAATAGAAACGAAGCAAAAAAGGGTTGCAATAGTACTTTTTGCGGTTGGTAGTAAAAAAAGTTAGTACTTTTTTGAAATTAATTACCAATGCTTGAATAATTCTTACAACAGGTACATGGTAGTATTTTAAAGAGAAAAATATGGTTAATAATAGGTATATACATTTTTAATCTTATTAGGATAGGATATTAGGATATTGATTTGTGAAGGGATTATAATAATAATCCAAGGCATAAAGAATGAAGAGAAACGCTTTTAGCTTTTTATTAAAAAATACTTTTAATCGAATATAAGATAATAGAGGAGTCTGGAATATTCTAAAAGCAAGAAACGCCAAAAAGTGAATGTACCAAATCAAAATTTAAGAATACAAAAAAGAGATACAAGGGTATGTTTAGATAATAGATACAAAACTGAATCTTAAGTGTGATTTTCAGTTCATAATTTCAACAATTTGTACGTTGTAGTTTCTGAAGTTGAGTTTTAATTTATGTAAGTACTAGGATTTGTAGTAAACTTTGGTAAAATAATGACGCAATAATATGCGTCAAGACCATGAGTTGTGGTATCTTGCGTCTTAAAGAGGTTTAACTATTAAAAAAATCCAGAAATACGGAAATATTTTTGATACAAAGTGACTATTTGAAGAGGTTTATATTTATATTTTTTATATTTAATCTAAAAAATATATTTAAAAAAGCATTAAAATTTAATTTTGTGATATCAATTTGTTGTTCATAAGTTTCCAACATATGATTTCGCAAAAAAATCAATAATTTCCTATGAAATATGTGAGAGATACATTAAAAATTACTCAAAACTATACTTTCTTGAATACTTTTCATTATTCATTTCCCACAAGTTGCAATTTTCGAGTAAGGTAACTTTCATTCTAAAGGTTCGAGGTACTATAAAAGGTATAAAGAGTTACGAAGGTAGTTAGTAAAATGAAAAAAATATTTTCAATACTAACCGCAGGAAGGCAACCCTGTATATTTCTATGCTGTTTTTTAACCATGTTTTGCATACTTCTTCTTCGCCAATTTGAATTCATAACTGTGCGAAGCTCTTGTGTTGTGACTTGTGATTGATAGTTTTGTGCGGTTTTTTATTAAAACAAATATATTTGCATTTTTAACTTTTATAATTTATTCCTTAATATACCTATAAATAATTTTAATTAGCATTAATATCATACCTAAGTGTTTTCTTAAATTTTTACATCTACATATTTTTAAAACTATTTTAAAATCCGTTTTGTGCTGTGCAAAAAAACCTCTCTTAAACAGTGAGTGAGGATTATTATTGTAGGTAGTTATTATTTACTAAGTTCTACCATATAACTTTGATAACTAATAACTTTGATAATTTGTTGCAATTAAAAGTTAGTTTAGTGTACTTAGTTTTTTAAATTCAAGTAAATTTTAATTTTTTCTGTGTCATTTTGGATACCTATTACCTACTACGTAGATTTTCTTCATATATTTTTTTCTTATCAATAGGGTGTTCCTTATTATTATCTTTGTTTTTAATTTTTTTTTCTAAATAAAATTTTTGACTTAACTTTTAAATTGAAATAAAGTAAATATTTTATCTTTTATAAACCAAAAATTTAGTGAGATATAATATCTTACCAATTTTTGTTTTATAAATTTTTTTTACAAAAAAAATAATTATTTTTAGTATATATAAAACTGATTTTTATTAAATAAATAATATATAAAATAATTTGTTGCTTTTCCAAAAATTATATACTGTTTTTATTAAATAATATTTACAGATTTTTTTTTCTTATTAATTATTTATTGCTTTTTGAAAAATTTTATACTGCTTTTATTTATAGATATTTTTGCTTATTATTATTTTATTGCTTTTTATTAATTATATATTGCTTTTATTTACAGATATTTTTGCTTATTATTATTTTATTGCTTTTTAATAATTATATATTGCTTTTATTTACAGATATTTTTGCTTTAATATTGAATATTATTTACAGATTTTTTGCTTATTAATAATTTAATTGCTTTTTATTAATTATATATTGCTTGTATTGACGATATTTTTTACTTATTACTAATTTATTGATTTTTATTAAATATTATTTTGCTTCAATATGGTTTGTTGCTACTTTAACTGCTCTCAGCAGAAATGTAAGGGTATATCCTTTTTTAAGTTTCCCACAAACTTTCGTAGACCAATTTGGATCAAGCATGGAAATGTTTCGAATCCTAGCAGACTAGTAAAATCGTCTGTCATGTGTGAGAAACATTTTTATGCTAAAGATATCATAATTAAGTCTACTTTTAAGTGTCTGTCTAAACAAGCTATCCCTATTCCCTACTCTCCATCCATTTGCTTATGTACAGATGCTAGTCATGACTCATCGTGCGTACGCTTAATGGAAGCATGGAGAATTCATCATCAGCCAACCTTAACGGTTACCCCTGCTACTCAACCTCCACCCCCTCTTCCGCCGGTTCCTTCCAGTCCAGCCGTATCTCTTGTTAATGCGGCTAAGGCTGGTTCCGCAAATTATGTTCGCGGATTTTCTTTACCACCAGCTGATTTTACGATGGAAATTAAACAGGAGGACCTTCCATCCCCCAGTTTAGGAACATACAAATATGTGCCGCGGAAATCACCGGAAAAGAAAGAACCTATGTGTAAATGCTACATGGACACACCAAAAAGAGACGCAGTGAGACCAGAATACCAGCTGAGGAAAGGACTTGATGCACATATGGAGGACTTTTCTGAAGAACTCAGAATTTTCATCACCTCCCAACTGTTCCACAAGGCAAATGCACCATGGACACCTAAAGAAAAAGATTTGTTTTTAAAATTTTTCTTTAAGTCTCCAGCATGTTATAACTTCATGTTAAGTGCGGGATTCAAGCTGCCATCGGTAAGCACCATTTACCGGTGGCATTCAGAAATCCGTTTGCCAACAGGATTAAGTGATAAGATAAAGGAGCTGCTTAGTGACAAAGCTAAGGACATGACACCGATGGATAAGAAGTGCGTGCTGCTATTCGATGAGATGCTCATAAAAAAAGAGCTGGAATATAATATCAAGGATGATTTTATATACGGTTTCGAGGATTTTGGAGAATTCGGAAGAACAAATACTGTGGCCTCTAAAGTAATGGTTTTCACCCTTAGAGGCTTAAACAAAAACTGGAAGCAGACGATTGCTTACTACGTGGGATCACCTAACGGCGATATGCTAGTAAAGATGTTGGTCACAATTATTAAAGGAGTAAATAATTGTGGACTAACAATTGTAGCAACAAGCTGCGATCAAGGACCGTCAAATAAGTCGGCTTACTTTATGATAAGGCCGCAACTATACCAGGATTCGAAACCATATGTGGATATCGAAAATCATAGAGTTTTCTTACTCTATGATTATCCACATATGTTTAAAAGCGTTCGAAACATTTTGCTAAAACATACAATCTCAATAGGAGACGAAGTTGTTGATTGGCGAATTTTGGAAAAGATTTTTGAAGAAGACTCGAAAGGTATATTTCAAGTTTTCTTTAAACTTACAAAAGCGCACATCAAACCCGGTCTTTTTGAGAAAATGTCTGTTAAATTGGCAACGCAAGTTTTCAGCGCTAGTGTGTACTCCGGAATCATGTACGCACTTAGCATCGATTTTTTCAAAACGGAACAGGAGAAGAAAGTTGCACAGTCCACAGCAAAATTCATCAAGAGAATGAATGATCTATTTGACACGTTGAACACTGGGCAACTTTATTCAAGAAACCCTAATCAACAGGTTTTGTCAGATTCCACTGAAACCCTGGATGCAATTAAAAATGCAAGGGAGTGGATATCGACATGGAAGTCAAGTAGCAAAATGAAAGTCCCACCTTGCTTTAAGGGATTAAAGCAAACTCTCCTAGGAATAGAGATGATGTGGGAACATTTCAAGAGCGATGACCAAACATATTTTCTGCTTTCACATCTTAACACAGATGTGGCAGAAAATTTGTTTTCTATGCTGCGCCACAGTAAAGGTACATATGAAAGGAACCATTCGACTTGGAGACTCGTCCGGAATCTGAAGCAGATCATATTCCAGCATTTGACTTCAGCGGAACATTCTGGATACGAGGATGCAAAACCAGAACCGCTCCTACAAATAGCTGATGGACTGAACACAACGGCAGCACAAAACGAATCGGCAAATGAAAATTTAATTTTCGAAGAGCCAGAGGAACTTGAGGATGAGGACCAGGATGTTGTTATGATAGACAACACAACAAAGAGCCAGGAGCTCCAGAAAGGAGCTGCAGCATATTATGCCGGATTCGCAGCAAAAAAACTCAAGAGTAAGTTAAATTGTGATCCGTGCACTCAATTCCTAATAGACGAAAATGAAGAGGATAAAGAAAGGCAACAGACGTTTTTAATAAAACTAAGAGCCTACGAGACAGCTGCCAAAGTTTCAGATTTCGGGAAACTTACAGTTCCTTCGATCCGTTTCGAAGACGCTGTTAATAGTCTTCATACTATATTTTTGAGGGACTTTTTAAAAATGGATGTTTTGGAAAAACTGGCGGAAACCTGGACACAACAAATTATGAAAGGAAGAGATAGGATTCCAACAACAAACTGTTCAACGGAACATCAAGAGACAATTACAAAATTTGTGCTGATCGGACTGATCATTTTGGACCTTAGAAGACAAAACAAAAAATTAAAGGAAGCAGTAAAGAACGAAGAGAAATATGTTTAGCTTAATTTTTAAGTTTTGAAATGTAAAATCAAAAACAATGTGATATGTAATAACAGAAAATAAAAATAATTAGAAGAAAATGCATTGTAATTTTTAAATTAAATATTAATTTCTTATCTTTTTTAGGTGTTCCGGACTATTAGTACGAGTACCTATGTATATGTTACATTAAATTTTAATTTTAATTTAGATGTTCAAGTTTATATTTTACTTACTTACATATATCTTAATAAATTTAACATTATTTTTTTTAATATTTGTTTTGAAAAAATTGCATGGCTTAAACATTAAGTAGATTAGATTAGCAGTAGAACGAGGAATAGGCCTATTGGGGACACCTCGAAAAAAAAACGCGTCTAGTATTCTACCCCATTGGGTGATGTGGAAAAGAATACGAAATGCTTTTTCTTTTTTAAAATTATAGGTACTATTTTTAAACAGATTCTCTTAAAATAGGTAAGTATAGCGAAATGTTCTATGTACATATGTACATACAATTTTTGGGGAGAGTACGATAACTTTGGCGACAAAGTTTAATGAAGGATTTGTATAGAACAGTTAAAAACAAGCATTTTTTACTATGGGAGGGGGGGTCTATCTCCCCCCGTTTAGGCGGTAGGGGCAGTTTAAAAAAATATGTACATTAAATGGAAAAAAAATAATTAAAAAATAACGGTAATACATACTTATAATTAAGTATTATACCTTTTTTTTAAAGCCAACACTTTTGTCTATTAGCTTGTTTTTAAATCAACTGAAAACTATGCATAGTTTTTGAAAAAAATTGTTTTAAAGTCAAAATTTGTGCAAACAAAAGTTAAAAAAAAGGTTTAAAGTGTAATTTTTCAAAACTTTCAGATTATCTACTATTTTTTTTATAATTCATTGCTCTAATTTGTTTTTGATCAAAAACTGAAAACTAGATGACTTGATGTCTTCTAGTTCTTGAGAAAATTGAAAAAAAAAGAATTGAATTAAAATAGTAGTTGTGGTTATTTTCAATTTTCTCAAAAACTAAAAGACATAAAATCATCTAGTTTTCAGTTTTTGATCAAAAACAAATAAGAGCAATAAATTCTGAAATAAAAACAATGGTAGATAATCTTGAAGTATTGAAAAAGTTACACTTTAAACCTTTTTTTAACTTTTTTTTACTCAAATTTTGAGTTTAAAATTAAATTTTTCAAAAACTACGCATAGTTTTGACTTGATTTAAAAACTGGCTAATAGAACAGAATGTTGTCTTTAAAAAAATGTATACAACTTAATTGTAAGTATCACCGTTATTTTTTAATTATTTTTTTCCATTTTAAATAATAACTTTTTTAAATTGCCCCTCCTGCCTAAACGGTGGGAGATAGACCCCCCCTCCCATAGTACAAAATGCTTGTATTAAGACCCTCTACCGAAAACCGTTATTATATCTTGGCGCCAAAGTTATCGTACTCGTGCCCAATTTTTTCATTGCTTGAAGTTTTTATACGGAAATTAAAAATTCAATTCAGTATACATACATCCTGTTAAGCCGTTAAAAAAAAAAACAACAAAAAACGACCTACTTTTGAATATACCTTTAAATGTGTGCAATTTTGATTGTGTTTGTACTTGATACGTACAAATAACAAATAATACGCAATAATAACAACAACAAAACAATTGAATATATTTAAAATCTTCAATGCATCATATGCCAAATATGGCAACATTTCATTTGCACAAAAATTGAAAATTGAAAATTTAGAATCAAACGAGAATTATTAAATTCAAAATACCTACAACCAGCGTTAAAGTATACATAGCTACAAACATATGTATTTGTATATGCCAAATTTGGCAACATTTCATTTGCACAAAAATTGAAAATTGAAAATTTAAATCAAACGAGAATTTTTAAATTCAAAATACCTACAACGTTAAAGTATACATAGCTACAAACATATGTGTGTATATACATATCCCCTCTGCATTGCCACGTGGAAGCAAAAAAAAAAGTAAACAAATATTATTCCTTCTTGGTTTGACATTTGTATTTTGGCGAACTCAGCGAACTCCCTCAGACATATTTGTTTATGCAACTTAAACAAATACACTCCTCTCATTCTTTTTATACAGTCATTTTCTCCTCATTCTTAACTCTACACCAAGCTTTTTGATACACGCAGCGCCATTGACGTCGTGGAGATGAAATAAAAAATTTCGTTCCATAGGAGTACTATAAATAAATTTGAAATTTACGTTAAATTAAATAAGGAAAGCAAATCAATTTATTATAACTTTCTTTCAATGGTTCAGAGTTGTCCAATTTTTCATTAAATGTTAACAAAAATGTACGCCAATAATAATCAGGGGCCCAGATCGGCAAGCTTGTGACTGAAAGATTGGTAGATAACATGCAAACAGGGGCCCGATTGCGAAAGCATGAATGATTTTAAATTTTCGGGCCCCTAAAAATAAGTGGGAATAGGTAAGTATGTTGATGATGAATACAGAGTATATTAAAAAAAACACTCCTCCCTCATTGCTTTCAATTTTACGGGCCCCTAGAAAATCCCGGGCCCGGGGGGTTAACCCCCCTTTTCCCCCTCTCGAAGGGGCTGGTTACAACACCTTAATGAGATTCAATTAAACGAGAGCGCTTTTCTATCTTTCAATTATAGATAAGATGTGATTTATGGTTTGTGGCTTGATACTCGTGGATAGCTCACATTGACCCCAAGTGGGGATGACTATGCCCTCTACTAGCTCTTGCAATATTTCCTATGTGGAAACCAATTGTGTATGACATACACGACCGAGCCAATTGGCTCCGTGCCATTTTGAACCGGTTCAATTGGACACGGTCCAAATTTGCCCGGCATGCACGACCCCAGCCATTTTGACAGATTGATTATTTTTATATTTTTCATTTAGGCACAAACAAATGCGTACATATATGTCTGGATAATAATAAACGTAAAAATGGTTTTGTTCAGAAAAATATCTAAAAATTTCGAGACTTGTGAGCAAAACAAAATGGCTGAAAAAGGTAACCCCATATATTAAACGTTGGCAACTGACTTAGAAAAAATAAAAAGAAGGAAAGAGACGTTTAGGGATTTGTTTCCTTGAATTTTTGTATGAGATAGACTGAGGTAGTTAAATAGTTGTTAGGTGTCGAGATAAGATTGTGTAAACAGACAGAATTACTTGGCTCGTTGATTGCCCACATACGGCAAAGCCAAGCCGTGGCTTGTTGGCTCGAGTTCGTTGTTTTTTGTCTTCGAAGCACTTGATGCGCCCTTACGCTACGTCAAACGAATCCTTGTTTATAAAATAGTTTCCAGCCCATTTTAGTTACGCTCTTCTTACGTCAAATATTGTAGGTATTAAAAATGTTACAAATATAAAAAAAACCTAATTGAGTTGGAAAATTATTCATTTTAATTAAAATATACAACAAGAAACAACAAAATTACATTATCTAAATAAATCAAATAGGTAGTGCAACAGTCCGTAGAGAAGAAGGGCCTTACAAGTCTCAACCATTCTTGTGGGAAGGGTAACAACTGCTGTTAAAACTTGGTGTAGTAACGTCCTTACCGAAAAAAATCAACTGGTTGTCTTGGTAAAAAAAACGTGCATTTAAAGAATGAGTTTGACTGCATATAAAGTCTCCCAATAACCATGAGAATGCCAAAGACGACAATTTTGAAGAAGACTAGACTGATTTTCAAGAGTTTAATGTTTTTATTTTTCACACAAAAATTGTGTTTTATTTGTCGTTGTTTTTTTTATGAAAATAAATTCTGTCTACTATTTATATGGGCTCCAAGTATTTTTTGATTGGGTTACAGAACTAGTTCAAGACATGACACTGAGGGAACAAACTTATAAGCCTTTCCATTATGATCCTACATACAGTCAGTCATGTAGAAAAGCTGTAGTTTTTATTATGAAATTAATAAATTGGGTGGCACGATAGTCCATTGAGAACTAGGGCCTAGTGACTTACAACTCTCAACCATTTGTGTGTGCAAGTTTTAAGCTGAGTCCGAACGGTACTCGTGAAAAAAACTTTCGATGGCACAGGCAGGGATTGAATCCAAGACCTGTGGCATGACAGTCCAACAAACTAACTATCACGCCACGGGTACTACCCTTTTATGAAATAATAATGTTTTTTTGAGTACATCAATTGAAAGGCATACACTTCGTGTCACATGGATAAGGACAACCTTTTTTCGTTTTTTATTTGACGTTATTTTTCAAACCCTTAGGTTTTTTGGAAAAACCCAAATGTGGAATGAACCAATTTTTTTTATTGAAAAACATAATCAATCGTTTTTTAATATTTATTACTAGCCGACCCGTGTTCGCGTTGCTTCGCAAATTGTAACCACGGACATTTTTTGAATATTCCTTACCGAAATTAACAGTTTAGAAAAAAAACTTAAGTAAAATATTACGTAGTAAAGGCCAAGCCGCACGTGAAAACAAACAAAACGATTTCAATTTTTTAGTTGAAAACAGAACGAAATTTTTGTCTATTTTCTTCTTTTCTTTCTTTTATTCATACCTAGAAACGTTTTTTTGCAACCGAAAAATATAGTTTGCGGTAAAAAAAAAACAAATTTGTGTTTTTAATGTTCTCATACATCTATAGGTATGCGTGTGTAAATATCCATAGACACATTTTTTTATTCATCTGCTCATGTTCAGTGCAGTGCAACTGACTTAACCTACCCACATTTGTGTGCTCTTTTTATCGACGTCATTGTAAGTACCTTCTTCCAGTTATTTGTAAAGAAAATTTTAACTTAATTTTAGTTTTATTGTTCGAGGAAGTGATACAAAATTGGTAATTCAAGCTATTATAATAGAACTTTTTTTATTTTTAAATTGGAAGAATTATAATCTATTCACTTCCTCGAACCAGAAAAATAAAAAAGATCTAATTTTTATTTAGATAAATCGGCATTTCATGTGCACGGCACTGTTTATTTATTTTTATTAAATGTCCATAGTAACTTAAAAAAAAAGAGCCCACACTGCTCAGCGATGTGACGATAGAATTAGAGAAACAACAAAATAATGTGTGTGTAGGTTAGTTGATGAACTATACAATGAAAAATTGAATATGTAGGTAGGTAGGTAAGAGAAAAAACGTAACTATTAAATGGAACACATATTAAGAGAGAAAGAGCATGGGAAGAAAAGAATGCTAATCTTTGTCGATTATTGTATAGGTTTTAAGATATGAGTGGTTGTATAAGTCAACTAATGAAAAAAAAAATGGACAAAAAATGTAAAATTAATAATATTAAAGTTTGACAAATAATTAATGAAAAAAAATAAAGCCATAAACACTCTCATAACAATATAGAAAATAATAAAATATATTTCAAATAAATCGGTTGACTACTTTCTGAGATCGTGCGTTAAAAACTTTAAAATGGTTTCGCTTTTATATAATAGTATAGATTATGAGAAATTAGTTGTCACAAATTTTCTCATTCCGATTTCAAACGTCGTTGATACAACATCTTTCTTTGTTATATAAATAAATATATTATATCCTGTTTGTAAAACAACAAGACTCTAAAAGGTTATGGGCGAATCAAAAGAGTCAGTTTGTGGAATTCCGCAATTCAGTGGAAGCGGATTCGATGATTGGCAGTTCAGAGTTCGAACACATCTGGACTCGCTTAATCTGGCTGATGTTTTAACGAAAGTCGTTGAGGCTACTAATGCAGGATATGAAGAATTTTCTAGAAAAGATAAGAAAGCGAAGGATAAAATCGTAGCGTTTGTGCATAACGACTGCTTAAGTTATATCCCTGAAAAGAATACTGCTAAAGAGATGTGGGAAAGCCTTCAATCATCTTTTGCAAGAAAATCGGTTGTTAACCAACTTTTGGTACGGAAGCAGCTAATGAAGCTTCGTATGAATGATGGTGATTCAGTAGCTAACCACATCAAGATTTTTGAAAACTTGGTAAGACAACTGAAGATGTCTGGAGCATCACTAGACGAAAGCGGTATGTTGGCTCAATTCTTCCTAACACTCTCTGAAAAGTTCGATCCGTTAGTTACTGCCTTACAAAACTTAACGGGTGGAGAACTTACGTTTGGTATTGTCAAAGATAGGATACTTTTGGAAGAAGCGAAATTAGAAGATAGGGAAGGTGAAGTTTTTCATGAAAAATCGGTGTTCGCTGGGAAGAAATACCCAAAGAAAACCTTTAAGTTTCAAGGTAAATGCTTTAAGTGGAACAAGATAGGGCACTTAGCAAAAGATTGTCGGAAAAATGACGTTGGGCCGAATCAAAGATGCAACAAAAATACGAAAGGCATCTGTTTGATGTCAGATCGTAACCAATCAAGAGGAATGAAAGATCTTGGTACAAAAATTAAGTTTAAATTAGGTTCTGGAACTAGTGATCATCTGTCAAAGGAAAACTGGTGTTTTTCTGAAGAGAATGAGTTAAGCGAGGCTCTACAAATCAATGTTGCCAAGAATGATCAATTTTTAGTTCCAAAAAGCTCAGGATCTTTAAACGGAAAAACAAACAAGAATGTAGATGTCATTATAAAAGACGTGTTATACTTGCCAGAACTGAGGGACAACTTACTTTCTGTAAGAAAACTAACTAGTGTTGGAGTTGATGTCAAATTCTTCAAAAACAAAGCTATAATAGTTAAAAATGGACTAGTGATTGCAGAAGCTTACTTGCAAGGAAATTTATATGAAGTCGAATTCGAAATACAGGGACATTCAGCTAATCTATGCAAAACAGAAGAAATCAAGTTGTGGCATAGGCGTTTGGGTCATGTTGGACAAGGAGCCTTCACAAAAATTGCAAGGGAAAACATGATAAAGGGACTCAAAATGACTTCATTGGATGACATTGGTTTTTGCGATGTCTGCATAGAAGGTAAACAGTGTCGTGATCCGTTCAAAGGTGTTCGAGTAACAAGAGTTCTAGAAAGAATTCATTCTGATGTTTGCGGTCCCATTGATGAAGCTGCTTGGGATGGTTCAAGATACTTCGTGTCTTTCATTGATGACTTCACACATTTTGCTATGATTTATGTAATAAAAAGAAAATCTGAAGTTTTTGAAGCGCTGAAGGAATATGAAGCTATGACAAGATCGATGTTTGGAAAATCCATATCGAAGCTTACTGTAGACCAAGGACGAGAGTATTGTTCAAGGGATCAAAAGTTATGGTACAAAAAGTTTGGGATTCAAGTTGAACATACTATTGCTTACTCGCCACAGCAAAATGTAGTGGCTGAAAGGTTTAACAGAACATTAATCGAAAAAAATAAGAACAATGCTTCTAGAATCTAAAATGCCAAAACGAATGTGGGGTGAGGCGGCTCTAACTGGCACATACCTGATAAATAGAATACCTACTAAGTCTTTAGATTGTCCTAAGACTCCGGTAAGATGAACATCATACTGTCAGCGATGGTGGAGCTGCGCTCCCTTCGCAAAATTATAACAGTGATCTTCAAGGCGAGGCTACTGTAAGGCGCAGCGAACGGGAGCGCCGACCTCCAAGTAAGTTTGATGATTATTACATGAGTTATAGAGCAACTTCTGCGGATGCATTTTTAACAGGTATTCCGAATTCTTTTGGTGAAATCAATTTCTGCTCTCATGCTGTAAAATGGTATAAGGCTATTGAAGACGAACTCTCTTCAATGAACGAAAACAAAGTTTGGCAAGTGGTCAGAAAACCAAAGAATGCGAAGATTTTGAAACCGAAGTGGATCTTCCAAATTAAAGTTAACGAGAACGGTGAGCCGACAAGATATAAGGCCAGACTCGTAGTGAAGGTATATTTACAAAAGGCTGAAATTGATAATGACGAAACCTACTCACCCGTTGCGAAATTGACAACCATACGAATTGTGTTAGCTGTTGGACTGTACAAAAACCTGATATTCCACCAATTAGATATAAATACTGCATTTTCACATGGAGAGTTGAAGGAAGAACTTTATATGGCTGTTCCAGAAGGGGTTTCCGAAGCAGATGGAAATGTTTGTCGGTTACTCAAATCCATCTACGGCTTAAAGCAAGCACCCCGATGTTGGAACAAAAAGTTTAACGATTTTCTTCTTCAATTGGGATTAAAAAGATCCAATCACGACTATTGTTTGTACACCAAGATGGGACAAGAAGAAGATGACATCATCATACTTATTCTGTATGTTGATGATTTACTCATTGCTGGAAAAAGCTTAAGACAAATAGAGCAATTAAAGAAAAATTTGGAAAAGACATTCAAGATGTCAGACTGCGGGAATCTTAAATATTTTCTTGTAATTAAGATTGATGTTCATGAAAACGAAATACATTTATCGCAAGTATCCAGCATTGAAAAAGTTTTAAGCAAGTTTAGAATGGAAGAATGTAATCCTACTAGAACCCCGATGGAAAAAGGACTACAACTTAAAAAGACAATCACTGAAATTACACTTGACAAGCCCTACAGAGAATTGCTTGGAAGCTTAATGTATATTATGATGTGCGTTAGACCGGATATCAAAACCCATCAGAAATTCATTGGCAAGCTCTCAAACGAATTGTGAGATTTTTAAAAGGGACTTAAAAGAAAAAACTTGTTTTCGAAGTAAGTAGTCCTAATCCTTTGATTGGATATGCTGATGCTGACTGGGGAAGTGATGTAATTGATAGAAAATCAGTATCTGGATATACATACGTTTAAAGTTTATGGATGTACTGTGTCATGGTCTAGCAAAAAGCAAACTACTGTTGCGACTTCTTCAAGTGAAGCAGAGTATATGGCCCTTAGTGCTGCTACATCTGAAGCCATTTGGATCCGAGGCATATTACAAGACCTTAAGCAAATTAACATGGAACCTGCAATAATTTACGAAGACAATAAGGGATGTATTGGAATGGCTACAAATTTAGAGAGCAAACGGTCTAAACATATAGATATAAAACACCACTTTATTCGAGATCACATTCAAAATGGACTGATTGAAATCAAGTCTTTTGGAACAAAGGATCAACTTGCAGACGTTCTTACAAAATCCCTTGATTCAACACGTTTTCAAGATTTATGTTTAAGACTTGGTTTAAACGATTGAGAAGGGGTATTGAAAAACATAAGCAATCGTTTTTTAATATTTATTATTATGAGAAAATTAGTTGTCACAAATTTTCTCATTCCGATTTCAAACGTTGTTGATACAACATCTTTCTTTGTTATATAAATAAATATATTATATCCTGTTTCTAAAACAAACAAGACTCTAATATTTTTTGCCACATGAATAAGGACACCTGTAAGACCCTTTAAAGTAAAGAAAATAACAAAAGATCTTATGGTTTAGTTAAATACTGGTTTTATTGAACGATTTAAATAATTTAGAGTAATGTGTACTGCCTCGTGATTTCCGAATTACTTCAAGTAACCTGTGATGTATGGATTCATAGAGTGCTGTTAGATAATTGAGCAAAATTTGGGACCAGGATCGTTTTTCTTTTAATTATCTTTTCGTTTTATAAAAATATTGCGATCTTTCTTCGTAGGTTTTTCTTGAAAACCATCCCCACACATTTTCCATTATGTTCAGGTCAGAAGAATATGAGGGCCATGGTAATAGGTTCACATTTTGCCCCTGAATCCAGGCTTTTGTTGTCCGTGTTGCAAAGTCCATCGTTGTGCACCAAATAATTCAAAGATCGTTCCAGAATCGATTTGTAAGTGATTACCATCATTCTAGAGCTTTGAAAATCCAGCTCCACGGTATCGTAATAGTCAATTGCTCCCCATACCATTACACCACCTCCTTTGCTGTGCCTTTTTTCAAGATAGAATTCTTCCTTTCTTAAATCATGGAAATAGCAGATATATCCCTGGCCCGTCCAAATTATTTTTTTTTTCATCGGAAAAGGCGAAGGTATGCCAAGATCGATTCCTTGTGGTGTGATTTGTTGCAAAATTAAGGCGTTGGCTCATGCATGCAACATTCAATGCTGGTTTTTTCTTCATTTATTGGTGTCGTATTAATCACTATCGCCCGCTTTTACTGTAATGATGTGGCTTTTTTGACTCTTCCTTTTTTTCCATACCTCTCATTGAGGTAATTGTATACAACATTTGAACTATGTACTTCTAATTTTGCTAGCTATAAAACGGATGGTATAGACGAAATCCCGGTAAGCTCGAATTTGGCCTATTTTCTCTTTGGTTAGACCCTAACCTAATCTCTACCCATACTTCTTGATTCTACCAAAACAATATTCGAACTAAGCTCCCAAACAATCAGAGTATCCTTTGATTTAAAACACGTTAATAGGTAAATTTAGATCTTGTCCTGTCATGTACTTTTTATGAACTTCTTCAGAAAAACCGCCATAAAACTTGTATTTATCAACTTAATCCAACATATTTCTTGTAATACTAACTTAATACATACCTCATTCATTCCACATAAGGGTTTAAAAAATAGTGTCAAATAAAAAACGAAAAAGCTTGACCCTATCCATGTGACACGAAGTGTACTATCCAAAAACGCTTTATAGCAATATTAATTTAACAAAACTTAGAATAAATTTGATAAACTACAGCTCTGGATTGAGTTCTTGTTCTTCGTAACGTAAAATAGAATGTCAGTTATTCTTCAGTGCAGTGGCCTGATGGTATTTTCAAATGATCAAAGCCTGTGAAAAGTTAAGGGAATATTTATTTTAGTATAATATAAGCATATATATATGTATGTTATTTGAGATATTAGTCGAGGAAATACAAGTATCTAAATCATTAAAATTGTAATTTTTTCTTTTGACATGACATGGCAAGTATATGATACGCAGCTTCCATACGAAATTCTCTTCAAAACTTAGTAAAACTTAGTCAAGTTAATATTTTTAAAACATTTAAGACGAGTTGTACGCAGCTCTAGGTAAAATTTCATATTTTTGTTTCATAGTGTAAGTTATTGAGCTGTCAAAATTTAGCGGACTGATAAATTACTCGGTGTATTTATTATGAGCAACATTTTGACAGACTATTAGAGGTCGTAGCTTAAAAGGGAAATGGTCGGAATTGAAGTTATTTTTTGAAAGCCTTTTGGAGCTAGAAAAAAAAGAATTCAAGAAATATAAATAAAAATGGAGTTCTGACGAGCAAAAAAATTTGGCGACGCTCGTGGGCAACATCCCTCAATTTGAAACCTGGAGGATAGTTTCCAGAACAACATCTCGAGCTTCGTACAACAATTTATTTATTTTTGGTTTACGGAAAGTACTATGTATGTACAAGCAAAGTTTTTCTTGCATCTTACTATTCGCTGGCCCGGATAGTATCCGCGTTATTGTTCTGAAGAGGTGTTCGACAACTCTAGCTAAACCACTGCGTAAGCTTTTCTATTTTTTATGGATATAACAAAGCGTTTGTCTAGCATGTCCCTAAAAAAGGCGAATCCTCTTAACCCTTTGACTATCGTCCAATTGCACTTACGTCCTTTTTTCCAAGGTCATGGAAACACTAATCAATTTTCAGCTTAACGTATATCTTAAAGAATAAAAGCTTCTTAATGACCGGCAGTATGGATTTCTTAGCAATAGATCAAAGGCATTTGATAGCGTTTGTCATCAGGATCTCTTATCGAAAATGCGTGCATTTGGTATTGATGAAACTCTTCTTTATTGGGTTAGAAATTCAAATTTCAAATCTGATATCCACAAAATAAACGCGGGTATGCCCCATGGCTCCGTTTTGTCTCCGAAACTATTCCTTATTTTTATAAATGATCTTTTGTCTGAAACTTTTAACAGTCTTAATTGTTTCGCTGATGACAGTTCCATCAGCTTTTTATATTCGTTTTCAGATTCTCATCCTTGTCCTTCGGATGTGGACTATCAATGGCAGTATATGAGAAGCTCATTAAATACTGAACTTGAGAGCATTATCCAATAGGAAATCGAAAACCGTGTAGAATTCAATTCTTCGAAAACTCAATTCTACTCGTATGGATGCTACTTGAATCGAGGAGACTATACAGCTTTGGTATTTGCATAACATACCACTTGTTGTGGAGTTATCACATTTGTATGTATTCGACATCTCAAAAAATGCTGCTAAGTATTCAGGTATTCTCATACGATTCATTAAGTTTCTTACTCCTTCTGATCTGGCTATAATTTACAAAGCTTTTAATCGTCCAAAACTCGAGTCAAATTCTCATATCTGGACTGGTGCTCCAATTAAGTATTTGAGCCTTTTGGATAGAATTGAAAAAATAGTTTTAAAAAAGATATGCGATCGTTCTATTACTGAATCATTTGTTTCTCTTGAACACCGCACCGCGGCAAGGTTTCATGACTATCATTCTTTTATGGATATTGCTCATCAGTTTACCCTTCAGCCAAATTTCGGACATATTGTTACATATATGTATGGCGTAATATTTTCCGGACAATACAAATAATTTATTTGTTTTGTTTCCTGAGATGAATAAAATAAATTAGGTGGCGCAACAGTTTATTGAGAACTAGGACCTAGTGACTTACAACTCTCAACCATTCCTGTGTGCGAGTAAAGTTGTCAGGGATGGAGGGGACCTACAATTTTAAGCCGAATCTGAACGGCTAATTTTAAGAAGCACTTTTCATGTAAAGAATTAGCCTTGGAGGATTTGTCAATTTCTCGTAACCCTGAGGCTCCACAAGAGTAAAATCCAATCCAACTTCTCTTCTGCAATCTCATACGCAATCCAGTGTTTTTTTTACTGGCATATTATGTCTTGCCATGAGCAACCTAAAATGCCACATTTGACAAAACGGTTAATCTGTTGTTTACTTTTTTGTAGATTTACCTTTTGTGTCGGTAGTTGTTGTTTTTTTACAAAATTAAATTTCAAACAAATTATATAAAAAAGAATGCCTTTGAGAAAACGAACATTAGCCCTTTTAAAAAAATTAATGCTGGTTAAGAAGCTGGAGGAACTAAAACAGCTAAGTATTCAAGAGGATAAAAGAAAACACAGGTTTTGGGTGAAGAGAGAAATGGATTATTTCTCGAAGAAGGGGAACTTTATGATTTGGAGGCGCACCTACTCAAGGACTTACTATGGGAGGACGGTGCAGACTATAAGAATTTTTGTAGGATGTCGGTCGACAGCTTTGAAGCTGTTCTGTGCATAGTAAAGATAAATTAATGAATTTAGGTACATAGGTACATATTTTAAAAAAAATTCAACAGGTTGAACCTGATATAAAAAAAATGGACACACGAATGCGTTACGCCATTACGGAAAGGAATCGTCTGGCCATATTTTCATTGACATATGCTGCTCGTAGGCACTTCAGTTTTTTCTTGATATCAGCTGGATCCTTATAAAACTGCTCTGCTATTTCTTCCCAAGCTTTTGTTTTTAGGTCGTTCCTTTTGTATGAATTGCTTTTGAAGTTCCACAAACATTCTTTTGTTTTGTATATATTTATCAAATTCAGCGTGTCACCGGTGGTTAGTCGCCAATCGTTCATTGTAACTGAAACAGGTAAGTAATATGTAGAAAACAACAACAATATAAGAAATTAAATATACATATTTCACTTTTCTTTAATTAATTTCACTTACTTAATATAAAAAATATGTAGGCATGACCGCACTCGACGACAATTTAAACGAAATGAAATTTGAATGTCAAAAAGACTGTAGAAAATGGACGCTGACACTACATACAACTCAAACGTCAAATATGATAGGATTTTGATCCACTCGAATAATCCAAACTTCGATGACCGGATCATGGACTGGATGTTGGATTGTTGGTCTCTATTGGATTATCTGATGACATGCCGATAGTCCTGTCATCGGAAATGTTCAATGGAGAACCCAAGATGAGGTTTCCACTCAAAACTTTGTCTTGTAAATAATTGGACTATTTGAAATTATAGCATATTTCTTGTTCAAAGAAAATACCCATGTAGCACTTTCGATATAAAATTTCCTCTCAAAAGTAACCATAATTTGTACTTAACGAACAAATGCCAATTTCCGAACGCTCTCTAATGAATTATTCCCATTCCAATTGAATATTAAAGAAAATTCCCAGTCACCCTCAAACTCTAAGAATTCTGAATTAGTCATTTCCAGTTGGTTCTGTTTCTGCTGCCTTCTGTCAAAAAATTACAAGAAGTACAAAAAGTTCTCATAAATTTTCTCTCGTGTCGCAGCAATACATTTCTATTCCGCACTTAAATCGGAAAAATTATAAATTAAAATCAAAGTAAGTAATGAAAAATCATAACTTTACCAACATAATTTCCCAATTAACCATGAATTTCATTGATGACAATCGTAATTAATGTGTAAAATGTTAAAAACATTTCATGTGTTTCAAGTTCTTCTCATTTGTAGGGCTTTTTTCTTTTGTAAAACACCAAAAACTAAAAAAAAAAAATAATTTGCCGCACCTACACAATTGATTTTGATTCCCTGCAGGCAAATGTTTTAATTTATTTTACATATTTTTCTTTCGTTGAAGCTTACAGCAAACGAGCTTGGAAGACACGTTTTCATTTAGACTTAGCCATGGCTCATATCCTAGAGAATCAGCTTATGAATGCGGCTCAGCATATCGAACAACAATTGGACCAGCAGTTGGATCGTTTGGAGAGTCTCGGGACGGATGATCTGCAGATGATACGCGAACAACGAATCAAAGAAATGAAGGAGCAAACCAAAAAGAAACAAGAATGGTTGGCTAATGTAAGTTTTTCGCTTCCGCATTTAACTTGAAATGTTTAAATTCTTTGCTTAGTTCCTAACTCGAAGTTCTTTCGATTTGCGAATTGCGTCTAATCCGATTCTATAGGAAATATTTTGGTGTTGTTAGGAGAAGATTAAATTATATACATACATATAGTATGTAAGTAATAGAGTAGTTTAAGGAAAGGTAGGTAAATAGCTAATTTTGCGTTGCTGTAACACTTCCAAATATGTAGGTAGGTAGAGGGTACATCGCGTCTATTTAAGAGAAAATCAATGACTATTGATTAGTCTCTTTGCACTAACTGACACGGGTTACTAGTAGGTATGTGAGTACATAAATAACTTACCTACTTCCTCTGTTTGGATTAAGTTAGATAAGTAAGCGAAGTCGTATTACCTTCTTAATGTTACTGTTGTTCTGTGACGTTATTAGGTGACTTAAAGTTTCAAATCTACTTGAGGCCTAATAATAAAGAGAACTTGAAAGTGTTTTCAATGAAACTAGAAATTGTGGTGCTTTTATTGTAGTAGGATTCTACAGTTATGGTTGGATTTATGTATATCTGATTCAGTGGATGAGAATACTCATTCTACAGCTTTCCAAATTAGTTCCTTTGAAGAACTTAAGAATTTACAGATAGGATGTCTCTACAATTCTTAAATGTTGAGGTACCTCAACTTCTAACTGCAGTGATTAGCGGGGATACCTGTTATTAATGCTAGATGATTTCTACTAAGAGTAATACGTAGTCGTGCCATAAGTCCTGTAACAAAGCTTCAAGACTTTGTTTCTCGAAGCATCCATGTGATATGCAACTTTTATATTATTTTTCTAAACATTTACATTGGTATGCAATGAATAAATGTTTAGTTTGTTTTTTTTTTTAACCTGGGTGAGGTGCTAAAGAATTTAGAATTGCATTGTTTGCATAAAGACTCTCTGCCGCCGCGCGCGCCGGCCGGTTCCATTTATGTATCTTCAAGATTAGAACAGCAGATCCTTTTCTATGCTGATTAAGTAGCATCTCAAGACTGCAGATTTACTGTGTCCCGCTGTGCATGAAATAATTCTTTCTTGTGAGAAGATGTTTGTCGTTGAAGGAGTTTTTAACAAAAAAAAACGATACAATTTATGCGACATTATCATATGGTTTAGTAAAAAGTCTCGCTCAAAATGTCACATCCCGTTGACAAGTTGTTCCATAATGATGTGGTGAAGCCAATCAAAGCGGAGACAACACAAAACAGTTTTGTGTTGTCCTTTTGGGATCAATATTGTAGGTTTTAGAGGAACTTACCATTTGACTCTGGAATTCCATTGTTGTTATAATCCCAGAGCGTGCTTTTAAGACTTCTCACAGGAATTTTTAAATTCTCAAGATAGAGATCATAGACGCAGTATTAAAAATGTCAACACAAACAGAGTGTGTCATTTTATTATGTCCATAGCGGTTAAGGGCTTGCATTAAAGCTGAGGGCTGTCATTTTGAGTGAAACTACATAGTTAATCCTTAAGTTTCGTTTCCTAACTTTATGATGTACAACTTTCAAGTCGTAGTTGTTACTTCAGGGGTAAAATCAATTCCAGTTCCTTGGCTCAATAAATATTTTTAGGAAATACTGCTGAAGAGAGAAAACGAGAAAGTAATTGGATTGGTAAACTTTAAACTATGCGTACATATGAAAAATTAATGTTGAGTTTAGTGAGAAATGCTTTTAGGAGATCAGGTTCAAATATGCAAAGAATATTTTGTGATATTTTTAGTCAGGTTAAACATCTTTTTAGAAAGAACCTTTGAAGCTTTTCAACCTCCGTATAGTCTTTGTATCCCCACACATGTGCATAATAATTCATTATTGATCTAGCTACTGCATCTCCCAAACCAATGTTAGTGGGTATCTGCAGAAATTGCATATTGCATCAAATGAAGTGATGAAAATAAAACTGTCCTCTATGGCGGATTTGGTCCCTTAAATATTATCATCTAAATGTTAAGCATCTTTTATGGTAGCTTTAAAATTTTTGTATTGGATTGCTCTAAATAGCCTATATACAAAATATTGAGCTGTTATTCATGAGATTGAGAAGAAAATAAGGACACGAGCATAAACTTACCCAAGAACCCAAATAGCTTTTTTGAGAGATGTCATTCTTTGATAGATTCTGTAAAAGGACGATCTTTAACCGTAATAATCAATCAAATACTACTATTTTTTAAAAAGTTATGTTAGGTTAGGTTAGGTTGTAAGGGGTGTGCACAGCAAGAAGCTGTTGCGTACACGGGGGCCTATTGGTCCATTGTGATCCCCTGTAAAAGTAAAAATTTAGCATCGATGCTCCTCAGTTCAATTCAACTCTGTCGATTAGCGTAGACTGGCTCGTTAACGAACCAGCCTGTGCTATCTATAAATTTCCTCATGCTCGCCATTGAGACCTGTGCTAGATCATCCAGTTCTCCAACAAACCTGTTTCCGAAATGACGGAGTCGGCTGGTTTGGAGGTTCGGACAGTCGCAGAGCAGGTGTTTAATGGTTTCCATTTCCTCCTCATCCTGACAGCTCCTACAAAAATCGGGTGCAAATGCCCCTATTCTATTAGCCATTGTGCCAATTGCAATGGCGCAATGACCTGTTAGTACACCTATCAAGATTTTAATGTTCTTTTTACTCAGCGATAGAATATACCGAGTTTCCTTTTCATTTGTGTTAGGCCATAAACTTCTAGAGATTGCACAATCGTTCCTGGATTTCCAGGAGATATTGGTTTTCTCTTTTAGTTTAAGGTCTATCTTCCTCTTGAGTACCCCAATCGGGACGAGTGGTCCCCTAACTGAATGGTCGCTACTACTTGTGTCTGCTTTTGACCCTTTCCTGGCTAGTTCGTCTACTATATCATTCCCTTCTATATTGCTATGTCCGGGAACCCAGCAGAGCTTTACCCGGTTAGTGTGGCAGATTTTGTTTAATTCCTTCCTACAGTTTAAAACTGCTTTTGATCTTATGGTCTCACTGGCTAAGGCTTTGATAGCAGCCTGGCTGTCCACGAAAATAGTAATCTCCGAAGAGCTTAGCTTTTCGTGATGTGCCAATTCAGCTGCTTTTCCAATGGCAAAGACCTCGGCCTGAAAGACACTACAGTCAGCCGGGAGTGTATATGACGCTCTGATGTTGAGAGATTGGCAAAACACTCCAGCACCTGTTCCTGATTCCATTTTTGAACCGTCAGTGTAGAAAGGGATACCCTGTTTACTTATAAGTGAATTGGGATCCCAACCCTGTCTTTCTGGTATGAAAATAGAGTATTTTCTGTCGAAATCTAGTAAAGGGGGGATGTAATCGGTGGTCTCACTCAGTCCTGGAATCGTGTCATATCTTTGTAAGATTGACCCGTGGCCATAAGTGCTATGCCTCCAAAAACTCAGTTCTCTTAAACGAATTGCAGTTTTGGCTGCCGTGCACTTTATGAACTCATCCAGAGCCGGGAGGTCCAAGATCATTTCCAATACAGCTTGTGGTGTGGATCTTTGAGCCCCTGTTATTCCTATACAGGCTAGTCTCTGTACCTTATTCAGGTTCTTGAGATAGCTTGATTTTTCCACCGCCTTCCACCATACAATAGAGCCATAGGTAAGAATGGGTCTGACAATCGCTGTGTACATCCATTGGATGACTTGCGATCGCATACCCTAACGTACACCGAAGGTCTTTTTGCATGTGTAGAATGGACATAGTGCTTTTTTCATTCTTTCCTCAGTATTACGCTTCCATGTAAGCTTGGAGTCAAGGATTACTCCTAGAAATTTAGCTTCCTTAGAGGGTTTTAGAGGAATGCCATTTAGTTTGGGAGGGTTGAAGCCCTCCAGTTTCCTTTTCTTCTTGAACAAAACTAGCTCTGTCTTGGTGGGATTGACCCCGAGACCGTTCTTAGTTGCCCAAGAAGATAAATCCTTTAATGAAAAAAAAGAGGTATATCGTTTTATTCACAGCGTGTGGTTAGACTGTAATTCGGCAGCTTGTTTGCAAAAAGTTATGTTACTTTCTACAATTTTTATAATGTATGAACTTTAAAAGATTAAGCAAAACAAAAAAATGTATGATGAACAAATTGGCACTAGTGCCAATGTGAAAACAGAACTTAATTTATCTGTGAGAAAAAAAAGTTTTCCTAGAGCAACCATAATGCCAAATGCTTAGATCATTTGAATTTTTATAGTAGAACTTTAATCTGTGAATCCTGACCTTTTAAGAAAGAACAAAGCAAGTGCAGAGATGTAAGTTTTTGAGAATGTAACAAGCCGCTTGGCGTACTTTCGCATTCGGCAGTGCCCAGTTTTGACTCCAATTAATGAGCTATTGTCAATCTGTCTCTAGATATCACACACTTAAAGCGCTTTGGATCTATGATTGGCCAGGTCTGTTTCGTTTCCTTGCAAGTGGTTACATTATTATACCTGATAATAATTTACTATATAGAATCTTCTTGTGATAAGAGTTTACATTAACATTATACAGTATAGTAATGTTGTACCGTTTACAATTTTTTGGATCGTCCCTATTTCCGAATAACGGATTTCATAATTAGTTTTCCATCTACCTGTATAAATGTGAATAAGTTCATTGTGATGAAACTCTGAGACGCATGACATTTCTCCCAGCTCATTTAGACTATCCAGGAGTGTCAGATAGTAAATATTCTGTAGTACACCGATTCATAAACTAAATTAAAATGTCTTAGAATTTGAATGCAACAAGCTTTTTGCTCTTGTCCAAATTTGAGATTTAAATTGATTGATATTAAGAGGTCGCTCATAGCGTTTTTCCATAAGAAGCAGTTGTTGTCTTTTTCCTTTTTTATTGCATAAAATGAGATCTCGTTATATTTAAATCATGAATGTGGCATTGGCTTAATAAAATAGCCTTTAAAAAATGGACTTGACATATGTACATATGTATACCTAGCCTTCACCTTAAATTTTTAAATGCATTCCTACCGATCTGCCCATCATATAAGATAATTTAAAGTGTATTTTAAGCTTTGTTTTGAGATGTGCTAATGCTACCCTAAAACTGATATAGCATCCGCATATGCGATCACTCTCTTCAACAAAGTCAACTCGCTATCGATCTTCTTAGGTTTTCATTTAGCTTTCTAGTTTTTTTTTTGTATTAGTGTCACCCGTTTAAACCTACTTTTAATTTCAATTTTTATATTGTGGCATCAAAGTACTTTGGCTAATCATTGCTAAATTTTATTAAATTCGACCAATTTGATTTTCGAGTGATTTTCATTGTTACTTGATGGTCCCAATTCTCACCGCTAACAATCAAAAAATAAAAAATAAAAAAGGTTAAAAAAATTTAATTATCGTCCTATAGCGAAATTGAATCCCTTGTCTTTGACATAATTTCTTTTAATTGTTCTTCTGTTATATGTTGAAAACCAACATACATACATAGGTTTGTGAAGAAAATCTACGATTACTAATTTATTATAATACTCTACTTTTTGTTTGGATGCATTCGAAAAACTCTTTCAAGTCGATTGCATCTTCACAGACCTTAGCAAGGCTTTTTCTTAATAAATTATGTAAAATTTGACTTAACGACCGCTTCGTTATGTGGATTTCGTCATATCTTTAAAATAGATGTCATGTTCAATAGTAATAGTAACCCTTCATGTCAATTAAAGTCAATTCGGGTGAACCCTAAGAAAGTCATCTTGGTTCATTCCTGTTTATTCTATTTATTAATGATTTGCCTTCTGTTTATTTCATATCGCTACTCTTTGCAGATGATGTTAAAATATATCAATTTACTAATTCCATTAGGGACTGTTAAGATCTACAAGTAAAAAACTAAGTCAATTCTGGGAATTCTGCAATAAATCAATTGATTTTAAGCATTGGCAAATGTAAGAAAATGTGTTTTATACGCAATCGTAATAAGTAAAGTTCATGTTAAATTCGTTACGTTTGTGAACAGAGAATCCAGGGGTGGAATCGTGCAAGCTGTTTTTTGATAGTTGACTATCAAAATCAAGAAAATACGTCTGTGTAAGGTGATAGTCATAGTTGACTATCAAATTTTTGTTGATTTTTTTAAGTGACACCTATTTAGGTGTCAATGTGTAGTGTCCGACCGAAGGTCGATTTTTAGCAGAAGCTGAAGCCTAATTATTAGGCTGAAAGAAAATCTTTGGCCGAAACCGAAGCCAAAGTCTAAGGTTGAAAAAAGTCAAGAATTCTCCTTTCCACAAACGATGCAGAAAAGGTGTCAGGCAAAATTCAAAAAATGAATTTTTGTTCGGCGCCTACTATGATGACACACATGTGTTTTGAAATTTTTGAATACCTACCGAAGAATAGATTGCAATCTTTCTTCAATTGAAATTTTTTCCGGCGCCTAGTACGATGCTCGATATAATAAACAGATTCTTCGGCTTCGGCCAAAACTTCGGCCTAAAATGACCGAAGCCGAAGGTTTGGCCGAATGTTGTTTTTTGGCCGAACTTCGGCCAGGCCGAAGCGGAAGCTTCGCTCGGACACTATCAATTTGATTAAATTCTGTATTGTTTATTTCGTTTCCTTTGTTAAGCTTTTCGGTTGAATCCGAAATCGAATGAAGTATGATCTTTGGGAAAATCATCTTAGGCAATAAATAAAAAAGCAATTAAAAATATTTAGAATTCAATTACAAAAATAAAACTAGATTTCTAAAGGAATTTCAGGTTTTTATTTTAACAATATTGATTACAAAAAATAATAATAAAACGAAAACCAAACAAACAAAAAACATAGAACATGCATATGTACTTTAAACAAACAAAATAAATAAGTCATAAGTCACAGAGTTGTACCTATATGTTTATGTTTATATCACTTTTGGCATTAGCCAAAAATAAAGTTTTTTCAAATCGCAACTCTTCAGCTATTAGAGACAGCGAACACTGCCTGTATTTGCAATGACCGTGCACAGGGCGTTCAAGGTTTCATTGACTTGTTCATGGAGTCAAGTACAGCTTGTATGCCCGTTTGCACAGTCAGGAACCTCTCCTGTAGCTCCACCTGTTTTCGAGCAAGAAGGACAGACTCCTCGATTTGAGGCTCGTTTATACTTTTTAATGCTGAACTTTCATGTATTTTCATGCTTGGAGTCTCTATTGAATTATTTTGAGTTTGTGATGCAGTTATGGAATTAGGAGTTGGTTGTTGGGCTATTATTTTATCCGACTCAGATAAAAGGGCTTGGATTTCTTCATCTAAACCTAAGAATGTTCCAAAGAAATTTAAATTACTATTTTATTTAAACTAAAACTAACTAAGCTTGTCTAGCAAAATGAGAATGTCTTTTGAAAAACACTGCCCTTTATCTCGTTCCAATAACTCCACTAAACCACCCTGGTGGAATTGTGTACTAAAGAAACGCAGAACAGAGGTCAGAAAACTTTTCAATAAAGCTAAACTGAGTAAATTAGAAGAGGATTTAAAGTCTTATAGAGCCGCACTTAACACTTACACCAAAGAGTTAAGGAAGGCCAAAAAGGATTCGTGGGCTAAACATTGTGAATCCATTGAAAAAACAAGCGAGGCGGCAAGGCTCCGTAGAACCCCCCTGGCCCTTAATCCCACGATCCCGGGGAACATAAAACACCCTGATGGAACAT
Source organism: Eupeodes latifasciatus (assembly GCA_920104205.1). Taxonomy (NCBI): domain Eukaryota; kingdom Metazoa; phylum Arthropoda; class Insecta; order Diptera; family Syrphidae; genus Eupeodes; species Eupeodes latifasciatus. The sequence continues at coordinate 331,939,496 of OV049924.1, forward strand.
GGTCGAACTCAAGCCTAGAGACGCTTGAACTCTTCATGGAAACTCATTTCCCCGGTTGTAAAAACCCAGAAAGTTCCGATTGCTTGCAATCGAACACTCTGGATTTTACTCACACGGAATCAAAGTTAGAACTAAATCGGGTTATTACTGAGCAGAAGATTATCTGGGCAATAAACTCGTTCAAACCCTATAAATCAGCGGGACCGGAAGAGATTTTCCCAGCTCTCCTTCAAAACGCTCTCAAAGTAATAACTCCGTGGCTTAGGGTAATCTTCATAAGTTGTATCAAACTTAGATACGTCCCTAATAGCTGGAAAAAGGTCAAGGTAGTCTTTATCCCAAAAGCAGGGAAACCGATTCACTCGACCGCTCAGGATTATAGACCAATAAGTCTCTCTTCGTTTCTCCTTAAGACACTAGAGAGGATAATTGATCTACATGTTAGAGAACTTCTCAACGAACACAACTTGTGCAACTACCAACACGCCTACCTTAAAGGTAAATCAGTGGAGACTGCCTTGCATGAAGTAGTTTCACATATTGAGAAAAGTCTTGAACATAAAGAATATACCCTGGCAGCATTTCTTGATATCGAGGGTGCGTTTAATAACGTTAAAACGGAATCGATCAAGACTGCCTTAGTTGAAGTTGGAGTTGAATCTGTCATTGTCGATTGGATCTTCACCATGTTAAATGGCAGAATTATCAACTCTCAAATAGGAGTTAGCACTATTGAGAAAACAGTTACTAGAGGTACACCACAGGGAGGAGTTATCTCACCCCTGCTCTGGATCCTCGTAGTCAACAAAATTCTCACAAAGTTCAAAGATCAGGGCATAAAATAGTTGCGTATGCAGATGACATAGTGGTTTTGATAACAGGCAAGTTTCTTACCATCATCGAAAACATTATGGAAAATGCATTAAAGGATTTATCTTCTTGGGCAACTAAGAACAGTCTCGGGGTCAACCCCACCAAGACAGAGCTAGTTTTGTTCACGAGGAAAAGGAAATTGGAGGGCTTCAACCCTCCCAAACTAAATGGCATTCCTCTAAAACCTTCTAAGGAAGCTAAATTTCTAGGAGTAATCCTTGACTCCAAGCTTACATGGAAGCGTAATACTGAGGAAAGAATGAAAAAAGCACTATGTGCATTCTACACATGGGGTATGCGACCGCAAGTCATCCAATGGATGTACACAGCGATTGTCAGACCCATTCTTACCTATGGCTCTATTGTATGGTGGAAGGCGGTGGAAAAATCAAGCTATCTCAAGAACCTGAATAAGGTACAGAGACTAGCCTGTATAGGAATTACAGGGGCTCAAAGATCCACACCACAAGCTAGATTGGAAATGATCTTGGACCTCCCGGCTCTGGATGAGTTCATAAAGTGCACGGCAGCCAAAACTGCAATTCGTTTAAGAGAACTGAGTTTTTGGAGACATAGCACTTATGGCCACGGGTCAATCTTACAAAGATATGACACGATCCCAGGACTGAGAGAGACCACCGATTACATCCCCCCTTTACTAGATTTCGACAGGAAATATTCTATTTTCATACCAGAAAGACAGGGTTGGGATCCCAATTCACTTATAAGTAAACAGGGTATCCCTTTCTACACTGACGGTTCAAAAATGGAATCAGGAACAGGTGCTGGAGTGTTTTGCCAATCTCTCAACATCAGAGCGTCATATACACTCCCGGCTGACTGTAGTGTCTTTCAGGCCGAGGTCTTTGCCATTGGAAAAGCAGCTGAATTGGCACATCACGAAAAGCTAAGCTCTTCGGAGATTACTATTTTCGTGGACAGCCAGGCTGCTATCAAAGCCTTAGCCAGTGAGACCATAAGATCAAAAGCAGTTTTAAACTGTAGGAAGGAATTAAACAAAATCTGCCACACTAACCGGGTAAAGCTCTGCTGGGTTCCCGGACATAGCAATATAGAAGGGAATGATATAGTAGACGAACTAGCCAGGAAAGGGTCAAAAGCAGACACAAGTAGTAGCGACCATTCAGTTAGGGGACCACTCGTCCCGATTGGGGTACTCAAGAGGAAGATAGACCTTAAACTAAAAGAGAAAACCAATATCTCCTGGAAATCCAGGAACGATTGTGCAATCTCTAGAAGTTTATGGCCTAACACAAATGAAAAAGAAACTCGGTATATTCTATCGCTGAGTAAAAAGAACATTAAAATCTTGATAGGTGTACTAACAGGTCATTGCGCCATTGGCACAATGGCTAATAGAATAGGGGCATTTGCACCCGATTTTTGTAGGAGCTGTCAGGATGAGGAGGAAATAGAAACCATTAAACACCTGCTCTGCGACTGTCCGAACCTCCAAACCAGCCGACTCCGTCATTTCGGAAACAGGTTTGTTGGAGAACTGGATGATCTAGCACAGGTCTCAATGGCGAGCATGAGGAAATTTATAGATAGCACAGGCTGGTTCGTTAACGAGCCAATGGACCAATAGGCCCCCGTGTACGCAACAGCTTCTGCTGTGCACACCCCTTACAACCTAACGTAACCTAACCTAACTAACTTTCGTCTTCACCATCATAGCTGGAAACACCCTTTATCCCAGCTATTGCTGCCCCAATTCCACAAATTGTGCAATAGTTTCTTCATTTGTTTTAAGAAATTTTGGGACTGTATAAGTTTTTTTTTTACGGAAAACCTACCTACTTTCGATCTGTCCAAATTTTTGCAAATTAATACGAATTAGAAATTCGTGACTAAATTACAATTACTTACCTTTTTCCACTTTCGTGTGGCTTTAGTGGTTCATTTGCATTCAAGGTCTTTGAAAGTTTTTCCCAAAACATTTTGTGGGATTCCTTATAGTTATTTCCCATTGGAGAGAAGGATTTGGCCAAGTCCGTATGCTGCTCCATGAAATCCGTCAACATTTTCATTTGTCCCTTACTTGCGTGCGCCTTTTGTATTAATTAATGCATTAAAATTCCTGTTTTTTGGGATTTTAAACAATGTTTACTTACATTTTTGCCGATTTTTTTGTAATATTTAAATTCTTCCGTTGTTTATTTTTAACCTACAAGTGGGCGCGCGTAGTCGAATCGACCGCGCTTAGTACATTTTCGTTTATATTATTATTTTTACCCATCATATGTAATTCTCATTTCTAGTAGCCTTTTTTCATAATTTTAAGTACTTTTTTGACAAATTAGACTTTAAAGCCAAATGATAGACAAATGATAATGTCTCTGAGTACAAATCAATAAATAATTATGGAATATTATTATTATTATTATTATTTATTAACATACAATTTTAAAATTACATGCTAATAGGAAGAAAAGAGCGCTAGCTGCAAAAGCTTTCCACTCAAAGATAAATGTATTTATTTAGATAACTAATTTATGAATATTAAGGTATTTTTCGATTTTTAAAATGTTTTCGATACTAATAGTGTTTAAAAATGAATAGATATTTTGATTATAAGGCAAAATGGTATTGATTTGTTGAGAGATACTGCATACTGCGAGGCCGAGTAAATGTGAGGTATTAATGATGTTGTTACAGACTGGACACAAAGGTGGGTCTTCTTTCCTTAAGATGTGCTGATGGGTTGAGGTAGTGTGACCTAACCGAAGTCGGATGAATTTTGATGTTGTTGCTCTGGATAAAGATGGTGGGTAGATGGGGGTATGAAGATCGGTGTTGATTTTAGAATAGTGATTTTCGTACCCACTCCATTTTAGGATTTTATTCTTTTTAATGATTTGTTCGATGTATCTTTGAAGATCTTTTTTCGAAAATATGTCAAAAGTGAAGACAGGTAGTCTATTGCAAGACTTTGCGGCTTTGTCAGCGTATTCGTTGCCTGGTATGCCAATATGGCTAGGCACCCACATAAGTTTTAGTTTATTGGGGTTCCTTATAAGAAGGTCACGTATGTTGTTTATTATCTTGCTATTGTGGTTTGCGTTGGATATGGCACGGAGAACTGAGAGGCTGTCGGTGCATATCACTAATTTGTAGCTTGATAGTGAAATCGTTTTAGCAGCTTCTTGGATGGCTAATGCTTCAGCAGTAAAGATTGATGAGAACTCCCATAATATCCCTGCCTTCAATAAAGTGCCATTTGCATCGGTTACCGCAAAGGAAGTGTTATAAGCTGATTTCGACCCATCTGTAAACAAAGGAGTCCAACCTTCATGTTTAAGATTTCCTATTATTTCGGCAAAGTTAGAATAATATACTCTCCTGTTGGTGTTGTCTTTATTGTACTCTGTAAGGTTTAGCTGCAAAGACTTTTGACTTATTTTCCAAGGTGGAAGGTTTGGAGTGTAGCCTTTAACTCGTTTGAAAGGTAAGCCCAATTCTTTTGCCTTAGATAAGGCTTTGTTGATTGTGGATGGAAGACGTCTTTGCATTTTTGAGCAGCAAGTTGAATCAATGTCACTGTCAATGATCGAGTCTTTGGAAAAGACAAGTTTAGCGATGATTTTTAATAAACTTTCGGATTGGCGCTGTTCCAATGTGGGAAGGCCAGCTTCCGCCATGATGTTTTCAATTCTTGTTGTGCGGTAGGCATTTATGCTTCTTCTGGCCGACTGGTGATATGTAGATTTGAGAAGATTCAAAGTAGTGCTTGGACATTTACCATAAATATAAAGACCATAATCTATTTTACTTAAGACTAAAGATTTAGTTATATTACATAAGGTGTTAACATGAATATTAAGTTTTTTATTGGATAAGTAGCTAATTATGTTGCTTCTTGCGGCTAGGCTCTTTTTCAGGTTTATACAATGTGGCTTCCAATTAAATTTATGGTTAAATCTTAATCCTAAAATATCTAGGTTTTCTACATTTTCTATATTTACATTATTTATAGCTAATTCAATTTTAGGACAAGACAATTTTTTACAAATATGTAAGAGTTTACATTTATTGAGAGAGAGCTTAGCTCCAGAGTTATCACACCAATTTACAATGTCCTTTACAGCTTTTGAAAAAGTAATTTTTGTTATCTCTAAATCATTGTGTTTACATAAAATGAAGACGTCATCAGCGTAGATACAATGGTCTAAAATACGATATTTGTCAATAATGGCACTAATGTCGTTAAAAGCAATCAAGAATAACACCACCGACAGAGGTGATCCTTGTGGTATGCCATTATTGAGAGGTTGTATAGAAGAAAAGGAGTTGTTAATTTTCACAGATATTTTCCTGTTCAACAGGAATGATTTGATAAATCCGTAGGTCTTGGGACCAACACCCCAAGTAAGGAGTTTGTTTAATATCAAGTGAATCCCTATTCTGTCAAAAGCTTTCATAAAGTCCAGTCCGAGTATCGATACGTGATTGCGTGAAGACAAAGCATTGGATACGTAATGATCGATATGTAGCAAGGCGTCTGAACAGCCTCTATTGGGTTTAAAGGCAACTTGGTTTGCACTGATTAACTTTTTATTTTCTAGGAACCAAAAAAGGCGTTTTGCAACAATTTTTTCCAGAACTTTGGACATGCACGGGATGAGGGAAATTGGACGGTATCCGTCTATAGAGTCTATTGGTTTGTTTGGTTTTGGCAGTGGGATGATATAAGCAGTTTTCCAAGTTTGTGGGATGATGCCGGTGTTAAATATCTCGTTGTAAAGTGCAAGAAGTCTAGATTTTACATTAGAGGGGAGATTTTTAATCATAGGATAGGAAACGCGGTCTCTACTTGGTGTTTTGCCTTTCAACATGCTTAAGCAACATTCCAATTCAATATGTGTTATACTACCTTCAATTTGTCCCGCTAAAGAGGTAACAGAAATGTCAGGTGGTGTATTGGAAAGGCTGTTTGCTTTCAAAAACTTGAAGGATGATGAGAAGTTGTTGTCATCTGAGAGGTTTGACCAAGAGAAAGCGAAGAAGTTGCTTATGTCTGAAGTCGAAGACAGAGTACCCATGGGTGTTTCTAGACATCTTATTAGATGAGGGACATAGTTGCCAGTGAGGCACCGAATATTATGCCACATTTTGGCGACGGAAGAGTTTGGATTAATTGTTGATGTAAATTCAGTCAATGATTTAGCTTTGCTTATTTTCATTTCTTTTCTAAATAAAGCGTTTGATTTTTTATAAGCTATAAGGTTGGGAGTTAGAGGGTGCTTTTTAAATAGTCTCCAAAGTCTCATTTTTCTATCTCTCAGTTCCTTGAGAACTGGGTTCCACCAGGGAACTTTTCTGGTGGTGGGAGTGTGACCCTTTTGCGGAATTGAGATGTTGGCTGCGTAACGAATTGATTTTTGTAAAATCGCGGTTTCTTTGTTTATATTTGAGGATGGGGATATTTTATCTGAGTACTTTTTGGTTACAGCTTGGTAACGGTCCCAATCAGCCAAGTCGATTTTGAACTTTGGATTTGGATAAAATTTGGACTTGTTTGGGCTAGTTTGTAGCTGGATTATAATAGGAAAGTGGTCACTATTATGTAGGTCTTCTAAGACGTTCCATGTCGTTAATGGAAAAAGGGTGGATGAGCAGCATGATATGTCGATATGTGTAAAAGTGTTGTGTGTTGAAAAGTGAGTTGGCGAGCCGTCGTTTAGAAGCATTAGATCCGAATTAAATAAGAATTCTTCGATAATATTGCCCCGGTGGTTCGAAACGGGTGAGCCCCAAAGAACGCTCCACGAGTTAACATCACCACAAAAAAGGATAGGTGTTTGTATCTGTTGTATAATGTTTGCAAGATCAGATTGAGAAAAAGTTTGTTTGGGTAATATGTAAAAAGAGACGATAGTAAATTTAATGGCCAAGTTAACTTGTACAGCAAGTGTTAAAATGTTTGAGTTGACATTGATTTGCACATGGGGTATGTTCTTTTTGATAAGAAGAGCTATCTATGCCTTGTTTGCCGGTTAAATTTTGAGGAAAGTTGAGAAAATAACCCGAATAAGATTTCGGAATAATTGGAGTAGATTGAAACGCACAATGTGTCTCTTGAAGAGATAAAGCACATGGCGATCTTTCTTTGATCAGAATATTGAGCTCGTCGAAGTTATTAATATAACCTTGCATATTCCACTGGAGAGCTTTAAAATAGTTTGGAAGTTCTAAAGTTGTGTTGGTTGTAGTTTGAGGGTGGTAGGTTGCATGACTCTGCTGTCTAAAAGTTGAGGCACCGAGGCTTCCTAAGAAGCCTGGGTGATTCAACCTTAAGGCAGCAGAGTCTGGGTTGGGGATACTGTTGTGTTGTTTATATAGATTCATCGTCTTCCGTATCGGAGTTGTGAATAAAATAGTTTTTAGATTCAATAAGATCTTGAGTTGTTTGTGAAATAGGTGAGTTAGTAGAGTAAGTTTGAGAGTTTAAAGTGTTTGGTGTCAAGTTTGTTTGTGTGTTAATATGAGAGTTTTGAATGTTATTTTGAGAATTTTCTGAGGTTAATGGTAAATTCGTTTGTGTATTAATAAAAGGGTTCTGGATACTAGTTTGAGAGTTTGTAGAGTTTGGTGTCAGATTAGTTTCGATATTGATATGAGATTTTATGATGTTTGAATGTGAGTTTTGATTAGTATCTGAGGATTTGGATATTGTTTGAGTAAGATTTACGTTTGAATTTAATCGTTTGGAGTTTTCATTTTTGGTTGGGGAGGAAACAGAGAGTGTTGGTGGAGTTGGTACTGATTTTGCTAGCGGTGTTTCCGGGTTAATGTCGTTTGAGGTTGTGGGAGGAGAAATGGGAGTGGCAATGGTGCCATTATTACGTGGAGCTTGGGATGAATTTGCGTTTTTAGGAGGTAAGCTAGATGAATTTGCTACATTAGCAAACGAATTTTGATTTAAATTTGGTACTATGGGGTTTTGTTCTTTATACAGGCGTTTGGCGTCGGCCATAGTGCACTTTTTTTTTGTTTTTATTTTTAAAATTTCTTTCATCTGAATAAATTTTGGGCAGTTTTTAGAATCAGATGAGTGGTCGGAGAGGCAGTTAGCACACATTATTCTGGTACAATCAGTATTGGAATGAGGTGGAAGGCTGCAAGCGGGGCATAATGGGCTATTGTTGCATTTTGTTTTGGTATGTCCGAGAAGTTGACAACTCCTGCACCGCATGGGATTAGGGAAGTACTCAGACACTTTTGTTTTGTACCAACCTATTTCTACGGTTTCAGGTGGTTGGAAAGTATCGAAGGTAAAGAGCATTAATCCTGTAGGTTTGGATATATTGTCAACAGTCTTAGTGAATTTGTATATTTCAGTGACGTTTTGTGATTTCATTTCAGACACTATTTCAGATTCAGAGACACTTATGAGGCATGGGGCGTATACAATACCTTTCGAGGAATTAAGTTGATTGTGCATCGTGATCGATACATCGCATAATCCTGAGAGATTTTTAATGGCAATACATTTTTCGGCAATTTTTATATTTTTGGTTAGGATTAGAATATTACCATCTCTTAATTGAGAAATTTGCTCGTATTCTGTACTGATAGCGTCTATTGCTTTTCTGAGTGCAAAAATACTGACTGAGGAAAGAGGTTTTTTTTCATCTGATGGGGCGATAACAATAAACTTTGGATTTTTGGAAATGGTTTTTGTAGGGAGTTCAGGGAATTCTTCAATGGGAGAATAGGTTTTTCTGTTTTTTTTTGGTTTGGGTTCCGATAGCGAGACTTCAGAAAGTCCGCCAAACCGGCACCCAGGTTTCATTTTGGGGCCTAAGCCCATGTGCTTTAATGGAAAATCACTACACACGCGGTGGGTAAGAGATGCGCACTTAAATGAGAAAGAGTGAGAGAGAAGGAAAATAAATGTTTGTTTTAAATGAAAAGGTTTTTTTTTTTTTTTTTTTGTTATTGTACTAAGTACAAGAAAGCAGCCGAGTAAACAGAGATGCGTATAGCACGAGAGCTAGTCGGAGACGTAATTATGGAATAATTAGTGCTTTATTTCTCTTATTCGTCCGATATGTCTTTTCGGTTACGCGCGCCCGCTCCCGTTACAAATGACCACGCGCCCGCTTGAGAGTTAAATAAATAAGAATTTGACACAAGATTCAAGATTGAAGTATATATTTTTTGAAGTGATACCAAGTTTTGAGAAAAAAAATATGATTTCAAAGCAATCATCTTACACATACGGAAAAAATTTGATAGTCAAAAAAATGATAGTCAACTATCAGCTTAGCCGATTTCACCCAGTTCTTCTGATCTTAGTGTTGTACTACACTCAAAATTAACGTTGATTGTTCACTATAAATTTATTTTTAAAACATAACAAAACACTTCCAAATGTTGTTAAAATTCTGTTTATTTCTTTTGTCAATCCAATTCTTAAATACATATGCTTACGTTGTATGAGTGCCATACTATTCCGTTTATATCAATAGAATAGAAAGTATTCAATGTAGATTTGTAAGATTGGCATGGCCATCTATTCTTTTCCTATCGAATAGCAATCTGTATCAGGCTATCTTAAGAAAAAATTTACCGCTTAGAACTATTTTTAGGAGATCGAACTATGGTGCTAACAGTCATCGTAATCAATTAATCAGTAAATTCAACAAGTTCTCTCTACTCATTGACTCTACAAATGACAATCTCAATTCTAAAAGTTTTAAATTTATACTTTTGCTATAAGTAGTTGAAATTAAATTAGTTTTAAGTTAAGATTTAAGTAAATATTGTAATCTTAACGTTAGCATTTAACTTATTTAATAAAAAGATATTAACTTCTTACTGAATTACGAAATAAATATGGACTCATTTTGTTACAATATTTTGTCTATAGAAGAACTGTTTATTTTTTGAGATGGCACTTAGTTTTGGATATGACTAGATTCTCACTCAACAAATGGCAGGTTCGTCACCATCGACAGACGTAACTTTAAGGTAGTGAAGGACTTCATCTACCTAGGCTACGCTGTAAACGCAGAAAACAACACCAGCGCTGAGATCAAACGAAGAATAACTCTTGCTAACCGCTGTTTCTTTGGGCTAAGAAAGCAATTGAGTGGAAAAATCCTCTCTCGATAGACCAAAGTGTCGCTATATAAGACCCTTATTATCCCCGTCCTGCTATACGGTGCAGAAGCATGGACTATGACAAAAGCGGATGAAAGCACCTTGGGTCGTTTGGAGAGAATGGTTCTTCGTGTGATCTACGGTCCCGTATGCATCGAAGGGGAGTGGAGGAGAAGATGGAACGACGAGCTGTACGGGCTGTACAGCGACGTAGACTTAGCCAGAAGGGTAAAAGTCCAACGACTAAGATGGCTGGGTCACGTAGAGCGCATGGAAACCAATGCTCCGGCCCGGAAAGTCTTCGAATCCACACCCACAGGACAGCGCAGTAGAGGAAGACCGCGGATCAGGTGGCGCGCACAAGTGGAAAGTGACCTCACCCAACTTGGAGCGCGAAACTGGAGACATCTAGCTAGGGACCGAGCTAGATGGAGAAGTTTGTTGGGTGAGGCCCTAGTTCACACAGGACTGTAGCGCCACCTTAAGTAAGTAAATGGCAGGTTCGCTCAGTCCATTACTAATGGTATCCTGTTTCGTACTCGGAGTTGGTTCAAATCCTCTTTCTCTTACATTCTCTTTTTTGCTTTTACTATTGTTGTCTTTATCGTTGTCTTTGAACAGTTATCCATTGTACATTTTTAATTTCAACAGACCATAAAGCGTTATCATCTATTTATCTATTATCTATTTATCAAAAGAAATGACTGCAGCTAAATTACCTTTTTAGTCCGAAGAAATTGGGAACATGACTTTTTTGTTTAGTTTTTGATCTCACCGCTGGTGTCTTGAATTAAAAGTAAAAGCTTAATAAATACGGTTTAAAACTACATTCAAGTATTTTTGTTTTTACATTCTGTTGGCCTTGCCTCATTTACTTTTAAAATTATTTTCTTTGCCTCCAAACCCAAAGAAATACTCACAAAAGAGCAACGGATATCAAAATATTTTAATTTTCTCGACGCATTCAAGTGTATAATTCCTATCGTACTAAAACTTCATATGCAAATCAACTCAAAATTATATTTTTTTTCCAGGGTCATGGAGTTTACTCAGAGCTGGCTGATGAAAAAGAATTCTTTGAAGTTTCGAAAAAATCACCAAATATCGTGTGCCATTTCTATAGAGACTCAACCGAAAGATGTCGTATTGTTGATATGCATTTGAAAATTCTAGCTGCCAAGCATGTTGAAGCGAAATTCTGCAAAGTAAATGCTGAAAAATCACCATTCCTCACTCAGAGACTGAGAATCAAAATCATACCCACTATTGCTTTAGTTAAGGATAGTAAAACAAAAGACTTTATTGTTGGCTTCACAGATTTGGGCAATTGTGATGATTTCTCAACAGATATGCTCGAATGGAGAATAGCACAATCAGGAGCAATTGATTATAAGGTTTGTTTCTATTTTGTTTTTTAAATTTAGTGTGTATATATTATTATTGTTAATTAATAGGGAGACCTGATAAATCCACCGGATTCAAAGAAATCAACCAAGAGCTTTATCAATCGACCAAAAAAGGCAATTCGTGGGGGCTATGACTCGGATGATTCTGACATCGATTTCGATGACTAGCGGCGGTAGATTATTTAAGCAAGTCCGTTTCCGTGTCCCTTCCTAACAAACTCCCCCAAGTCTTAGCGATATAGATACAATCTTTTCGATCATTTTGATTTCTTTTATAAACAAGTATACATGCTGAAAAATAAATAAATTATTAGTAAGAACAAATAATAAGTAAATTCGTGTCTCACACAATAGTTTGTAAAAGGAATATGAGATAGAAACTAAAAACAAAACTAATTTAGAGCAAACTAAGCAAGAAAACAAAACAAAACAAATTATTATTTAAAAAAAAGTGCACAAAATTTTCTCTTTCTCTGAATCACAAACAAAAAAGCGAAAAACAAAAACTTACAAATTTAAAAAGACATGACAAATATTTGTCCTTATTTTTGTTTACGTTTTAAATAATTAGCAATATAGAATTTTTATATATTTCGTTGGTAAGATGTGCGTGGAGCATTTGTTTATATAATATTGCAATGCCAGCAACTATGTAGTATTTGTTGTTTCATAAACAAAATAAAAATTAATAATAATTATAATAAAAAATATTATGTAATACTCTTTTGTGTAAATTATTTTATTAGTTTATCGTTTTTTTAACATTTTTTTATATATTAACAATTATTTTATATTATTAATAATTTAAATTTCTTTTATAATACAAACCTACATATATAATTTCTTCTCTGCAAAACAGGTCTTTGAATTTCGAAGCCAAATTTTTTTTACACTGTGACTAAAATTTAATAAAAATATAAAATTACATCAAATGGTTAAACGACTTTTTTTTAAGCAGGTTACAAAATTGGAAATGACTGAATGTTTGATTTTATCTTAAGAGGTTGGAGTTATCGGTGTGTACTTTGCTTTTGAATTCTTAAACATTGCAAAATCATGGAAAAAGAGAGCGTGGTAATGCATTCCACGTACTCATTGCAAAAACAGGGAAAAACAGAGCGTGGTAATGCATTCCACGTACTCATAAAGTCTGTTCAGTGAGGATTTTTCTAGATCAGAACAGCACAGGACAGCACAGTTTCGTGAGAAACGTCAGATCAAGTTAGAACAGTCAGTTAAACGTCAGTTGTCAAAAAAAAAAAACAAAACAAATTGCAAATTGTGTGAATTTTTCGTTTCTCGCTTATTTTTTTCATTTTTTGTGTTTTTACTGATAAAAATATTATTAAAAATTATTGAAATGGAAAATCAAGTGATTGCTAAGATAATACTAAATGAAAATGTTAGTGGTTCAGACACCGATAGTGATTTTTCGTCGGATTCCTCTTCAGATGATTGGAATCAAAGTGTGACGAATGTTATATTATCTTTTCTTTGATGAAATGTAAAAGAAATTGCATTGAAAGTTATTATATTATATTATATTATATTTTATAATTATTTAATTAAACAAATAAAACAAATTGGCAAAATAACTTTATTTTAATTTTTTTAAATCACGAGAAAAAAAAACACAAAGCACAGCCAAATCAAAACGTAAACAAAAAAAATGACAACTTCGATTTTGACATTTCTCACGATTCTGTTCTAACCTGATCTGACTCAAAAGCTCAAAAGCAAGAACAGAAAATCCTGTTCTAAACTGTTCTAGGTTTGCCAATGAACAGGAAAGTAGAACAGTTCAGCACAGAAAAAACCTCAATGAACAGCAAAAAGCTGTACTTTTCTGTCTAGAACAGTCCAGCACAGCGCCACTGAACAGACTTATAGAAAGGTAAAAGAACGAATGTACTTAACAATACGGCCTAAGTTGGATTCAAGGATAAAATGGTGTGCGTTTTTAGAAGAGCAAATATTACAGTTTATTTTTTAATGCTTTAGTAGAGCATAGTACGTTTTAAAATAGGGTGAAAAAGGGTGAGGCAGTAAACTTCGTCATGATGTTCGAGTGACGTAATTGTGTTGATGTTATTGTCATCAATTCTTTTAGAAGCTCTTCTCTAAATACTGTCCGAGTGGCTTAAGTAAGAAGAACTACCCCCGAGATGGGAGTTCCCAATTTTTGAAGGTATATAGGTTGTAGGCACTATCTTTCAAAAGTCTGTCCAATTACTAGCATATGCTGATGACCAGGAGTTGCAAATAATGCATTGAATTTTATAATGCATTTTGAATAAATTAGAAAATATTTTTCAATTTTTAATTCTATTTTTTTTAAATTATTTATTAAATTTTATTTTTCAATGTTACCGTATGGCATTTATTAATTAATGTTATTTTTTAATTGTGCTCTATTAAATTAAAATACTATTTTCCAATGCAAAACTTTTGAAATAAAAATACTTATTTTTATTTTATTTGGCAGACTTTCGCAATTATTAATTAAAATACTTTAAGTTTTTATTTCCAATATTTTTAACCTGATTTATTTTATGAATTACGGTTATCACGCAATTATAACACAAAAAACAACAATTATTCAAATATTATAAATTATTATTATTATTGTTCGACCGAAAAACGATTTTTTTTCAAAATTTATTTGTTAGTATCAGTCAATCTTCAACCTGGGACATTTTTACGTCAATATTTCGAATATTAACTGAAATAAATGGAAATAATTGAATAAATTCCCACTAGGCATTGAATTAAAAAATTGTAGCTCATTTTGAATAGAAGTTATTTTTTAATTTTAATTCAATTTAACTTGCAATAAAATAACATTTATTTACTAATTCAATAAAACATGCAATAAAATAATTTTTAATTTTTAGTTTAATATTGATGGCAATAAATTAAATTTTTAAAGGGTAATTCATAGATGACAATTAGCATTATATATTTTATTTCAGTCAAAGAACAATATCCATTAAAAAATAAAGAGTAATGCATTGAATTGACATTGGAATTTTTGCAACCTTGCTGATGACATTGACATAATCGGAAGAACTCAGCGTGATGTCAATGGCGCTTTTGTGAGTATTGAGGCAGAGCACTAACAGCACCGACGTCTCGGTCAAAACGTCACCATCGACAGATGTAACTTTGAAGTAGTCAAGGACTTCGTCTACCTAGGCTCCGCTATTAACGCAAAAAAAAAAACAACAGCGCTGAGATCAAACGAAGAAAACTCTTGCTAACCGCTGTTTTTTTGGGTTAAGAAAGCAATTGAGCAGCAAAGTCATCTCTCGAGGGACCAAAGTGTTCCTATACAAGACCCTCATCATACCCGTCCTGCTATACGGTGTAGAAGCATGGACTGACAAAAGCGTCGTTTCGAGAGAAAAGTTCTTCGTGTGATCTACGGTCCCGTATGCAAAGAAGGGGAGTGGAGGAGAAGATGGAACGACGAGCTGTACGGGCTGTACAGCGACGTAGACTTAGCCAGAAGGGTAAAAGTTCAACGACTAAGATAACTGGGTCACGTAGAGCGCATGGAAACCAATGCTCCGGCTCGGAAAGTCTTCGAATCCACAGGACAGCGCAGTGGAGGAAGACCGCTGATCAGGTGGCGCGCACAAGTGGAAAGTGACCTCACACAACTGGAGACATCTGGCTAAGGACCGAGCTAGATGGAGAAGTTTGTTGGGTGAGGCCCTAGTTCACACAGGACTGTAGCGCCACCTTAAGTAAGTAAGTAAGATAACACTTATCTTAATTCATGAAGTAACATAGTTTTAATTTTTGATTTAACTAAATTTATAAGTTTTTCAAATCTATGTAAATTCTGTTCAAAAATTCAGAACCATCATAAAAGTTGATGGTTGAAATTCAAAATCATTTTTAGTTGTTGCATTTGTCTTACATATGTACGTAAACTTAACCAGTTATTCTAAATCGCATTTTAATAGAAAATGGCAAAAGGGTTTGAAAGTATTTTTTTTTGTAACAAATTTTTCGTGCTAACATATGTAGCTGCCCCATCAAGTTTTTAAACTAAATAAACAAATGTAGTTGAAATCGGGTATTTCTAAAATTTGAGCCATGAAATAAAGCGTCAAATGAAGTCTTATAACTAATGCGAATTTCCAGAATCTAAGTAAGATACTAAAATTATTTAAACTGTATCTTGAAAACAAAAGTTTGAACTTTGCAAAATCATCACATAATTTATAATTATAAACTATGTTATGTTTTACTGCAGCTTTAATAACACCTCTTTTGGCTGTCTATAAGAATTTTAAAGAGGCATATTTAAAAAGCGTGATATGGTACAAAAATGGGGCGACTTTTCATTACCGCAGCACGAATTTCCTTCTGATTTTTGTTTTTACAGTTAGGTAGAGGTCTCAATAGAACATGTTTTAAATATTAAGGCGAGGAAACACCTATGTCATAAAAAAAAACATTTTCTGTTTTGGACTTAACCCTACTTTTTTTGTATTTCGTTTTTTGAGCCTAAAACAAGTTTTTTTGAATTGATACTACGGTATACTAAGAGCTAGGTATGTAAGGGGGGGGGGCATGCTGCCCCCTGCAACCCCCCTGATTGGATCACTATAGGATTTGGGGTGGGTGCGAGTTTGGGTATATGCAAAGTACTTTTTGCATTTGAGCACTAAAATCAAAGAAATCCCCAACAAACAAAAATCAAGTATGGCAACACTGAACAAAAAACAGGGAAGAAATGTCAACATCAACCATTTTGGCTTGTTTTGTATGTGGAAAAGTGACCTTTAAAAATTAATTTAAAATATAAATAAATGTTTCCTCGCTCCAAAATTGCTATTATTATTTTTTGCACATATCTATCAAATAAAAAAAAAACGCATGTCGAAATTCGTGCTGTGGTAATGGAAAGTTGAGCCCAAATTAGTCTCAAATAATATTGTTATTTTAGCTTGGGTGGGGACAACCGGACAAGTTGTTTTTGTTATGACCAAAAAGAAAAACACTATATGAAGATATAAATGGTCGCATTCACAAAGCTAGTGGCTACGTAGTCAAGGGATTCTGATTGGCTAAATCTAACTACCAAAGTAGTTGAAATTTCCCCTCCGACGTAGTGTAAAATTTTCGGCTACAAAGTTACGTCGTTTTCAATTGGCAATCTGGAAGTGAAAAAAAGCATTCTGAATGCGTTCAATTGGGCAAAAGTGACAGTTCTGATTCTGAAAAGAAGAGAATTTCCCTTCTGGTTTTAAAAACAGAATCAGAAGCAGAATCACTCACACATTCATAAATTTTAAATGTCAGATGTCACACTTGAAAAATGACATTTTTTTTTGTAACACATTTGTTTGCATAAATTATACCAGCAGTGAAGTGATTTCTTGAAATTGATGTAAAAATTATAAAAAAATATAATCAAAATGGAAAATAATTTTCAGCTAAAATAATATCACAGCAATCCAAATTCACTTCCTCCATGTTTGCAGCACAAAAACAAAATGAAATTTAGCGCGAATACACATATATGTGACACATGTCATACTCAACCAATACATTCTCACCAAACTTCAGATTCTTCGGAATAAAAAAAAAACTGTTCAATTGGGATTCCGAATCGAAGAACAATTCCAGATTGCCAATTGAAAACGACGTTAGTGCACACTGGTTTTGACGTTTCACAATCAGCTGCTCGGTAAGGACACAAGAATTCAAAATGAAATTAATCATTTAGTATTTAAATACAAAGAAAAATCACTCATATTGTATCTTATATTCGGTTTTATTAAATTTAAAAACAAAACAAACTATTTAAAGTACTGAAAACACAAATGTTTCTTATTTTATATATTTGTATTTGTCATTAATATGACAGTTCCGGAATGACTAGCTTTGTAGTGCAATTTTGCATTCGCAAAGCTAGTTGAATTTTGACTACGTAGCCACTAGCTTTTTGAATGCGACCATTAACTACCTTAACAAAATGGTGTAGTACCCGTGGCATGATGGTTAGTGCGTTGGTGCGAGAGAACTTCGTTCGAGTGACATAGCCCCACCAAACAACAGAAACCTGACAAATACAGAAATTTACCAACATTTACAACAAATGGACGAAACAATAAAACGAACTATGGAACGGACAATACCAAAGTACAAAGAGCGGAACCAAATGGACGCATACAGAAACGCGATTATTGACGCACTACGTAGGCACAAGAGTGGCTTACTGACAAGACTCAAAAACTTGTACAGACGACTTAAAGACCCACACGACTTGGAGGTTAGGACACTGAAGTCGTCAATAAAAAATGTTAATCTGTTGATTAAGGAGAACTACAGGTTATCAATTAACAAGTACTGGGACCGCAAGATCCGGTCAGTTAATTCCAATGACCCTAGTATGTTCCCTAAAATCAACAAGATATTCAGGAAAAAGAACGACAATGGCCTTCCGTGTCTGAAACTTCAAAGAACGGAACAGAACAGAGACGTACTCATGACAGCGCAAATAGATCCAGAAGAAGCCATCCTTGACGATGACTTTTATATAATTGAATATCCGAAGGAAAAAGTAGAGGCGGTGGGAGCTGCTTTCCAGCAAGTGTACAAGGTGAATGTTAGCATTCGCCCCAACTACGACCTGGAAAACAGAGCCCTACTTAATCACTTTTACCTCCGAAATGATATGACACAATGGCGATCTGAGAACCGCGGTTTCATGCGGTTCGATAACGATTCCTTGGAAAATGCCATAATCGCCGAGCAAACGGGACCAAGTCCCTTGTTAGTGACGAAGGTTGAGCTTCAGCTCATCTTTAATTTAAAAATAAAAAGTCAGCAGGTGTCGATGGTATATCCAACGTTGTACTAAGACATTTACCGATGGAGGCAATTGATATTTACACCACACTCTTCAATAATGCACTGAATAATGCATATTATCCAGTGCATTGGAAGACCACTGTGGTTCATCCTCTCCCGAAAAAGGGAAAGGACAACTCCAACCCGTCAAATCTTCGGTCGATAAGTCTTCTTCCGAGCATCAGCAAAGTTTTCGAAAAGATCATCAATAGGGCTCTGACTAAGTGGGCTGCGGACAACAAAATAATTCCGGATAAACAGTTCGGGTTCAAGGACGGTCATGACACAATTCATGCTGCGTCTAAACTCGTTTCTGATATCCAATGGAATAAAACAAAACAACAATGCACAGGTGCTGTTCTGGTTGATTTGGAAAAGGCCTTTGACACCGTATGGTTAGAAGGTCTTTACCTAAAACTGAGCAGGCTTGGCATAAGAAAGCCATTGTTGTATATACTTTATGATATGCTTAACGGTAGAAAGTTTGTTGTCAAAAGTGGCAATGTAATTTCTAACACAACATTCTTAATTAAAAATGGTCTTCAACAGGGAGCGGTGAATTCGCCGATTCTCTTCAGCATTTACACCAGCGATCTTGTAGGTAGTCCTACAAAGGCAATTGCGTACGCCGACGATCTAATTGCGTACAGAACGGCCCGAAAGGTTGAGGTTATTAGAATTCTCTTGCAGCGTGGTTTTGACAAGATTCAGCGATATTGCGACGACTGGAAACTGAAAATAAATGTCCAGAAGTCGGAGACAATTCTGTTCTGGACTCCGTTGGCTAGGGCCACGAGGGATACATGCAAGAATTGGCGCAAGATGTTCATCGTTGATCTTCATGGGCAGCCATTAGCGAGCAAAAGTGTAGTGAAGTACCTCGGTATCTGGTTAGATCAGTATTTATATTTCGACAGACATATAAATGCTGCTCTGATCAGGCCAGAGGAGCCTTCGCTCTGACGAAACGGCTGTTTTACACCAGTCGGCTTGACCCCAGAGTGAAGGTAATTTGCTACATGGCCCTCATACGGCTGATGATCGTTTATGGTTGTCCTGTGTGGTTCAGCGTTGCCCCTCCCCAGATGGAGAAGTTTCGGGTGTTCGAGCGGCAGTGTTTACGACGCTGTACCGGCTTATATCGAACAGCCGAATCTTCTTACGTGCATTACTATTCCAACGAGGTCCTATACAACGGGGCTCGAATCAACAGAATTGACAATTTCGTGATAAAACTCGTTCGAGGTCACATTGCAAGAGCTATGTCTTCGACCAACAATTTAATTTTCGGGGCGTTCTACCCGAACGACGAGTATTTTGAGAGTGCACGCTTGAGCGGCTTCATTCCACCAGGAGCATTCCTCTTCTTAGATAGATGCGGTCTGATACAGGATAGATTGGCAGTTCCGTTAATCTACCACGTCAGACGACGAACCGTGGATAGGCGACTCCTGTACAATCGGGACGTCATGGCACACGACGGAGCAGAGCTCCTTCGGTTCAGTAGGGCTGTGTCCGAACGGGACCGAATTGATAGGGTGAAGCAGGAGAACCAGTTTTGGTGGCTTCAATCGGCACTTGATAGTGGGTAGTCGGGATGGGGTTTAAAGCCTTGGCCGGCTTACATACTTGTTTTATAGTTTTAGGCTTTAGTTTTAAGTAGAATAGGCATGGTGGCACAAAAAAAAAATACAAAAAAAAAACAAAAAAGGAAAATACAAAACATACAAAAAAAAAAGACAACAAAATATGAAAAACAAAAAACGTTGGATAGTTAGATTTGCTGCTGTGGTTGTTCTAGTTTTAAGTAGTTTATAGGTAGAATAGGTTGTTTTAGTTAGCTTTAAGTTTTATATTAAGGACCTTATTTTAAGTAGTTTATAAGTAAAAATAAAAAAGGATATTGACATTAGTTTTTTTTCAAATTTTCTAATAAATACAAAAATAAATAAAATTTAATTTAAGTAAAATAGATCTTAGGGCCGAAAGGCATTAGTATTAAGTGTTATAGTTTAACTTAGAGTGTCCGTATGGGACCAGTAAGTTAGTTGTAAGTTATGGATAATTAGGCTAGTTTTATGAATTTTTGTCTAGCTTTAAGATAGTCTTAAGAATGAATTAATAAAAATGAATTTGGAAAAAACAAAAAAATTGCGTTATTCTGTCATGCCAGAGGTTTTGGGTTCGATCCCTGCCTGTGTCATCTAAAGTTTTTCTCACGTGTACTGCTTCTTGCGAGGAATTGACAAATTCTTAAAGAGTAATTCTTGTAATGAAAAGTGCTTTCTCAAATTAGCCGTTCGGATTCGGCTTTAAATTGTAGGTCCCCTCCACACCTGACAACATTACTCGCACACAGGAATGGTTGAGAGTTGTAAGTCACTAGGCCCTAGTTCTGAACGGACTGTTGCGCCGCCGAATTTATTTTTTTAACACACTCAGATATTTGACTGTCAAAAAATTGCTGTTGTATAAGAGATGAAGTCATGACTATTGGTTGACGAGGTAGCAGGATTTTGCTCTAATCTACAAAGTTAATATTCAATAGAATTTTCAAAACGAATTTTTTTTCGAAAAGATCATCAATAGGGCTCTGACTAAGTGGGCTGCGGACAACAAAATAATTTCCGATACAAAGTTCGGGTTCAAGAAGGGTCATGACACAATTCATGCTGCGTGTAAACTCGTTTCTGAAAACCAATGGAATAAATCAAAATAACAATGCACAGGTGCTGTTCCGGTTGATTTGGAAAAGGCCTTTGACACCGTATGGTTAGAAGGTCTTTACCTAAAACTGAGCAGGCTTGGCATAAGAAAGCCATTGTTGTATATACTTTATGATATGCTTAACGGTAGAAAGTTTGTTGTCAAAAGTGGCAATGTAATTTCTAACACAACATTCTTAATTAAAAATGGTCTTCAACAGGGAGCGGTGAATTCGCCGATTCTCTTCAGCATTTACACCAGCGATCTTGTAGGTAGTCCTACAAAGGCAATTGCGTACGCCGACGATCTAATTGCGTACAGAACGGCCCGAAAGGTTGAGGTTATTAGAATTCTCTTGCAGCGTGGTTTTGACAAGATTCAGCGATATTGCGACGACTGGAAACTGAAAATAAATGTCCAGAAGTCGGAGACAATAATTCTGTTCCGGACTCCGTTGACTAGGGACACGAGGGATACATGCAAGAATTGGTGCAATATGGTCATCGTTGATCCTCATGGGCAGCTATTAACGAGCAAAAGTGTAGTTATAGTTCGACAGATATATAAATGCTGCTCTGACCAGGGCCAGAGGAGCCTTCGCTCTGACGAAACAGCTGTTTTACAGCAGTCGGCTTGACCACAGAGTGAGTTCCTATACATTGGGACTCGAATCAACAGAATTGACAATTTTATAATAAAACAAGTTCGAGGTCTCATTGCGAGAGCTATATGTCTTCGACCAACCGAACGACGAGTATCTTGAAAGTGTACACTTGAGCGGTTTTATTCCACCAGAGACGTTCCTCTTTTTAGATAGGTGAGGTCTGATAAAGGATAGATTGATTTTTAGTACTTAACAATACACCCGAAGTGCGGCTGAGTTGTTTGATACGACTGGATAATTCGACAGAACATTGTTTGCAAAAATATCGGTATCATTATCATTCCATGAGAGGTGACCTGACCTCTGTGATACACATACCAAGTATTTGAAGCTACGATAAGTTTCCTCGATGCCAGTACCGCACATGATACGGCATTAGGGGGTTGTTCTGCTTTGGCGACAGGAGTCAACATTGAGCTTTTGTAGCATTAAATTTAACATTGTTAATGATTCCTCATTTGATACTATTTTAGAGTTCTGAATTAAATGGGCTTATCATACGCTGCTGTTAAAGTTTCACAAGGCTTTGAGTCTAGAAACGAATATGAACAGCATAGGGTATTGACATCAGCGATACTATTTAACGGATTGAAGTTGCAAAAACTATACTCGTAGAACTGATCATTATCTTAATAATCAAATAGTAATAATTTTGTAATATTTGTAAAGACTTTAATTGAAGTTTTGTATGTTTATTCGCATATTTTATTATTAACTTCCCAGTCGAATTGAAAATTTTGACATATCTCTACGTTTCAAGGTTCGAAATAAAAGATTTTTTAGGGAGATGTCTGTGCGTGCGTGTGTGTGTGTACGTACGTTCTCGTCGTTCATAGTTCAAGAACGTTCTTAACATATGGTAAAATTTTGAGAAAAATCGAATTGACAGTATTTTTTACAAAAAAATAAAAACCAGAACAAAAATTAATAAAGTAGGTAAAAATTGATTTTCGACCCAAACATCTTTTTAAAACATTGAGATATTGGCTTTAAACTAATTTTATCTTTTAAGAAATATTGTTTTCAACATTCAGTTAAATTTTGCGAAAAATCGAATTGACAGTTTTTTTTACAAACAATTAAAACCTAGACAAAAATTAATAAAAGTTGGTCAAAATTGAAGCTTAAGTAATTTTCGACTCAAATATCTATTCAAAATTGGAGATTATGGCTTGAAACTAATTTTATTTCATAGGAAATATTGTTTTTAACATTCAGTAAAATTTTGAGAAAAATTGAATTCTCAGTTTTTTTTACAAAAAAAAAACTAAAAAAAACAATACTTAATCTTGTTAAAAATGTATCTTTTCAAAATTAAAAAAAAAAATAGCTTCAAACTATTTGTATCTCACAGAAAATATCGTTTTTGACATTCAGTAATTTGTTTATAAAAATCCAACAGTCCGTTTTTTCATAAAAAATTAAAATCTAAAAAAATTAGTACACAAAATTGTTTAAAATTGATGTTCGGTTCTCGATATCTCGTGAATAATATAAGATATTGACTTCAAATTAGTTTCATTCATCTAATTTGTATTTGTTTATACAAGAAATAAAAACTTTTAAGAAATGCTAATAAAATTGGTAAAAATTGGTGTACGACTAAAAATCTCGTTAACAAAAATAGATTTTGAAAATTTTTAATTTTCTTAGAATAATTCAACTGGCAACTTTTTTAACAAAACAAAAAAAAGCCTACAAACCTTTTAAGCAAGACAAATCGACAGACGGGATGAGAAGTTATCAGTGTGGGTAGCATCCCAGCCTCTTTTATTTATTATGAAAATAGACGAACTGTTTTTTGTGTTTCCAACAAATTTGTTTTTGAAGCAATTTAACCCATTTCGGTAAACTTTTAAACCATTTTTAAATAGAATTAAATTATATTTGCATCCCCAACTAATCTATAAATCATTTTAAATTACTTATTATAACCTTCTATGAAACACTCCCACTTGTTGGGAATCAGAACCACTGCATAAAATCTCTGGGCAATTTATAAGCATAAACTCGCTTCTTTAAAAAAAAAGTTTAACTTGAACTTAAAGTTTGATATTCACTGTTTTATTATCTATTGTGAATTCGCCACAACTAATATGTCATTTCTGTTGCTGGACCTGGACAAATGTCAAATTGCTTTTCTCTGGCAAAATAGAAATACAAAAGAAAATCACCCTCCGCAAAACTGGCTCATGCAAAAACACTCTAGTAAAGATATAAATCCTCGGTAGCCATATTGGTTTGCCTACAAACTAAACCGGAAACGGACCTGATAAAACAATTCTTAGTGTGCGTGAAAACACGTACCCTAAGACACAACTAATCAGTTCCGGTCCGAATCGAATTGTTGTTGGATTTCACATTTATTCATGGACATCATGTCAAAATTACAAATACAACAATGTAAACAAATGGGTTTTGGAGGGTGATACGTACGAAGGATTTATATCTTCATTAGAGTGTTTTTGGGCTCATGTTCAATTTCAATGTTCGTTGCTCCAGCTTTTCTTATCCATCCGAATCCGATGTAGGTAATTCCTCCTAGTTGAAAGTTGAGTTGTTTTGTCGTTCTCGTTACTCGTATCTCGTGTATCTTGTGTAGTGTGTTGAAATCGAAATCTATTGCAAACCACCGTCGACCGGTGCTCTGCTAAAAATTATTGGAATTGGAATTTATTTTTCTTTTGCACTAAAAAGAAAAACCATAAGTTTAACCACTGCGCAAGTTTAACAAAAAATCCAAAAGACTTCAATTGAATGTGAGTTACTTTACTATACGACAACGATATCGCTTCGCTGCTGGTAAAACTTTGAAAACTCTCGACTCGAGGAGAAATAAAACAGGTCATCAACGTCATTGGTGGTGAACGTGAAGGTAGTCTGGTTTTTCAGCAAAGTTAAAATAATTTAAATATTGCCGCCCCACACAATCATCAATTAATAATTCATCGTCATTGATTGACGAGGAACTACAAAGACTTCTTCCTTTCCTATTAACATTTTATTTATTTGTGTTCACGAAAGAAGAAAATAAATTTAAAATTGAAATATACAATATAAAAATGATTACATCAATCTACCCCTAGAAATTGTCATTTGTCTGTTTTTTTATTATTCCATCATCCACCTCTTCCAGCCTCACCCCTTATACTTTATAGTGGTTGTGCAAAAATAAAAATCGAAAACTTTTCTCGCTCGATATACCAACCTAAATTTGATTTTGTCGTTTTCGTTGTCGACCATAAACAAGTGCAATAAATTTCTTTTTTAAAAGAAAACAATAAAACAAAAAAATTTCTAACGTTTTTTGTTGTTGTTTTAAGAGAAAAACCGTGTATGTACCTATAAATAAGTATCAGAAAACATTTCGATTATAAAACAAAGTATATTCCGCAAAATAGAAAAAAAAATATTCTTCAAAACTAAAACAAATTAAAAGCAAACGAAAAAACCGGAAAATCATGTTTAGCCATCGCAATCGCAACTAGAAGGTGATTGATTATTTTAATTCGCAGAGAATTCTCGGGGTTCCTATCTACTTTTTCGTCGGTTTGTGCTTTTGATACCTATTTTGTATCCTTATTCCTTCTTCGAGAAAAAGAATCTATTACCTATTTGGGTTTGAATATTTGTTATTATGAACCAAAGTGAATATCGTCAGGAGGAACAAAATTCTCAGCAACAAACATCCGCAGCAGCAGCTCCAGCAGCGCCCCCAACAACTGGAACAACATTATCTTCGAGCAGCATGCTCTCGACTAGTACTCCCATTCGCATTGGTGGTTCATCTTCAGGCGGGGAACCATCATCCCCAGGAGCCAGTGGTGGTGGTGGTGGTGGTGCTAATTCGAATGCCAATGTTATGGCAAGTAGTGTTCCTGCGGCAACCGGAAGCGCTTTGCAGAGTCAACATCAGAGTTTGCATCAAAGTGTGTCCAGTTCGTATGTTGGATCAGCAACGGCTGGAAGTCAATCAGTTGGAGTTGGTGGAACACCACCTAGCAGCGCTGGTGGTAGACATTCAGCAGGTAAGCCTTATGATAATATTGATGGCTAGTTAATTTTTTTGTTTGTATATTATTGAGTTAATATCAGTTAATTAAATTTAATATTTTAAAATTTTGTTAGCTACACAATTGAGTTTATGTTTTACTGTTTGACTTACATAAGAATTTTTATAATACCAACAAAACAATAGATATTCACATTACATAGAAGTTTTTATATTTTTTGTTCTATTTTCTTTTTTAAATTTAAAAGACATTACACAGTTTAAACATTTTGTTATTAACCCAAATAAAAACCTAAATTTAATGTTTAGGTAAATTAAATTGAGTAGAAATTTCGTTTTAAATATGTTCGTCCTTAAAAAATAATATGTATTAATATTTTAGTTTTGATGTTCCACAGAGAATACAATTAATCAGTCGAACTTGTGTCCCCAATTTTTAAATTTTAAAAAATCATTCCTTTCTTTCGGATAGCAAATAACGGTTCTTAAAGTAGTTTTAAAGAAAAACAAACTGATTTTCCTCAACAGTTGTTGTTTTTTTTTTTTAATGGAAATTATGAAGGTAGCAAGTGGCTTTGTTTTTAATACTTTAAAGAATTGGTACCTAAAGTCCCTTTCTCGAAAAAAGTAAAACCAATATATGTATTTAAATTTAAGCACACATTTTAAATACTGGTGCTCTTTTGTATACAAAATCAAACCCTTAATTGAAAAAACAAGTTATAACGGTGTTTTTTCAGTGTTTTCAAATTCATTAAAACATTTTCGAGGAAAATTTGAAAAACAAAAATACAATATTTTCATTTTTTTTTTAATTTTAAGAATAAACGTTTCATTTAAAAAAAATGTTTATAAATAAATTCTCATCGACATGTCATAAGTCAAAATAAAAACATTTTAAAAGAAAATGGTCCAATGCAAGTTGTTGTTAATGATATATTTATTATTTTTACCACGAAACAATCTTCCTACCGTACCACTACTTTGCGTATACAGCCGTTTTGAAGATTTCGAAATTAAACTTTTTCAAGGCTTAAGGATGTAGGCTTTATAATTATTTATTATCGTATGGTGATGTGATACGAAAATTTTAAGTTGTTTTCTTTTTACTAAATTTATTTCCCCATAAACGTTTTAGAATACGAATCAAATATTTGTATTGATTTTAAAAAATTGTTCTTTTATCAAGAATTTTTTGTGAAAAATGATTTCATCTAGGCCAAAAGAAAAGTATAAGGCACGCTAGTGGCATCTTTTAGATTCAGAAAGCTGTTCTTAAATTTCAAATATATTCATTTATTCTAGAAAGTCTCCTACAGGTCGTCACAAAAAAGTATCCAGGTTTTTGGATTATCTAAAATGAAAAAATTCAAACAGATTTTTAGGGAATTGATGAATATTGATCGGAAGAATTCTCGAAATTTTAAATTTTGACAAATTGTTAGTGAACAAATTTTAACCTTAAGCTGTATTCATTAAGTACAGGGTAATTCAGTTTTCGGTTTCGAAAGTGAAGTGATATATGCGTCTAATGTTCAAGATTATTGAAGTAAGCATGATATTTTATGTAGCTCCACCGAAATGTGAAATTTCGTGACCAGGAAACTTCCCATGCAATAAAGACATATTTGCGAAGCTCAAAAAATCGACAAATTCGGATCATCAACAATACTTCCACTTTCAGCAGCATTATTTTTGACTGAACGTACATTATAAGTATAACCATGCCTTATGACATTAGTAACCGGTAATCGGTCGCATATTTACTTAAAAATTGAACGTTTAAATAAACATTTGTAGTAGTTTTTCATAAACTTAAACTCTTGTTTGATGGTTAGCGATACATTGGTTGCGTTCAATCTCGTGTTATATAGGCTATCCTGGATAAGTGGATTTAATCCTTTCGGGACGGGAGTGATACGTTTACATATAAATATTCTTTGTTCTGTCCCACTCTCGTACCGAAAGGGTTAAAAATAACTTTTCAAAGAGCTGGATACTAAAAATGAGATAGCTGGTAAAAATCGAAAACACATTTCAGCTGTCAACAAAAAGAAGACAAACATCAAAATTTCGGCGTCCAAAATGATTGTAAAATAAAATTGTCAATAGACAATTTTCAATAATTTATCGAATTTTTAACAGAAAACATAAAAATATGAAATACATTGGTCGCATTCAGAAAGCTAGTAGCTACGTAGTCAAGGGATTCTGATTGGCTAAATCTAACTACAAAAGTAGTTGAAATTTCCCCTCCGACGTAGTGTAAAAATGTCGGCTACAAAGTTAGTGGAGAATGGGCAGGTTCAGACGACATAAGGGACTTGAAAGTAAGGCAAGTTTCTAGTATCTGATTGGCCAGCTGCCAAAAAATAGCCTTCCAATTAAGGCAACTTAATTGGAAAGTTGACTGGAAAGTTAGTCAAGAAAAATCTCCCTTACTATTAAGTCAAGTCTATTTCTATCAAAATGACAGTTGGTCATGTTTTTTCATTCAACCGAAAGCTGAACTTTATTAACCTATGATTTATTTATTTTCTGCACAACTTCATTTAATGCTTTCTGTAAAAAGGTTCCTTGTAAATTTGGAAAAGAAATAAGTAATATTTCTTTACAATACAAAATACAAATCTTGATGGGCTTGTAGCTTGCCTGAGGAGTGTTTCGTAGAAAATAATAATTTTGTTAGTTTTTGTTCTATGAACTTGAAGAAGAGGTTTGTGAAGTAAAGTTCTGAATTTGAAATTCATGACAGTTGAAAAACTAACTAGCTGCCTTGGTCAAAATTTACGTTCAAAGAATGAAGTTGACTGCAAATGAAGTCCCTTATGTTGTCTGAACCTGCCCAAAGCTAGTTGAATTTAGACTACGTAGCCGCTAACTTTATAAATGCGCGGAATGGCAAGCATTGAACTAAAAGTATGACACTTCAAATGGCAGCTGAGTTTGATGGGTGTCAAATGTCAGTCGCACCAAATTAAAACCGAAATGAATGACCCTATATTACTTACTTAAGGTGGCGCTACAGTCCGGGCGGACCTGGGCCTCAACCAACATGCGTCTCCAGCCAGCTCGATCCCTAGCTAGCTGTCTCCAGTTTCGCACGCCAAGTTGGTTGAGGATTTCACCCACCTGAGTGCGCCACCTGAGTCGCGGTCTTCCTCTACTGCGCCGTCCCTCGGGATTGGATTCGAAGACCTTCCGGGCTGGAGCGTTGATGTCCATTCGCTCTACATGACCCAGCCATCTAAGCCGTTGGACTTTAATTCTGCTAACTAGGTCAGTGTCGCTGTACAGCCCGTACAGTTCGTCGTTATATCTTCTCCTCCATTCTCCATCTATACGTACGGGACCAAAAATCACCCGAAGAATTTTTCTCTCGAAGCATCCTAAGACGTTCTCATCTTTTTTTGACAGGGTCCAGGCCTCAGCGCCATAAATGAGAACCAGGATGATGAGTGTCTTATAGATGGTGATTTTATATGCTCGAGAGAGGACTTTACTTCTCAATTGCCTTCTAAGTCCAAAGAAGCAGCGATTTGCAAGAGTTATTCTTCGTTTGATTTCAGTGCTCGTGTCGTTGTCTGTGTTAATAGCGGTGCCTAGGTAGACAAAGTCCTTAACTACCTCAAAGTTATAGCTGTCCATGTTGATGTTTTGTCCAAGACGTCGTTGTTCTATGTCCTTTTTCGATGACAGCATATACTTGGTCTTGCCCTCATTGACCACTAAACCCATCTTCTTCGCTTCCGTCGCAATGCTAAAAAAACACTCTACTGACATCACGCTTTGATCTTCCAATTATGTCAATATCATCTGCGTATCCGAGTAATTGGATGGACCTTTGGAAGATTGTGCCTCTAGTGTTGACGGTTGAGTTTTGCACAATTCTTTCCAGAACGATGTTGAAGAAGTCGCATGACAGTGCATCGCCTTGTCTAAAACCTTTTTTGACATCAAATGCATCGGTGAGATCTTTTCCGACCTTGATGGAGCAGCGTGCATTCTCCATCGTCATTCTGCACAAACGGATAAGTTTGACAGGGATGCCAAAACTAGACATTGCTCTGTAGAGCTCTCCCCTATGGATGCTGTCATACGCGGCTTTAAAATCGATAAAGAGATGGTGGGTATCGATTTGAAGCTCCTGGGTTTTTTCCAAGATCTGTCGTAGTGTGAATATTTAGTCGATAGTGGACTTTCCTGGTCTGAAGCCACACTGATAAGGACCTATCAGGTTGTTGACGAACGGCTTCAGACGTTTACATAATACGGCAGAGAGGATCTTATATGCAATGTTAAGGAGACTGATGCCTGTGTAGTTGGCGCAATTAAGAGGGTCTCCTTTCTTATGTATCGGGCACACTATGCTGAGATTCCACTCATCGGGCATGCTTTCTTGCGACCATTTTTGCAGATGAGTTGGTACATGCTCCCTACCAAGTCATCGCCTGCTGCTTTAAATAGTTCGGCAGCGATGCCGTCAGCTCCAGCAGCTTTGTTTGACTTCAGTTTAGATATAGCTATCTTCACTTCGTCTAGGTCGGGTAGGCGGAATTGTTGATCTGGGTCGCCTAGGTTGAGTGGTTCTATCTCCCTTACAGCGGAATTCGGTTCGTCATCGCCGTTATATAATTTGGAGAAGTGGTCTTTCCATATTCTCAACATAGACTGCGGTTCTACTACGATGTTCCCCTGATCGTCTTTACAGGCTTCGGTTCGTGGCTGGTACCCTTGGGAGGTTTTTTTTTACCTTTTGGTAAAATTTACGAACCTCATTCCTGTTGTGACATCCCTCTATCTCCTCGATCGCGCGCTTCTCGTGCTCTTTTTTTTTCCATCTAAGAAGCCGGTGTTCCTCTCTCCTCTTCTGCTCGTAGAGCTCGCGAGCAGCTCTGGTCCTTCTGTGCAACGCCGTTTTGTATGCCTCTTGTTTTGCTGCGTGCACTTGCCGGCATTCGTCGTCAAACCAGGGGTTTCGCTGTTGTGGCCGTGTGAAACCTAGCACTTCAGAGGCAGCATCTCTGCAAGGCAATGTTGCCACTGGTTTTCAATGCTTAATGCAGGCAGCATAGGACTCCTTAAGAGGTTACTAGAGACTCGATCGGAAAAGGACATGGCAGTCTCTTGCGATTGTTGCCGTCTAACGTCGAAACTTCTCACAGTACTTCCTTGTTTTGGCTTGGACCGGGATATCCGTAGCGGTAGCCGTACCTTGGCTACAACGAGGTAGTGGTCCGAGTCAATGTTGGCCCCTCGGAAAGTCCGGATATCCTGTATAATGGAGAAGTGTCGTGCGTCGATCGCAATGTGGTCAATCTGGTTGACAGTTGATTGATCAGGAGATTTCCATGTCCCCTTGTGGATATTAAGATGTGTGAACTGCGTGCTAGCTACCAGAACGTCTCGCCCCTGAATCCGTTGTCGGAGGTGGTGTCGTGCAGGCTGTATTTCCCGATTGTGCAACCAAAGATATCTTCTCTTCCTAGCTTGGCGTTAAAATCTCCTAAGATAATTTTAATGTCATAGCCAGGGCACTGCTCATAAGTCTTGTCCAAGAGCTCGAAGAATATGTTTTTGGTGTCTTCATCTTTCTCCTCTGTTGGGGCATGCGCGCATATTAGGCTTATGTTGGCGAATTTAGCCTTGATGCGGATTGTCGTGATGCGCTCGCTCACACTGTTGAAACTCAAGACTTTTTGCCTGAGTCTAGTTCCAACAACAAATCCACACCCAAATAGACGCTGCCTTTGTTCTCGTTAGCAGTCGCCGCGCCGTAGTATATATCACAGTCTTTTAGTTTGCGTTTGCCCGGTCCATCCCATCGCACTTCTTGGATGGCGGTAATATCTGCCTTGCAGCAGTTTAGGGCTTCCGCTAATTGGTCGGCTGCACGTGGTCTGTTAAGGGACCTAACATTCCACGTACAGATCCGAAGTTCGTTATCCTTATTTCGTTTGCTTGGGTTGTCAACAGTGAATCCGTCCGTATCCGAGGCTTGTTGGTGCTTCGCAACTAGAAGATTTTTACGTGGTCAGGAAATCACCCCCAATGGCACAACCACCAACCTGGATGGCCAGATCCTTAGTATAACTCCAAGGACGGGGAGCCGGATAAACCGCTCCTTATAGGCCTGGGCTCCGAATAAGTCGTAGAAGCCCTATAAGGTGTTCACTAAGTAATTCAACCTTACTAGAACTGTAGACACCACCGTTGATTCCATCTCGAGAATTCGTCCGCTGCCGTCTGGATAAGGAGAGGTGCCTTAGTGGAAACACCTCTCCACCCTCTCTCGTTTGCTGACCCCAACAACTTTCCACTGGGGTTAGAACCCAATCTCCAGTTGAGGTACTAGGCACCCGATGTTCACCACGGGGAGGTGAGAGTAGGATTTGATAGACAGAGGTGGTTTTTGAGAAAAACCTGTGGACGCTTGTATCCTCTTGAATGCACATGTCTACCATTTGAACATCCCTATATACAGATTGTTAAACCCTAATACTAAAATATAATTATTTTGTTTGCTGATGAAACCGATAAAAACATATATTTCTTTCGCAATGTTTGAAAACATTTTATAACTGAAATTAGTGTTCCCCATAAATTATCTTGTTTTATATTGTACCCACCTATAAATAGAAATTAAACTGATAAATATTATAAAAGTAATTAATAATAAAACAATATATCAAAGCAATATTAGTATCATAACTCTAATGTCCTTGATAAAAATTATCATTTAATTAATCAATATAGGTATAGCTATTAACTATTATTTCCCATGATGATTCCAATATTATTATGCAACAAGTGCCACAATTTTAAAAATGTATGTATGTAAGGAAATTATTTATTTAACAATGAAAAGTTTTTTTTTTAATGAAATTAGACGGAAAAGAAAAGTCCAGAGTCTATTTTGCATTAATTGGCACATTTACTTTCCAAAGATATGCGTATTGATGAATTTTGTTAAAATATAGTCATAAGTAAAACAAATAAATACTGTAGTATTTTTAATATAACCAGAGAAGTTGTATTCATAAGTTGAAGTTTCTGCTTTAGGTTAGATTTGTTTTGAATTCTTTTGGATATGATTGGATGATTAGATTGCTTGGTTATTTACGTAAGTCATTTACTTAAAATTGATCCAAACGCGCATTTACAGGATGTAAGAACAAATTTTTAAATAATTTTAGCACTGTTAGGATTATGGCTGGCCACAATTAAGCGAGCCTAAGTAGTACAAATAGGCTGTGTAAAGTCAATGAGTTGTTCATCTAGTCAATATAGTTCACGTGCCAAATGGGTTATGTAATGCTTAGCCGAGCAGCTCAAGTTTATAATGCATTTTAAATGTAGAAAATTATTTTAATTTGTAACTCGTTAAAATAATGGGTTAATAAATTCATTATGTTAATAATTTCTTGTCGTTTTAGTTCTTCAACGAAAATAGTGGCATTTAGTCATTTGAATAAATCTTAAATCTTCTCTATTTTGAATTTATCTTGTGTGACAGTTAAAAAGGACTCTTTTATGTTCTTCTTTCACATAAATTATTCTTCGACTCCTTGATATGTCTTGATTGAATTTGTTCAAAAAGTTTAAAACTTTTCATCTCTCTTACAGCCACCTAGGTTAAAATTTCTATATTCAAATTTCAAAATGGGAAAACCTTTTGCCTTTGATAAAAGTTTTTCATAAGTTTAATGAAATACCTAGAAATG
This sequence comes from Eupeodes latifasciatus, assembly GCA_920104205.1. Lineage (NCBI taxonomy): Eukaryota > Metazoa > Arthropoda > Insecta > Diptera > Syrphidae > Eupeodes > Eupeodes latifasciatus. The sequence continues at coordinate 331,972,880 of OV049924.1, forward strand.
TATGTATAATATACATATGAATAAAATGTGGTTTTTCAAAATCTACCTCATTCTTTGTTTTGTATGTAAATATGTATACGTTGAAAAAGGAAAGTTTTTATTGCCTTAAGCAATTTTTTACATTAAATACTTTTTTTCAAGTTTTCCATTTGTCACTCTTGAATATAGTTTCATGAATATGTTATTCATATGATATTTGTACGAGATGATGAACTTTGTTTCAAAAGCTCTTCACCGTTCTTAAACAAACTTAAATGCACAACTTCCTTAAACGCACCACCACGACGACAACGATGACTAAGAGCGACATTCCATACCTACATAATTATTTACTCTTATGGTTCAAGGTTATGTGAAGTAGAAATTATGTTGTTAACATAAAATTACATACATTAAAAGGAAACTATTTGAAAACTTTATGCCTTAAGGGTTTCATTCGTTTTATGGCCAATCAAAAATAAATAGTTCATATACATAAATTCCCTTTCTTAATTTTAAATTAACTAAATTATTTGCTTCTGTTGAAGATAAGTGCCCAAAATTTTTTCCGAATTCGTAATTATTTGATTTAAATCTTGATTTTCTTTTTAGATTCCTTCCTACATAAAATCAATACTCGAACATTATAAAAACAGAAGTGAAAATTCATTTGATGTTGAGTTCTCTCTTAAGTAAGGAAAATTCAAACTATAACAATGAAAAGTTCACTGAAAGCAGCACGAAACAAGGTCAACAGTAAAAAATGGCCAACTACTATATACTTGTAAATACCATCAACGGATCCCTTAATCAAGATTGACGTTGGCTTTTCCTGTGCAAGAATTTCTCTTTTTCGCTTTTTGCGATTATTTAATAGAAATTGAAAACGATACCTATGAAAAAGCCCCCCCACAAATCGCCCATTCTCATATAACATGTCGGCTGGATGGTTGGTTTGCTGGGGGGGCTAATCAATTTATTCAAAGCCGGTGTCTCTGTTCAATTAGCTAATTTGCTTAATTGATATCGTATACCGGCTCAACTGCCCCTCGAAAATACCTTCATTTGATGGTAGAAGGTAAATAAATTTTACACTGGCATGAAAAGTCCTTGTTGAAATATGAACTTCATATTAAATTACAATTTTTGCTAAATGAACTTGATGCAATAGTAATATGTGCATCAATACAAAAACTTTTCAAGACGAAACCACACCCTTTTAGTTAAGTGCAGTCAAATGGAATCAAAGGCTTCGTGTCTTATGTTTGTTTACTCCCTCAGTTGTTATAGCCTTTTCTTACGGTAATTAACATTTTTATCGATATACTAGGTAGGCTATGGTGGCCTTTGTTTCAATTTCAGTACAAACTGTATTAATTGTATTAATTAAACTGCATTGTCTCGATATCAAGTATTTTTGTTGTTGTTTTTCAAATAAATTACCGTTGGCTACAAATTTATAAACTTGTTGACTTTGTGAACTGGTTGATCTGGAGGTTGGAAAAGTGATGTCACTTATAAAATGAAGTCAGCTTTTAGTGCTTTGGAGCACCGAGAATAAATAATAGCTTTGGTAAGAATTGAATTTAGAAGACTTCAAGATTTTCTACAGCTTAGACTACTGAAATGATTTTAACTCCTTCTTGTTCTTTTCAGTCGCAAACTCAAAACTCATTGAAGTGTTAAGTTGTCTTCAATTTGAATCTCGCCTTACTATTTGTCTATGACGTTTTTTAAATGTTAGGTACAACCAAAAATGGTGTTATTAAGGCTATTGTAAAACACAACATAGTTCCTAACAATAAATTGTATGATGCTTTTGCAAAGTAAATAATCTTTGTCTTTTAGATAGACTTTTCTTCATTTTAGTATCTTACTTAGTTTTTGGAAATTATCATTAGTTATGACTTATGAGTATGACTCTATTTGAAGTTTTGAGAAATCTAGAACTTAATGTTATCATGGGTTTAAAAAATTCTTTTTGGAGTAAATTTTTAGTGCTGATTTTTAATCCAAACTTCGATCTTGGCTATCTGCTCAAATTTTAAAAATATCCGTTTTCAACATAAATTTTATATTTTTTCAATATATTTAGAAAACTTTATATGAAAGCCTTGTTCAGACTACGGATTCGATACAAAAAAAAAAATATTTATTCCAAACCGTTTTTACTTTTTCAGCGTTTCCTTAGATTTATGTAAGACACGTAAAATCTAGAAACTTATGAAGATTTTCAAAAAACTTTATGAAATTTAGGGTAGGTATTATTACAGAATTGGAAAACCATCACTAATTTTATTGAAAAAAACCTTTTTTTTTTAAATTTTGAAGTAATATCTCAAAAACCTGAAGTGAGTCGGCTTAAATTTGAGATCATCAAAACTAATCGAAAAGTGCAATTTGATTGCAAGGAACAAAACCTTGTTGACCTTAAAAGTCCTTAAATGCTATCATACAAATACCTTAATAAGTTTTAACACCGTAATTTTTCAATATTGCCTACAAAAATTCGTCAGTGTTTCCAAATTCTATACAAGTTTATTGGTTTACAAGTACAAGTTTTCAAAATAAGATTATATAAAACATCATTACCGAAAGAATGCAATCTCTCGGAAATCAGTAATCCCAAGAACAATTCTAAGAAATAATTGCCTTTTGAAACCCAGGCACAATGGTCAACTCTTATATTATCTGACCAACGACGCACGCACGTATTTTATTGTTTTCTTACTTATCAATTTATCTTAAATACTTTTATGTTTATATCACACCCGATCCGATAAATTAGCTTTTAGTATAAATGTACCTACTTTCCTTGATATGTAATTAATTTAGCTTTTAGATAAACTTTATATAAACCAACAATAGATTTAAGTTGTCAAAAACCTATTTAATCGTTTGTGAGTTAGATAACAATTTTATAGGTATAATTCTTATCTTTAATTTGAAATTTTAAACACAATTTAAAAGAAAGATATAACTCTTGTGTGCATTGTAGATATTAGAGTGTTTTTAGTTCGATATAGCTTTTACCTACTTTTCTAAAATTTTAGCTGACATTGTTCGTTAAGTTGTGCTTTAATTTGTTTATTTTGTTTTTATAACTCAGTCAACAAAAATGGCAAGTTTGATGGGATTTTGGAGCAATTCTTTTGCCAAGTCATGTGAGTTGAATTCAATTGGATTTTTAAATAGATATGTACTTCGGGATGGTGACGTTTTGTTCAAGACGTCGTCGGTCAATGTCTTTTTTTATGACAGCATGTACTTGGTCTTGCCTCATTGACCATTAAACCCATCTTCTCCACTTTCCTTCGCAATGCTCAAAAACGCTCCACTGATACCACGCTTTTAACTTCCAATTATGTCAATATCATCACCATTTCCGAATAATAGGATGGACCTTTGGAAGATTGTCCCTCTAGTGTTGATGGTTGAGTTTTGCACGATTTATTCCAGAACGCTGTTTAAGAAGTCGCATGACAGTGCATCAAATGCATCGGTTAGATTTTTTCCTGGTAGATCAGCGTGCATTCACCATGTTTGACAGGGATGCCAAAACTAGACATTGCTCTGTAAAGTTCTTCTCTATAGATGGTGTCATACGCGGCTGCGAAATCGATAAGGAGATGGTGGGTGTCCATTTGAAATTCCCTGTTTTTTTTCCAAGATCTGCTGTAATGTGAATATTTGGTGCACTTTCCTGGTCTGAAGCCACAATGATAAAGACAAATCAGGCTGTTGACGAACGACTTCAGACGTTCTCATAATACGGCAAAAAGGATCTTATACGCGATGTTCAGTTGGCTCTGTGGAGGGTCTCCTTTCTTGAATACCACACGTCCAAAAAAAAAAAAACACTCGTTATTTAATTAAACAAATTTCTATAGTATCTAATTGGGAAACTGCCAAAAAATTACCTTCCAATCAAGGCAACTTTATTTGAAAATTGACTAAAAAGGCAGCCAAGAAATATCTCCCTTGTTAACGGTCCCTAGCTAGATGTCACATATTTTACTTGTGCCAACCACCTGATCCGTTATGACAATACACAATCTAAAGCCAAAAAAACACCCTGTTTTAATTAAATTAAAATTTGTACAAATAAAAATCCTACAAATTTGTACGATTCAGTTAACTTCGCGTAGCTTCAATATTAAAAGTGACAGCCAAAGCTCGATGAAGTGATAGAGCTTGAGAATTTATACATACAATATACCTAAATATGAATTTGAAACTTTTTCATAAACTGTATTTATCAAAAATTTAAGCTGCCACATAATATTATGTATTTATTTGATTTTAACAATACAAACAAATAATAAATGTCATTCTTTAAATTGGTGAGTTGTTTGACGTTTCTATTTGTTAAAAAGCCCTTTTAAAAGACATTGGCGTACAATTTAAAATGATTTAGTAAAATGTTTAAGCCATTTTTAGCATGTAATAAGCTTTAAAGATGCTTTACCTAATTTTAAACGATTTTAACATTTTACTATCTCTTACCAATTTGTTAAACTTAAAATCAAGGAGTGGCTGTAGTTTTAAGCAATTAACTAAATCCGTATATCATCACTGTATTCTACAGTTGGGAACTCCAATTAAAAGGTCCGTTTAAGCTTGTTTGCTTTGTTTATTTTCACAAACTGTCACTATTTAAACATGTTCAAATGCCAGTTTTTAATAAAAGAGAATTAGTAATTTACTAGTTAGAAAAAGGAAAAGGAGGTTTAGTGCTGAGAAAGGTCTAAAATTGTTTAGTCGCTATAAGTCAATTGCTTAATAAAAGTTGCTACTTAGTAAAATGTTAAGCCCTTAACAATTGTTTTTTTTTTTTAATATCTATTAATAGTACATCCATAATTTGTTTCTATGTAATGACATCAATTTAAAAATCATGAACATTGAATGTCGTCAGCGGATATAAGTTTATTCTTTGTTTATTGATTGTAACATTCCTTCTGTCATTTTTAAGTTCTTATTTTTCTCTGGCTAGACACATAAAATATGTTAGTTGATTGATAACAGATTAGCATCACGAACTTTGTTCACAAACTTGAATACCCAATCCGCTGGCTGTAGCTCTATTTATACGAAAGTTGCTTTTCGCACTATTTAGTAACAAAATATCCACTTAAAATAACTTTGAAGTGTTTTTGAAAGGAAATAACTTAACTGTCAATTTTCGAACGCTTAACTAAAAGAACTGTCAGTACACTGACAGCGTTAACATAAATTACAGCTGTATAAGAACTCAACAGATGGCTCAGCGCTAACATTTACATAAATATATCCACTCTACAGAAAAGTCAATCTTTACTGCGGTATATACCTACTTCTCCCATTTGTTTTTATAAACCCCTTATGACAATAGGAAAATTAATCATAGTTATAAATATGACATCTTGAAAAAATTCAAATATTTGATGCAAAATATCTTTAAGTATGACGAATGTCTTTTTCTTTATAATTTCACAATCAATCCGCAAATTTAAACTTTTTTTTTATTTGTTTCTAACTGAATAAACAATTTAAATAAAATAGAGATTTCTCCTAAAGATGTGTAGAGATAGCGATAACTGTTTTTATATAATTGAAATAAATTCCATTTGATGATCTATTCTAGTATATTCATTCTCAGTGTCGCGTTCGTCCGTCGGCGGCGTCATGGCGTCGTTGTCGTCGTCACGTCAAAAGCTGATTTAAATGCTAACAATTATGACGCAAACAAAAATAAAACTTTAAATTCTTGAGAGACTTATGCCTATACGATGCTCATTTAATAAAACAAAAAAAAAAGAGATTGTTAACTTAAAACTAGGTCGATATGGAATTGACATGAGGCTCGAATTTATGGTGAACCAAGCCAAATAACATTGAAACTTTTATTAAGTTTAAAGTGTAGTCTTGCTTTTACTTAAACTTTTATTATTGTTATTGAAAAGTTTTAAAGATTTTTCTTTTGGTTGTTTGTTTTTGGTCGACTTGAAATAACTTTTTATGGACTTTAGTATAATATAAACTTCAATTTGAATTAAGACTCTAAGTCATGGCCATTAATTTTCTCAATCTTGAAATTTGTTTGTTGCTTTGTTTTGTTTTAAATATCCAAAAAATATTGAAAAATCAAATAATTTAATTGCCATTCCCGGGCGGAGTGGCGCGGCGCGGCTGTGGCGGAGGCGGCAGGCGTTCACCCACAAAGTCAATACTTCACGCGATGATGTAATTTTCTGCTTTTGAGCAATTTCATGATTAGGTAATCAAATGAAATTTATAGTCAACATCAAATAATATCTACCTACTCGTACCTACATTGTGTGTTCTTTGAGTAAGAAAATCAATATAGTAGAGTACTCTTACTATAACTAGTATAGGTATCTATATAAAAATTTTGCTTGCTAACATTGGAAAATATAGTACAAGAACTGAAATGAGTGTTGATTAAGGAGCCGATTACATCATCATTGCAACAACATCCACTCCACATCACATTGACATAAGGTTGTTATTATTGTGCTAAGCAAGATTATAATAAATAAAAACAAGAAAAGAACTGATATCTAGACCATCTCCTCATCGTTAATTAATATTGAAAGTGATGCGTTTCTGTCGCCAAACACAGAGTCTTCTTCATTTTCTTGTTCAGATTTTCCTGTTCGATAGCGACAAAAGCTAAATCACAACATCGAACGTGGAAAATTTTCCTTTATTTTCTATTCAAGTGGATATGATGTGGATGTTGAGAGGATAGTAAAAGGCAGATCTGCAGGCTTCAACAATAATAAAAATGGAGGATATGATATTGAACTTTGTAATGGATCTGTAAAGTAATAAAGTATATAAATAAGTACAGCTCAGCTTTATTACAGTACTTGGTACTTACATAGTTCTTTAAAGTACAAACACAATCCTCTGAACTTGGTTTTATTGAAAATTTCAAGCACTACACAGTTCAGTGACATGTACTTAAATTCTACCTTGTTTATTCCTTAAGAAGCTATTTCAAGTTTTGCAGGCTTCAGCAATAGAAAATGCACAATGTGAATTTGAACTTTGTAATAGATCTGTAAAGTAATAAATTATATTTATACTTCAGCTCTAGTACAATACTTGTCACTTAGTTTTTTTAAATACAAACACAACCCTTTGAAATTGGTTTTATTATTTCAAATACTAAACAGTTCAGTGCATTTACTTCAATTCTACCTTGGTCATTCCCTAAGTATCGGGTGATTTTTTAAGAGCTTGAGAACTTTAAAAAAAAAAAACGCATAAAATTTGCAAAATCTCATCGATTCTTTATTTGAAACGTTAGATTGGTCCATGACATTTACTTTTTGAAGATAATTTCATTTAAATGTTGACCGCGGCTGCGTCTTAGGTGGTCCATTCGGAAAGTCCAATTTTGGGTAACTTTTTCGAGCATTTCGGCCGGAATAGCCCGAATTTCTTCGGAAATGTTGTCTTCCAAAGCTGGAATAGTTGCTGGCTTATTTGTGTAGACTTTAGACTTGACGTAGCCCCACAAAAAATAGTCTAAAGGCGTCAAATCGCATGATCTTGGTGGCCAACTTACCGGTCCATTCCTTGAGATGAATTGTTCTCCGAAGTTTTCCCTCAAAATGGCCATAGAATCGCGAGCTGTGTGGCATGTAGCGCCATCTTGTTGAAACCACATGTCAACCAAGTTCAGTTCTTCCATTTTTGGCAACAAAAAGTTTGTTAGCATTGAACGATAGCGATCGCCATTCACCGTAACGTTGCGTCCAACAGCATCTTTAAAAAAAAATACGGTCCAATGATTCCACCAGCGTACAAACCACACCAAACAGTGCATTTTTCGGGATGCATGGGCAGTTCTTGAACGGCTTCTGGTTGCTCTTCACTCCAAATGCGGCAATTTTGCTTATTTACGTAGCCATTCAACCAGAAATGAGCCTCATCGCTGAACAAAATTTGTCGATAAAAAAGCGCGAAACACATTTCGAACCGTTAAGTAGCATTCACATGAGCGCGACCAACGAACTACGAATGAATTACAAAATGTGAGTTTATATACGTTTGAAGACATATTTCCACACAAATTCTTAACAAAACGATAGCAATGTTGTTTCTATTTGATTTATTGTGCATACTTTTACTTTTCAATATCATATATTAATAAATTTAAGAAAACAAATTTATTCGTCGCGAACAAAATTCTAGTTGATACGAACTGTCAAACTTTATTCGCGTCCCACATACCATCCACACTGCAACGAATAAATTGATCGCGTTCCACATACCATCCACACTGCAACGAATAAATTGTTCGCGCGCTACATAACCTAAACAATCATTCTTGTGTTTTGATTTCGATGGTGAATGGTGTTCGGCTGTGGATGCACATGAAATCTTTTCCTTGTTTTGTTTATTAACAAGGACACCAATAATTTTTTTTAACAAATATAGCTTCGACCGCATTTTCTTAATCGGTTGTTTTCAAACAAAACACAATAATGATAAACACAAAAAAAACAATTGTCAAAGTCAAACTTCATTCGCGACGAATTAAAAACTCTCATGTGAAAGAAATGTCAAAATCGACGAATATTCGTTCATTCGTTGGTCGTTGGTCGTGCTTATGTGAATAATGCTTTAGTTAGTCTATTCATGATGAAATGTCAAAGCATACTGAGCATCTTTCTCTTTGACACCATGTCTGAAATCCCGCGTGATCTGTCAAATACTAATGCATGAAAATCCTAACCTCAAAAAAATCACCCGATACTTGCAGCAGCTATATTTTCTACTGAGCGTGCCCCACGATAGTCGGTCGGTTATGGCGATTGTAATCATAGCGCAATATGGAAAAAGAAAAGACATTTCAAATGACAGCTGAGTTTGACAGGTGTCAAATGCACGTTTTACCAAATTGAAACGATGAAAGTTTTTTTGTTTTAATTATTTACGTAGAATTTAAAATTTTGTCTACTTATGCATGATGAAGAACTCTAAATTTTAAACCTTTCTTTTCGTTTTCCTAACTTAAAATTGCTAATTAGCTTTTATTAAAAAATGAAAATCCAAACATGTCTAAAAAGTGACAGTTCGTGAAAATAAACAAAGCAAATACAGTTAAATAGACCTATTAATTTGAATTCCCAAATTTTGACTGGGCCATTCTATCCACTACTCTTATAAGTATAATTGTCCAGATGTCATATGAATTTAGCAAATTGCTAAAAGTTTAACTAGCCATTCAGTGATTTTAACTTTAGTAAATTGTTACGAGATAGCATAAAATTAGGTAATTCATCTTTCAAGCTTAGTAAATAAGTAAAATCCATTAAAATGTTGCTTCAATATTTCTTACTTATTTTAGAAATAAGTCGCAATCTATGTAGGTATACAAAATTAAGTTGTCAAACACATAACTTGATATTTACTAAATGTTATAATTCAATTTAAAAACTTATAAAAGAGTATAGATTTTTCGTAATTTGATTTTCTAAACATTCAATGCATTTTAAACGTCAATGATTGTAGTAAAAACTGTAAAAAAAATTGCTAACTGAGAGAAAATGTTCAAGTGTAGAAAAATAACGTGAAGTGTAAATAGGCCCTAAATTTTGGTTAAATTAGTATAAGTCAATCAAGAATTATTTGGTAATAAAGTAAAATTTTAAGAACTTCAATTTTACTGCATATCGGCCCTTGATTTAAAAAAAGATACAAAGATTTGAAGGGCAATTCTTTTACACTGAATACACATAATTCACATGCTTTGCTTTCTTATATATCATGTGGTTCATTAAGCGGAAGGTTTGATGAAAAACACTACACTTTGTCGACAACGATCGACGACGACGATGCCATGGTCGTTGAAAAATAGAACATTCATATGTGTACTCTATTTCCATGCATAATTAAAGCATTAGGATTCTTTGTTTTCTTATGAATAATCATTTATGTTAATTTGCCAGAACATGTCAAAAGCGCGTTCACTTGAATAATAAAGCCGACTACGTATAAAATTGATTTTAATGAAATATATATATTATCTAATTCAAATTGTCTAGTCTGCGACCAATATGAAGAAGTATCTATGAAATTGATTAAGATCTGTTGGTTTTTTCCAAAACTCACATTTAAAAGGACTGGTGAATAAGCAGTTTTGAATTAAAGGAGGTATATATTGACGTAGCTGTCAAAATAAATCAAAATGGCGAGGAAGGAAAGCAAACATACTGATGTGATTTTCCATAGGCAAAATAAATCGATTTATTTTTGATCTAGGCAAAATAAATTGCTATATTTTTGATTTTTGAAGGATGTCTGATTTTACACTCCATGAGACTATCAGACAAAATCATTTAATTTTCAAACATTAAAAAGAATATTTTATTCTATTAAAAGTCCAGTATTTTACTTTCCCATCCACTTAACAGATCTATGATTACACTTTCAATAATTATATTTAAACTTTTCCAGTGTCAAACTTCGAACACTTCTAACACCTGTTGCTGTAATTATTCTATCTATTAATATTGATTTAAGCTTATACTTAAACCTACATATAAAGTTCTATCTGTTTTTACGAATTGATTCCAAAGCAAAAAAAAAAATATTTAATTGCGTTTCCCGATCAATAAATCACGTCACTGAGGGAGGTAAGAACATTATTCCCTCAAGGTATTTTGTTTTTATTATAAATGCTTTCAATTTATTTTAATTTAAAGTCAATATAGCAATAAATCACCTGAAAAGTCATTGTAATAGACATAGTTAGATTATTGAGGAGTTTATTATTATTATTTTTTTTTTTGCTACAGGAAATGAAAGGTGTTTGCAAAGTCCCTAGGGTAGCAAGGGACAACAACGATTAACGACATTAATCACTTTATTAAAGTTTAGGTTTGTTTATAATGCTTCTCAATATAAAAAATAGGTTGCGCAACAGTCCGTTGAGAACGAACCTTTCTGTGTGCGAATACTGTTGGAAGGGACCTACAGCTTTATTGAGCCGAATCCGAACGGCTTATTTGGGAAGGACTTTTCATGACAAGAATTACTCTTAGAGGATTTGTCAATTTCTCCCAGAAGAGGCAGTAAACCACGTATTGACTCCAAGACCAGTGGCATGATAGCCCTACGCCACGTGTACTTCATTAAATCTTTCAAGTATCTTATAGTTATGATACGAGTAGTCTTTAGAGTTGCCTCTATATAAGGTTTTTAAAAACGAATTAAATGCTCTAATGATTTTGAAAAATACTTTTTGGAGTACATTTTTAACTACATACTTATCTGTTTAAATTTTAAAAATATCAGTTTTCAATATTATTTTTTATATTTATTTTCAATATATTTCAAAAACTTGATGTGATAGTCTTGTTTAGATGAGGACGCATTCGTTACAGAATTAAAAGTTGCTTTCAAACCGTTTTCTGTTTTTGTTAAAAATTTGCCAACTTATGAAACTTTTTCGAACATTTTATGAAATACTATACACAATTCAAACTGAAGATATTTGAATAAACATCACAAATTTTATTGAAAACAAAAACTAATTCATGAATAGGAATTAATTTTGTAGAACCTTTTAAAATTCTTTTGATTGAATAATCAATTCGACTTGAAGTAAAGTGTGGAAGAGAGGAATATTTAAAAATATTTTATACTGATAAATTTTTAAGTCTTAATTTGTGCCATTTTCTCAGAGTTTAAGGACGGATGAAATTTGTTTGCTTTAAAGGCTGTTTCCACGGTAGCCATTTGTATGTAAAAAAATACTCCAAAAGTTTAAAGACCTTTAATGGACAGTTCATTTTCTAATAAATCATAGTTTTATTTTTATATATGTATGTATAGTATAGTTTGTATATTTTTAAGTTCTTTAATAAAATCTCAGCAATGCCATTCAAAACCCTTTTAAAAGGCGTAAAGCAAATACTGTGTTCTTAAATGCCATCTGTGTAAAAGCCATTGCAATAATAATATAATCAGTAGGAAACCTTTTATGAAATGAAATTTCTTTCCAATATCGATTGAGTTTTAGAGTGAAGCAAAAACAAAATATTACAATTAATGTTACAAGGCAACAAGAGAATTTCTTTAACACCCCACAGGAAGTTTTTGTAATGACATATTTCTATATAAATGTTAGTATAGTTTAAAATACTTATCTTGTACCACAAAGTACTTAAAAGATACAAATTATAAGTATAGAAACAAAAAAACTAGAGTGAAGCTTAAATAAATAAATTAGGTGGCGCAACAGTCCGTAGAGAACCAGGGCCTAGTGACTTACAACTCTCAACCATTCCTGTGTGCGAGTAATGTTGTCAGGGATGGAGGGGACCTACAATTTATATGCCGAATCCGAACGGCTAATTTGAGAAAGCACTTTTTCATGACAAGTATTACTCTTGGAAAATTTGTCAATTCCTCGCAAGAGGCAGTACCCGTGAAAACTCTTTTTTTTTCTTTTTTTTTTTTTAAATAAGGTGGCACAGGCAGGGATTGAACCCAAGACCTCTCGCATGACAGTCCAACGCACTAACCATCATGCCACGGGTACTACAGAGTGAAGCTTAAACAAATATAATTTCCACAAGAAGTACTGATTAACTTGAAGTTTATAAAGGGTGGTTAAATTTTAAGGGTCGATGTTGATTTTGACAAACACAAATCATTTAAGAAATTACTATATTATCTTTTAATTATGATAATATTGGTGTGTTTCAATTATGCATGAAACACAATATCGGCGTGACCTGGGCGGCACACCCTCATCGATGGTCCAAATTTTCGATGACGCTGTGACATATGTAAATGAGGTGCTATACACCTTTTCTTACAAATAACCCCAAAGAAAAAAGTCCAACGGTGTCAAATCATTGAATTTGTCGCGCAAAAACGAGCCGTTGTTTCGTTAGCTGCGCGTCAAATGGCACTGTCCTCTTGAAACCACATATCGTCAACATCCATATCTTTCAATTCAGGCCATACAAAGTTGGTTATCATCTCACCATAGCGAACACCATTCACCGGCCTCATTTTTGCAAAAATACGGCCCGATGATGAGGCCAGCCCATAAATCTCACTAAACAGTCAGTCTTTGTGGTAGTATTGGTTTTTCGACAACCACTCTTGGATTGTCATTCGGCCAAATGCGGTAATTCTGCTTATTGACGAAACCACTGAGGTGAAAATGTTCATCATCACTAAAGATGATTTTCTCGAAAGCTGATCATCCACTGTGGCCATTTCTTGTCACCAATTGCATGGTATCGTGAGCAGCAGCAATATTTTCTGCAATAAGAGCTGTACAAGCATGCACTGGTGTTTTCACATCTCCCACAGACCCGCATTGCTCAAATTTATGCCCGATTTTTCCAATTGTACTCACATTTGGACTATTAAATTTATTGAAAAAATCATGAAGTACACGATTTGATGGCCCATTTTCTTAATAAGCCTGAACAACTTTAAAGCGTTCGTTGCTCAAGTGTTTATCTTTCCATAATTCAAATTAAGTTAGTCTGAAATTGAGAAATGTCAAATGAAATGCAGAAAAAACTTGACGTTTAGGTGTGGTTCATATTTAACATCGGCCCTTTAAATTTAATCAAACTTTATTATGCAGAGATATATGTATGTAGGAACTAACCGTGAATCAAATTGTTTCGAAAATAGTATTTGAAAATTTAGAACCTGCATTTTTTTTATCAGCATTAAAATAGTGTTAAGCTTTTTACCATAGTGGAATTTTGACAGTAGCGTGTTTAATAAAATGGACTTCACTAAATATGTTTAAAATGTATCCCTTATTAAGGTAGATAGAAAGCTTTGTTTAATTTTTTAATATTTTAAAAGATATAATAAAATTAATACAAAATACTTTCTTAAATTATTGATCGCTTTGCAAAACTGGAGGACCAAATTATTGTTTTTCTTTACTTTGAAATTGTTGACAACTGAGAAAACTAGTGCTAATATTTGACAACAAAAAATACTATAAATAATAGTAACTTTTTTGAAAAAAAATTGGTAGTTTTGTTTTAAAATATGAGAAATATTAAAAAATAAGGGAAATTGTAGTTTTGTTTTACATTTTTCTTGTCGAATTTTAATGTTTGCGTCTTTCAGGTTGGATTTTGTTTAAGACATTAAATAACTTAAACAGAGAAAAACATTTTTTTTTTACAAAGAAGGATTTTAAATCTTTAAATCATTGTAACGCAATTCAAAGAGCTAGAAGCTTAATTAGATCTCATCTTGGATCAAACGTCTAATATTAGTCACAGTAAAAGGTTCAACAAAAACTTTTAAGGCACTTCACACACGGCCTTTAAACACATTGACCTTCATTTCAATTTGTCATATTCGAGATAATTTAAATCGCAACTTTATAGGACAGTTGACTGGAAAGTTAGTCAAAAAAAATCTCCCTAAATAACAAATCAATTCCACTTATGTAAAAATGACAGCTTATCATAATTTTTCATTCCACTGAAAGCTGAACTTTATTAATCCGTGATTTATGTATTTTCTACACAATTCTATTTGATGTTTTATGTAAAAGGGTTCCTTGTCAAATTTGAAAAGGAATAAGAAATATATCCTTAAAATACAGAAAACAAGTCGACATGGAATTTTAAAGACAAATTATGCTTTATAGGTAGTTTTTGCACGATTCAACTGAAGGTAGAGGTTAGTGTAGTAAAGTTTCGAGTTTGAAGTTTATGACACTTGAAAAAGAACGCAGTTTACCTCAAATTAAGTCATTTATATTTTCTGAACCTGCCCATTTAGATTACGCTGCACTTGAGTTAAATTATGACTTATCTTTTAAATATAATGTCTAATGGACAGTAAATTTCTGATATACCATTTGCAAGTGTCAAATCAAATGTGTCAAATGTCATGCTTGCTTGTATTTCATATTTTTGTTTGATTATATTTAATCCGTAGGAAAATGTCTACAGGGAAAATCCAAACAAAAGAACACTTATTTCCACGTTATTTGACACTTCAGTGGTGATTGTACTCTTCTCAAAGCTGACTCTGGTTCAGCTCAGTGATCTGAAACCTGTTTGGTTATTTATAGCTGAACTTGACGTTCATATTCCATTAAGTGCATTGAAATGGTAATATATACTTTGAATTATATTTATTATTTTAAGGGGTTTTGTGTGAAATTTTACACTCGCAGGTTAAGGCAGCTGCTTGCCGAATTTACAATTGAAAATTTAGAATGAAACAACAACAACTTGTGTGTGCTACCACCAAGTTTGGCTGGAGTTATAGCTATTTCACGGGGGCCAACCCGATCATCAGACTCCTTTAGTGGTGCTTAATCGCTTTATGTTCAATTTAATTTTTGAAAGAACTTTGCCCGAGCTGGGCTTGAACAAGCGACCTAGCGTGTGAGGAGCTAGTGCACTACGCACTACGCCACCGCACCCACATGAAAGTTGTAAGCCAATCACAGGTTTTTTCGTTCTATCGAACTATACTGAACCGATTAGCATTTTTCTAAGTACACACAAGTAATTGTTGTTGTTTTATCCAGGTTCTTTCTATTATCTCCTCTCTTTTTCATAAGCCAACAATTCGATTGGATTCGTATGAGGAGGGAGATGAGGCGAAAGAGGTTGACGCTGGTCAAGATTTTTAATTTTAACAATTTTAAGGGGTTTTGTGTGAAATTTTACACTCGCAGGTTAAGGCAGCTGCTTGCCGAATTTACAATTGAAAATTTAGAATGAAACAACAACAACTTGTGTGTGCTACCACCAAGTTTGGCTGGAGTTATAGCTATTTCACGGGGGCCAACCCGATCATCAGACTCCTTTAGTGGTGCTTAATCGCTTTATGTTCAATTTAATTTTTGAAAGAACTTTGCCCGAGCTGGGCTTGAACAAGCGACCTAGCGTGTGAGGAGCTAGTGCACTACGCACTACGCCACCGCACCCACATGAAAGTTGTAAGCCAATCACAGGTTTTTTCGTTCTATCGAACTATACTGAACCGATTAGCATTTTTCTAAGTACACACAAGTAATTGTTGTTGTTTTATCCAGGTTCTTTCTATTATCTCCTCTCTTTTTCATAAGCCAACAATTCGATTGGATTCGTATGAGGAGGGAGATGAGGCGAAAGAGGTTGACGCTGGTCAAGATTTTTAATTTTAACAATTTTAAGGGGTTTTGTGTGAAATTTTACACTCGCAGGTTAAGGCAGCTGCTTGCCGAATTTACAATTGAAAATTTAGAATGAAACAACAACAACTTGTGTGTGCTACCACCAAGTTTGGCTGGAGTTATAGCTATTTCACGGGGGCCAACCCGATCATCAGACTCCTTTAGTGGTGCTTAATCGCTTTATGTTCAATTTAATTTTTGAAAGAACTTTGCCCGAGCTGGGCTTGAACAAGCGACCTAGCGTGTGAGGAGCTAGTGCACTACGCACTACGCCACCGCACCCACATGAAAGTTGTAAGCCAATCACAGGTTTTTTCGTTCTATCGAACTATACTGAACCGATTAGCATTTTTCTAAGTACACACAAGTAATTGTTGTTGTTTTATCCAGGTTCTTTCTATTATCTCCTCTCTTTTTCATAAGCCAACAATTCGATTGGATTCGTATGAGGAGGGAGATGAGGCGAAAGAGGTTGACGCTGGTCAAGATTTTTAATTTTAACAATTTTAAGGGGTTTTGTGTGAAATTTTACACTCGCAGGTTAAGGCAGCTGCTTGCCGAATTTACAATTGAAAATTTAGAATGAAACAACAACAACTTGTGTGTGCTACCACCAAGTTTGGCTGGAGTTATAGCTATTTCACGGGGGCCAACCCGATCATCAGACTCCTTTAGTGGTGCTTAATCGCTTTATGTTCAATTTAATTTTTGAAAGAACTTTGCCCGAGCTGGGCTTGAACAAGCGACCTAGCGTGTGAGGAGCTAGTGCACTACGCACTACGCCACCGCACCCACATGAAAGTTGTAAGCCAATCACAGGTTTTTTCGTTCTATCGAACTATACTGAACCGATTAGCATTTTTCTAAGTACACACAAGTAATTGTTGTTGTTTTATCCAGGTTCTTTCTATTATCTCCTCTCTTTTTCATAAGCCAACAATTCGATTGGATTCGTATGAGGAGGGAGATGAGGCGAAAGAGGTTGACGCTGGTCAAGATTTTTCGCCTCATCTCCCTCCTCATACGAATCCAATCGAATTGTTGGCTTATGAAAAAGAGAGGAGATAATAGAAAGAACCTGGATAAAACAACAACAATTACTTGTGTGTACTTAGAAAAATGCTAATCGGTTCAGTATAGTTCGATAGAACGAAAAAACCTGTGATTGGCTTACAACTTTCATGTGGGTGCGGTGGCGTAGTGCGTAGTGCACTAGCTCCTCACACGCTAGGTCGCTTGTTCAAGCCCAGCTCGGGCAAAGTTCTTTCAAAAATTAAATTGAACATAAAGCGATTAAGCACCACTAAAGGAGTCTGATGATCGGGTTGGCCCCCGTGAAATAGCTATAACTCCAGCCAAACTTGGTGGTAGCACACACAAGTTGTTGTTGTTTCATTCTAAATTTTCAATTGTAAATTCGGCAAGCAGCTGCCTTAACCTGCGAGTGTAAAATTTCACACAAAACCCCTTAAAATTGTTAAAATTAAAAATCTTGACCAGCGTCAACCTCTTTCGCCTCATCTCCCTCCTCATACGAATCCAATCGAATTGTTGGCTTATGAAAAAGAGAGGAGATAATAGAAAGAACCTGGATAAAACAACAACAATTACTTGTGTGTACTTAGAAAAATGCTAATCGGTTCAGTATAGTTCGATAGAACGAAAAAACCTGTGATTGGCTTACAACTTTCATGTGGGTGCGGTGGCGTAGTGCGTAGTGCACTAGCTCCTCACACGCTAGGTCGCTTGTTCAAGCCCAGCTCGGGCAAAGTTCTTTCAAAAATTAAATTGAACATAAAGCGATTAAGCACCACTAAAGGAGTCTGATGATCGGGTTGGCCCCCGTGAAATAGCTATAACTCCAGCCAAACTTGGTGGTAGCACACACAAGTTGTTGTTGTTTCATTCTAAATTTTCAATTGTAAATTCGGCAAGCAGCTGCCTTAACCTGCGAGTGTAAAATTTCACACAAAACCCCTTAAAATTGTTAAAATTAAAAATCTTGACCAGCGTCAACCTCTTTCGCCTCATCTCCCTCCTCATACGAATCCAATCGAATTGTTGGCTTATGAAAAAGAGAGGAGATAATAGAAAGAACCTGGATAAAACAACAACAATTACTTGTGTGTACTTAGAAAAATGCTAATCGGTTCAGTATAGTTCGATAGAACGAAAAAACCTGTGATTGGCTTACAACTTTCATGTGGGTGCGGTGGCGTAGTGCGTAGTGCACTAGCTCCTCACACGCTAGGTCGCTTGTTCAAGCCCAGCTCGGGCAAAGTTCTTTCAAAAATTAAATTGAACATAAAGCGATTAAGCACCACTAAAGGAGTCTGATGATCGGGTTGGCCCCCGTGAAATAGCTATAACTCCAGCCAAACTTGGTGGTAGCACACACAAGTTGTTGTTGTTTCATTCTAAATTTTCAATTGTAAATTCGGCAAGCAGCTGCCTTAACCTGCGAGTGTAAAATTTCACACAAAACCCCTTAAAATTGTTAAAATTAAAAATCTTGACCAGCGTCAACCTCTTTCGCCTCATCTCCCTCCTCATACGAATCCAATCGAATTGTTGGCTTATGAAAAAGAGAGGAGATAATAGAAAGAACCTGGATAAAACAACAACAATTACTTGTGTGTACTTAGAAAAATGCTAATCGGTTCAGTATAGTTCGATAGAACGAAAAAACCTGTGATTGGCTTACAACTTTCATGTGGGTGCGGTGGCGTAGTGCGTAGTGCACTAGCTCCTCACACGCTAGGTCGCTTGTTCAAGCCCAGCTCGGGCAAAGTTCTTTCAAAAATTAAATTGAACATAAAGCGATTAAGCACCACTAAAGGAGTCTGATGATCGGGTTGGCCCCCGTGAAATAGCTATAACTCCAGCCAAACTTGGTGGTAGCACACACAAGTTGTTGTTGTTTCATTCTAAATTTTCAATTGTAAATTCGGCAAGCAGCTGCCTTAACCTGCGAGTGTAAAATTTCACACAAAACCCCTTAAAATTGTTAAAATTAAAAATCTTGACCAGCGTCAACCTCTTTCGCCTCATCTCCCTCCTCATACGAATCCAATCGAATTGTTGGCTTATGAAAAAGAGAGGAGATAATAGAAAGAACCTGGATAAAACAACAACAATTACTTGTGTGTACTTAGAAAAATGCTAATCGGTTCAGTATAGTTCGATAGAACGAAAAAACCTGTGATTGGCTTACAACTTTCATGTGGGTGCGGTGGCGTAGTGCGTAGTGCACTAGCTCCTCACACGCTAGGTCGCTTGTTCAAGCCCAGCTCGGGCAAAGTTCTTTCAAAAATTAAATTGAACATAAAGCGATTAAGCACCACTAAAGGAGTCTGATGATCGGGTTGGCCCCCGTGAAATAGCTATAACTCCAGCCAAACTTGGTGGTAGCACACACAAGTTGTTGTTGTTTCATTCTAAATTTTCAATTGTAAATTCGGCAAGCAGCTGCCTTAACCTGCGAGTGTAAAATTTCACACAAAACCCCTTAAAATTGTTAAAATTAAAAATCTTGACCAGCGTCAACCTCTTTCGCCTCATCTCCCTCCTCATACGAATCCAATCGAATTGTTGGCTTATGAAAAAGAGAGGAGATAATAGAAAGAACCTGGATAAAACAACAACAATTACTTGTGTGTACTTAGAAAAATGCTAATCGGTTCAGTATAGTTCGATAGAACGAAAAAACCTGTGATTGGCTTACAACTTTCATGTGGGTGCGGTGGCGTAGTGCGTAGTGCACTAGCTCCTCACACGCTAGGTCGCTTGTTCAAGCCCAGCTCGGGCAAAGTTCTTTCAAAAATTAAATTGAACATAAAGCGATTAAGCACCACTAAAGGAGTCTGATGATCGGGTTGGCCCCCGTGAAATAGCTATAACTCCAGCCAAACTTGGTGGTAGCACACACAAGTTGTTGTTGTTTCATTCTAAATTTTCAATTGTAAATTCGGCAAGCAGCTGCCTTAACCTGCGAGTGTAAAATTTCACACAAAACCCCTTAAAATTGTTAAAATTAAAAATCTTGACCAGCGTCAACCTCTTTCGCCTCATCTCCCTCCTCATACGAATCCAATCGAATTGTTGGCTTATGAAAAAGAGAGGAGATAATAGAAAGAACCTGGATAAAACAACAACAATTACTTGTGTGTACTTAGAAAAATGCTAATCGGTTCAGTATAGTTCGATAGAACGAAAAAACCTGTGATTGGCTTACAACTTTCATGTGGGTGCGGTGGCGTAGTGCGTAGTGCACTAGCTCCTCACACGCTAGGTCGCTTGTTCAAGCCCAGCTCGGGCAAAGTTCTTTCAAAAATTAAATTGAACATAAAGCGATTAAGCACCACTAAAGGAGTCTGATGATCGGGTTGGCCCCCGTGAAATAGCTATAACTCCAGCCAAACTTGGTGGTAGCACACACAAGTTGTTGTTGTTTCATTCTAAATTTTCAATTGTAAATTCGGCAAGCAGCTGCCTTAACCTGCGAGTGTAAAATTTCACACAAAACCCCTTAAAATTGTTAAAATTAAAAATCTTGACCAGCGTCAACCTCTTTCGCCTCATCTCCCTCCTCATACGAATCCAATCGAATTGTTGGCTTATGAAAAAGAGAGGAGATAATAGAAAGAACCTGGATAAAACAACAACAATTACTTGTGTGTACTTAGAAAAATGCTAATCGGTTCAGTATAGTTCGATAGAACGAAAAAACCTGTGATTGGCTTACAACTTTCATGTGGGTGCGGTGGCGTAGTGCGTAGTGCACTAGCTCCTCACACGCTAGGTCGCTTGTTCAAGCCCAGCTCGGGCAAAGTTCTTTCAAAAATTAAATTGAACATAAAGCGATTAAGCACCACTAAAGGAGTCTGATGATCGGGTTGGCCCCCGTGAAATAGCTATAACTCCAGCCAAACTTGGTGGTAGCACACACAAGTTGTTGTTGTTTCATTCTAAATTTTCAATTGTAAATTCGGCAAGCAGCTGCCTTAACCTGCGAGTGTAAAATTTCACACAAAACCCCTTAAAATTGTTAAAATTAAAAATCTTGACCAGCGTCAACCTCTTTCGCCTCATCTCCCTCCTCATACGAATCCAATCGAATTGTTGGCTTATGAAAAAGAGAGGAGATAATAGAAAGAACCTGGATAAAACAACAACAATTACTTGTGTGTACTTAGAAAAATGCTAATCGGTTCAGTATAGTTCGATAGAACGAAAAAACCTGTGATTGGCTTACAACTTTCATGTGGGTGCGGTGGCGTAGTGCGTAGTGCACTAGCTCCTCACACGCTAGGTCGCTTGTTCAAGCCCAGCTCGGGCAAAGTTCTTTCAAAAATTAAATTGAACATAAAGCGATTAAGCACCACTAAAGGAGTCTGATGATCGGGTTGGCCCCCGTGAAATAGCTATAACTCCAGCCAAACTTGGTGGTAGCACACACAAGTTGTTGTTGTTTCATTCTAAATTTTCAATTGTAAATTCGGCAAGCAGCTGCCTTAACCTGCGAGTGTAAAATTTCACACAAAACCCCTTAAAATTGTTAAAATTAAAAATCTTGACCAGCGTCAACCTCTTTCGCCTCATCTCCCTCCTCATACGAATCCAATCGAATTGTTGGCTTATGAAAAAGAGAGGAGATAATAGAAAGAACCTGGATAAAACAACAACAATTACTTGTGTGTACTTAGAAAAATGCTAATCGGTTCAGTATAGTTCGATAGAACGAAAAAACCTGTGATTGGCTTACAACTTTCATGTGGGTGCGGTGGCGTAGTGCGTAGTGCACTAGCTCCTCACACGCTAGGTCGCTTGTTCAAGCCCAGCTCGGGCAAAGTTCTTTCAAAAATTAAATTGAACATAAAGCGATTAAGCACCACTAAAGGAGTCTGATGATCGGGTTGGCCCCCGTGAAATAGCTATAACTCCAGCCAAACTTGGTGGTAGCACACACAAGTTGTTGTTGTTTCATTCTAAATTTTCAATTATATTTATTATTATTTAATTTAAATTAAACTTATGTATATGTAACTATTTAATTCGATATACTATTCAATTTAAATACGCGTCTAACTGTAAAGCTGTATGGCATACTTGACTGATTATTGAATTTTAGTGCGGAAAGATATTTAAATTAGTTTCAGATTTATTAACGAATTTAGTTGATGGAATATTTCATAGCAAAGCAGTAAAGTTTGATAGATGGATGAATGATTTTTAAATACAAAAAAAAATAAAAAAAGGTGATACAAGTATCTGTCAAAGCTTTTTTGTGACGTTAGGTCACAATAACATTATTCTCCTGTGGGGATTTCCATTGGTTAATTAATTTTGTTTTCTAAACAAATATGTCAAAAACTAATGCTGCCAGCTTTTGTCTGTCTTCAAGATAAAAATGTAGATTGACAGAACAGGAGGATGAAATAATTATAAACAGAATTCATTATTCATTCTCACCTAGCAATCAATTCTTTTCATTATTTTTAAATTGTGCGATAGAGAATTTTTGAGAAATCCAATCATCCACATTCTGTTCTCTAATTTCTGACAGCAAAATTGAGAAATTTTGTTAACATTTCTGGGAGTACGGAAATCTCTGAGATCTTAGGAATATAAACTGGCCAATTGAACGAAATATTTCAAAAATAATATCACAACTTTCACAGTCCAACAAATCATACAAGACAAATTGACAGATATAAATTCTATTAGTATTCATAAAAGAGAGGATTGGCAAATACATATTTCGAAAAAATTCTAAAGCAGAACTTTGAAAACATTAAAAACAAATCAAGCATAATAGAATGCTCGATTTACATACATAAATCAAAATTAAATTGATTTATTTTAGCAATGAAAAGCTAATACTAAATATTTGCAATAATGTCGTTAGGATCACTTTTACTCTAATATGGACTTACGAGAGTTAGTTTCAAGGTCGATTTTTTTTTAATTATCATTTTTTAGTTCGTTCGGTTATGAATTCTTAATAACGGTAATTGCCTTTCAGAATGTCCTAACCATTCAAAAATATTCAATTATATTGAAAAACCGCTGCGTTAATATGATTTTAAAAGATTCTTATTCAAACATTTTTGAAAAATAAAACTGTTGTGGGAAATCTTGTTTTTCTTTTAAGCGACTACATAAAGATTCGACAATTGTCACAGTTATGACAAGTTTAAATTTTCAAACAAAACTTAAACTATTATTTCACCATTTTTACTTATTTTATTTAAAGTTTTAACATTTTATTTAAAAAAAAATAGAAAATCCATACATTTAAACTAACATACATACAAGCTAGGCTATTTAATATTATTTAGTCTTATCGACCAATTCAACTCAACCTTAAAAATAAATTGTTCAATGTCAATATTTTACATAATTTTACAATACCCTCCTCAAGTGCTCGACAAATTTCTCGAATTTTCGTGTCCTAATGATTAGAAAGTAAACATCAAGACCTGGACAGTTCATGTGTTTTTAAAAATATTTTTGTGTTCTATTTCTTTGTATTAAATTGTGCGTTGTTTTGTTTTCCATCTCAATTGGCCGCTTTTTACATTCAATCTCTATTTGTTTGAATTTTTAAGCTATTTCCTATATCTTAAGTATATCTAAAACATTTTAAACTATATACTCTTACCACAAACTAACATTTCCACATTTATATACTTTTTATTTTATTTTTTAAATAAAAACACAACTTTTTATCTGAGTAGTTTTGACATTTCACTGGAGTCCAAATATAAATAATATCTGTATGTATATAAAATATAAATATAATTATTATTAAAAAATACATTCATTATTTTGTATTTACTACAATGTTTTCGTATTTTATTTGTTATTTAATTATTTGTGTATGCTATTATATAACTTCTAAAAAAACAAAAATCTTTTTTTCATAATAAAAAACATACATCTGTCATTTGTCTGCGACAACAAAACGAAAATAAAAATAACTTTAGCCGACGAGAAAATACTTCGACGAACATCAATGCAAGTTCTTTTGCCAAAACGTCCTTCAACTGACAGTTTAAGCAACAGTCCAGGTCCTTCATCGCCAGGTGATAATGAAATAGTAGTTGGCTTTTTCTAACAAAATAAAAAATAATAATAAAAAAGAATATAATTTATTTATAATGTACATAAAGTATCTCAATTATTTTTAATGTTTTATTTTTTTTTTTTGCCTGGTAGATGTACGTAATAATATTTAAAACACAAAAACAAAACTTGCATACAAAAATAAACAATACTAAAAACAATGTGTTCAGAGCTTTAAAATACTAAAAACAAAAGTTCAACCCACAACAATATGCCCACACAACGAAAATGAAACCATTCAGAGATTGAAGGGAAAAATGTTATGACACACGAACAAACATTATAAATAATATTTCTCATAATAATTATGTGTGCCATAAATTTACTATGTGCATTGTTGAATAAAAAGAAAAGTTTTTCGTTCGCTATCGTTGTTGATATTATATTTTGTTTTCTCGTATATTTTTGTGTTATTATTATTTTTGCTGTCATTCATTATTGTTTTGATATTTATACTTATGTTCTATTCTATACTTCTGTTTTTGTTGTTAAATGTCAGCTTTTCTTTTTTAATTTTAAAATGTTAGCCTTAAATGTCATTTCCATATAATTATTAAAAATATACATATGTTTAGGTGTATGTTTAAAAATGTGATATGGTAAGTACCCTTTGAAGACGTATGTCAATTACCTTAGAGATTTAAAGTTCATGTTATAGGATAGGAAAAATTCTTCGAATCTGAACACTTACAATAGCACATTAAATTACCCTTTAATTATTGTCAGAAACTAAATTTCGTGAAAAGGTTTTTATTTTGTATGTTAAAATGTCTCTTGAGTAGTCTTTTAGTATAGTTTCGGGCGCAGTAAAGAAGGCAATTTTATAAAAATCTCTCAACCTTAAATGTCAAATAAACCTGAAAAACGTCAAAATATATGTTATTAGCTATCAACGTCAAAAATAACTTAGAAAAGAGAGACATTTTTATTTTACAATTTTATAATATAAAACACTTGCAAAGTTCCCCGTAATTTTGATATTTGTTTTTTTTTTTATGACATTACAACGTAAGTACAAAGGTATCCAAAAAGCCTTTAGATATGTACATGAACGCGCCCATTGTTCGTACATGACGTTTTGAATGAATCTGTTCAGCGCCAGTTCGGATTTTTGAATGATTTTTGTTAAGAAGAAAACTAGAAGATGTGTTTCTTTCTGTTACAATATTTCAAAAAGAGAAGTAAAAGAGATTTTTTAACAGAGAAACTTACAAAAACGTATTGAGACAAGTATTGTTTACAGAATGTCATATCATCGATCTCATTCCTCAAGTCAATTTTATTGTTAAGTTAAATTTGTTTTCTAACATCAATTTGGAGTTTTCCTTTAGTGAAATCAATCAATTTAGTTTTTTTATTAACATCTTTCGAAATGCCGGGTTTCCCTAAAAACTTGTTATTTGAAAAAAAAAAAAAAAAAATTCAAATTATATTGATGTAGTTAAAGGAAGGTAAGGTAAGGTAAGGAAAATTCAAAACTAGTCCGTATTTAACCTCAAATTATAAAATTGGCCAGTTTATATTTTTAAGATCTCAGAGATTTCTGTATTTTCGAATAAATACAAAAAATTGCTTTTGCTGCCAAAAAACTGAGAGTAGATTTTGTATGATTCGATTTCTTAAGAATTCTTCATCGCACAGTTCAAAAGGGAAAAAAAGAAATGCAAAGATAATTTGATTGCTAGGTGAGTTTTTAAATCTGAATAAGAAAACTCTCAGAAATCTAAGAAACATAAACTGCCCATTTGACATTTGTTATATTGAGGGTGGAAAATTTAGTTTTTCCGTCGGCTATTTGGTCACTTTATTTTGGTAAAGAAAACAAATTCTTTAACTTGTCCCGACGTTTCGGCAAGGATTGTTGCCTTCTTCAGGGGAAATTCAAGTTTGAAGTTATGTCATTAAATCAAAATAGGATATAATTACAATTATAAAAACTGTAGCAACTTCTTCGTATGAAGATTTGTCTTAATTTTAATTTATAATTTAATTTTAATTTTAATTTCTTCATACGAAGAAGTTGCTACAGTTTTTATAATTGTAATTATATCCTATTTTGATTTAATGACATAACTTCAAACTTGAATTTCCCCTGAAGAAGGCAACAATCCTTGCCGAAACGTCGGGACAAGTTAAAGAATTTGTTTTCTTTACCAAAATAAAGTGACCAAATAGCCGACGGAAAAACTAAATTTTCCACCCTCAATATAACACTAAAAGTGGTCAATACAACAAATCATCATTTGACATTTGTCATTTCCCAGTTCAATTAAATGACATTCTTATCCACTAAAGTCTTAAGTCAACAAATTGCATTTTCGTTTTTGATTTGGTGTATTTTGTTTCTTTCGTTTAATAAAGGGTGTCCCAAAATTAACGCAAGATTTGAATTTGCCGCCATTTGTGCAGTGAAGTGTTGGCAACCCTGAAAAAAAAGCAATTTGACAGCTAACAGTATAGGGTTATTAAAAATGGAGCGTTACACGATAGAACAACGTGTCTTCATTATTAAAGAATATTTCAAAAACATTTCAACAAATGGGCCCTGATTTTTCGAGCAAAATCATCCTAAGCGATGAAGCACATTTTCATCTTGATGGCTTTGTCAATCGCCAAAATTGCCGAATTTGGGGTTCGGAGAACCCACATGTGATTGTCGAAAAACAAATGCATCCACAACGCGTGACTGTATGGTGTGGATTTTGGGCTGGAGGCATAATTGGGCCATATTTTTTTGAAAATGATGCTGGTCAAGCAGTGACTGTTACTGGTGCTCGATATCGCGACATGATTACACAGTTCTTTCTGCCAAAATTGGATGATATTGATGTGTACAATATGTGGTTTCAACAAGACGGTGCCACATGTCATACAGCCCGTGAAACAATTCAATTACTGCATGAGACATTTCCAGGTCGTGTACTCTCTCGTTTCGGTGATCAA
The DNA here is from genome assembly GCA_920104205.1 of Eupeodes latifasciatus. Classification (NCBI taxonomy): domain Eukaryota; kingdom Metazoa; phylum Arthropoda; class Insecta; order Diptera; family Syrphidae; genus Eupeodes; species Eupeodes latifasciatus. The sequence continues at coordinate 332,000,121 of OV049924.1, forward strand.
AATTGGCCTCCTAGATCGTGTGATTTAACACCATTAGACTTCTTTTTATGGGGTTATTTGAAATCACAAGTCTATGTCAACAAGCCCACAACCACCCGTGCATTAAAGGAGGAGATTCAACGCTGCATCAACGAAATTCAGCCACATTTATGCAGAATGGTCATGGAAAATTTCAACAAAAGAGTGCGCATGTGCATGCAAAGCCGTGGAGGCCATTTGTCCGATGTGTTATTCCATACATAACCCTATCCTATATGTACTTTACGAGTCAATAAAAATATAACTATTAAAAGACTAAAAACGGCGTTTTTTATTTAATTCAAATCTTGCGTTAATTTTGGGACACCCTTTATTAACAACTTAAGTCTAAAACAACTGCTAAATATCGCATTAGTCTTTAGACAAAGACAATAAGACACAAAAATTCAATTTTGTTTTGATGTGGCATTTGTATGGTTTAAATGTAAACTTGCGGGATCAATTGAAAACTTTTGACTTGATGCTGTGAACATTCAATTCTTGTCGCGCTTCATTATGTGCGTTTTTAATGACAGCGTTTAAGCTTCAAGCTTCACCCATTGTGTTCTGGTGGTTAATGTCAATTGCGCCAATCTTCTTCCTCAGAGCAGAACTCAAAAAGTAAGATGTTCCATATTTTTATAGGCTTCATTTAAAGTTTAAAATTTTGTATGCATGTACTTTTTTATGTACATAGGTACAAGCAAAGTATCGCCCTAGATTTATTGTTACTACCCATGAGTATTTTTGTATGCTGTGCTAGTTTTTTTTTTTCTACACGACTAACTCAAAACAAAACGCAGTCTTATCTTTTCCACAGCAAAATTGTAGTGAAGGTGAAATCGTGTGAATTATTCAAGCTCCTTTGTACTGGCGATTTCAAATCGCTGACAGCTTCGAACATGAGTTTTTTTTTCCCTGAATGAACATGCATAATGCATGGAAGTCCTTGATAATAAATTCAGGTTTCGCTGGTGCAAGGATGTGTATATGAATTGAATACATTATGCTATGATGGGCTGCCCAGGTGGTGTAGAGTTTTTCTGAAATAAAATTTAGTTCAAAACTCTTGAAATATTATTTATTCTTCAATAAACAATAATCTTGCCTAAAAACATATGGGTGTTTTTTTAAGAGCTTGACAAAATAAAAATAATAATACAAGATATTGTTCGAATGAATATTGTTTTATTATTAAAATCCGGTAGATAATTCCATGACATTTATTTTTTAAATAATGATTTTGGGCATATGTTCACCAAGGCTGCAAGTTACATAGTCAATTCCATCAGTCTAAATTTTCACTATTTTTTCCAATATACTATACATATATGCTGTATGGTGTCAATGTTAGGTTGAATATTGGCTTCCAATTTCTCAAGACGTGCTGGTTTGTCAACATTAATGAAAGGCCTTACATAACCCTATAAAAAAGTAATCGAGAGGTGTTAACTAGCACGAACAAGGGGCTGGACAGATTTATTTTTTCGAAGTATATTTCCACAATAATTAAGAAGCAATGTTCTAGCGATAAACGATTCATCAACCTTCCTGAACAGAGTTGTCAAAACAGTTTGACACTGGGCGGGTTCAGACAACATTAGGGAAATAATTTGCAGTCAATTGCGTTCTTTGAACGTAAATTTTGACCAATGCAACTAGTTAGTTTTCAAGTGTCATAAACTTCAAACTCGGAACTATACTTCACTAACCTCTAACTTCAGTTGATCGTGCAAAAACTTCCAAAAACAACAAAAAACACTCCTTACGCAAGCTACAAATTCATCTCTATCTATATTTTATTGTTTTTAGAAAATACTACTTATTTCATTTCCAATTTCACAAGGAACCCTCTTACATACAGAAAATAAATAAAACACAGAGTAATGAAGCCCAGCTTTAAGTTGAAGGAAGAATTATGATTAGCTGTCATTTTGACATAAGTGGAATTGATTTGATAGTTAGGGAGATTTTTCTTGACTAACTTTCGAGTCAACTTTCCAATACATTTGCCTTAATTGGAAGGCAACTTTTTTGGCAACTGGCTGCTAGAACTCGCCTCTCTTTCAAGCCCCTTATGTCGTTCGTGTCAACTGTCAAACCATAGACAACAACCACCGTCCCTGACAACATAAACACCCTAAGGAACCCATGCTGCTGTTAAATACTTATTTATTATTTTAGTTAAACTTCATAAAGCTTTAAGGGTAAATAGTTTCGATACAGTTCGTAAATGAGATTTTTGGAGACGTATTTTGTTCGTAGCATCCCAACAAAATTTTAAACAACGTCAAGTGAAGAGCGTCATTTACACAATTACCTACAGTTTTCAGATAGATGAAATAAATAATAATATCTTCGCGTGCAATTTAAAATTTGTTCAAAAGTTATGTGATATTTAGACAACACGATACATGTGTGTTTTCTAAAAAAAATAGTTTCGCGTGTAAAAAGCAATGAGTTAGGTAAATTCAAACTTATTAAAAATGCTTATACTCATTTATACATTAATTTAATTTAATATGAATCGTGTTTTTATAGTCATGTCATGACATATTTAGCCATCAAATATACATGAATTAAACCAATTAATTTAACACCAAGTCTAAATAGACAACAGTGCTTTATAATTAATAAAGTCTATTTATATAGTGACCATGACCACACAGTTAATTTAATGAATTAAATTTCTATTAAAAAAGTGTTTTCAATAATCTACCGTTTTCCCATAAAAAGCTTAAATGAATCAATGAATTTTCGTTAAATTCATACATTTATTTTATCAATCAACGAATTGTTTCCTAACAATGATTCACTCATCAAAAAACAAGGCGTCAAAAGTTTGCCAAATTTCTTTTAATTAATTTTCAGCAACAGAAACCCATTAGCTCTTTTTAATTCAAAATTAGTTTCAAGCACTTAAAGAGTAATAGGCACTTAAAAAACATCCATGTTATGTTAAACTCAAGCTATTTAAAGACCACATTCCACAATAATTTATCATCGTAAAGGTCATTGTGATTCCAATTCCAGTACACTCACTGTTGTTTAGCACATAAATCACTTACAATTCTATTCCATAAATTTTCTCAAGACTTTATTGTGTCTTGTCTATATGTTATGTTGGGACTGTTTGTAAACTTAATGCTCATCAAAATGTAGATACTAATCCATGAATTACCATTTTGTGCCAAATGAAATGCTGTTGATATTTTTTTACCCAGTTTCTTTTTCAATTAAATGTATCTTTCTTTTTTATTTTAAATTTTCTTTTGTATAAGAAAACAGTACTTAAATTTGATAGCAGAGGTTAAATGAATATACTTAATATATTTAAGCACATCATTAAATTTCTGACAAATCCAACAAAAGAAGTTAATTTAAGGAAATTAAATTCCAGATTAGTCATACACTGCTAAAAAAGAAAGAAAACAAAACTTCAATAGAATTTAATATTCTAATAAAAAAAGGAAGTAGTAAGAAATTGCGTGATTTCAGATTTTTTATATTATAAATATTCGTAATACTTTTTAAGCTATGGGCTGCTTTGCATGTGTCTTTTGCCATCATTTTTATTCGTCATAATTCGTTTTTTTTTTTTTTCAAAATAAAAACCTTTTTTTCGTCTTGGTTATTAATCTGTTTTTTTTTTTTTTTTTTTTTTTTTTACTTAAAGTCTTCACGACAAGAAAAGTGATAGTTTGTAAAATTTTTGTAACTGACCGCGCGTCTATTATGGTGTTCAACTAAAGAATATCATTTCTTGTGACAGCTATCTATTTGTTGACGTTTAGTCTTCAACTGGATTTTTTAAAATATTTGTTTGTTTAAATATTAGACATGGGTTGACAAAAATATATAGGAAGGAATCGACAGCAAACAAAATTGTTAAAAATTGGAAAAACACGTTTTTGTAAAAACACTTGTAGACAACTAGATGAGAATTCTGTCAAATATTGATGGATTTTTGTAATCTTGCGAAACTGGTTGATCAGCAACAAGAAGTTGTTTTTTTTTAGTTTCTGGAAATTCCCATTAGTTACGAGACTTCATTTGACTCTATATAAAGTTTTGACAAACCTTTAACTTAATGGTTTCATGATTTTAATAATAATTGTTTTGGAGTTATAACTTTTAGTGTTGACTCCGAATCCGAACTTCTTTTTCAACTTACCCGTTTTCAACATTTTTTGTATAAAATTAATTAGAATTTTTTGTAGAGAATTTATATTTCAATACCATCAGAAATACTGTTTAGAAAAACCACGTCATCAATTTAGATAGCTTTAAACAGCCTTTTTTATGTGTTTTTTCGAATTTAAAAAATTACATCTAACATTTTTATTTCTTTTTAATACAAATTATTTAAAAGGCAAACACCTAAAAGTACACAAAAAAATGTGTAATATTACAGCTATGTTTCGTTTTTAAAGAAACTTAATTTTATCTGTTCGTTTAGTTTCCAAAACACACAATTTTTAAATCTTTATTAATGTTGATAGAACTTGCGTTATAAAATTGTGGTAAAGGTACTTTTTGCAGGGTAAACAATTAAAAAATTATTATTTATTTACTTACATAAGGTGGGGCTACAGTCCGGGGCGGAACTGGCCTCAACCAACATACGTTTCCAGCCAGCTCGGTCCCTAGTCACCTGTCACCAGTTTCGCACAACAAGTTGGTTAAGGTCTTCTACCACCTAACTCGCGGTCATCGTCTACTGCGCCGTTTTTGTGATTCGATTTGAAGACTTTCCGGGCTGGAGTGCTGATGTCCATTCTCTACATGATCCAGCCATCTAAGTCCTTGGACTTTTATTCTTTTAACCAGGTCAGTGTCGTTGTACAGTCTTTTCCACCATTCTCCATCTATGCAGACGGGGTCAAAAATCACCCGAAGAATTTTTCTCTCGAAACATCCTAAGATGCTCTCATCTTTCTTTGACAGGTGTCTTATAAATGTTGATTTTAGATGCTCGAGAGAGGACTTTTTACACTTACACTTTACTACTCAATTGCCTTCTAAGTCTAAAGAAGCACACATTTGTAAAAGTTATTCTTCGTTTGATTTCAGCGCTGGTGTCCTTGTCTGAATTTATAGCGGTGCCTAGGTAGACAAAGTTATTAACTAAATCCAATTTACAGCTTTTCAAAAAAGTCTTTTTTTGATGACAGCATATACTGGGTCTTGCCCTAATTGACCCATCTTCTCCCCTTCCGTCGCAATACTCATAAGCGCACTACTGACATCACGCTTTGATCTTCCAATTATGTCAATATAATCGGCGTATCCGAGTTATTGGATAGACCTTTGGAAGGTTGTGCTTCTAATGTTAACGGTTGAGTTTTGCACAATTCTTTCCAGAACGATGTTGAAGAAGTCGCATGACAGTGCATCGCCTTGTCTAAAACATCATCAAATAGATCTTTTCCGACCATCATTCTGCATAAACAGACAAATTTGACAGGGATGCAAAAACTAGACATTGCTTTGCAAAACTTTTCCTTACAGTTGGTGTTATACGCGGCTTTAAAATCGATAAAGAGATGGTGGGTGTCCATTTCTGCCGTAATGTGAATATTTGGTCAATGGTGGACTTTCCTGGTCTGAAACCACACTGATAATGACATATCACGTTGTTGACAAACGGCTTCAGATGTTCACATAATACGGCAGAAAGGATCCTACATATATGCAATTTTTAGGAGACTGTAGTTGGTGCAATTTAGAGGGTATTAGGCAAACTATGCCTAGATTGTACTCATCAAACATGCTTTCTTCGGACCATATTTTTGCAGATAAGTTGGTGCATGCACCTTACTAAGTCATTGCCTGCTGCTTTGAAGAATTCGGCAGCGATGCCGTCAGCTATCGTATCTTCACTTCGTCGAGGTCCGGCAGGCGGAATTGTTGATCTCCGTTGTCTAGGTTTAGTGGTTCTATCTCTCTTACAGCGGAATTCGATTCGTCATCGCCGTTATATAATTTGGAGAAGTGGTCTTTCCATATTCTTATAATAGACTGCGGTTCTACTACGATGTTCCCCTGATCGTCCTTACAGGTTTCGTTCGTGGTTGGTTTTGGAGGTTATTTTTAGCTGTTGGTAAAATTACGAACCTCATTGCTGTTGCGACATCTGTATCTCCTGTCATTATTTAAAAGATGACAATTTTTGACGCTCTATGCACTTGGTTTCACCTCTTTTGGGTGCCGGGCCACAGAGATATTCCGGGAAATTGCAAAGCCGATGAGCTCGCCAAAAACGGAACACTTCTGCCTAATGTTAGACAAAAACATAACATAGGAACACCACTTGCTACATACAAATATCTTCTCAAACAATATGCTCTAGAATCAACAAATGCTAGATGGTCACAGGGTACCACCTGCCTAGCAACCAGGCTAGCAAAGGCTTGATATCCCTGAGCAGACAAAATATAAGCTCTACAATTGGAGTAATAACAGGACACTGCCTCATAGGAAGACATGCTCTGAGGCTAGGGGTCTACACAAATGACTTCTGTAGAAGCTGCATGGACGAGGAGGAAGAAGAAACAGTCCAACACCTTCTATGTACATGTCCAGCACTCTCCACTAGAAGGAATAACTTTCTCGGTAATCCCTTCTTCGATAATACCAGTGAACTGGCAACGATCGACACAAAATGTCTCTCTAACTTCATTAAAAGTACAAAATGGTTTGTTTAAGTTCATTACTCTCCCATGAGTAACCTCATTAGTGGTATCACAATGGACACTTGAGGTCTGGGTGAGTCTGAGTGACATCTGGACAGCCACTCCAACCTAACCTAACCTATGCACTTGGTTTAAGCCATGTTGGCTTTTTTGTAGCACATACTGTTGCACGCACGTTTTGGCTATGAACAGTATTTGAAATATGAATTGATGTGCACAAAATATGGCATAATAAAGATCTGTTCCTTTTATCGTTGGCTCATGGTCTTTATGGCTACGAATACGACGAAAGACAGCGTACGTTAAAACGACGACGACGACGCGACGAACGACGTGATATAGCTTCACTAAATGGGTGCGATACTTGAATCTCTGCTGTATGTAGATACATATACGTATTATATTCGTGTGCTAGTTGAAGCTGGAGCTGCTGTCTTAATCATGTGGCTATGACGTCAGATTTCTTTTCATCTCTCGTGATTTTATTCATCTTTTCCCGCATTAATATTTCAATTGCTCCCCGTTGTACTTAAAGAAGATTCCATTGTTAAATAAAAGTATCTGATGCTTGGCGTACGTTACGTGTGTATATTTATGTATATGAAAACTCACAGAATAACATTAAGTATGATAAAATGGAATGTTAGGCCAGGACCAAGTGATGGGGGAACTTTTGAAATGCATATTAAAATAAGAATATTGCCATTCATAGTTTCCTTTTGTAGTAAATCGGATTAACATAGACATTCGTGCTATTTTTAAAAGTGATATTGTTTTACAAGTCAGTTTATAATATAACATGACATACGAGTACAATGGATGTAAGTTATCTGTCCAGAAACAAAAACAAAAAGAAATATAAATGTACATAATTATAAGTGGATAAGTACTGTACTTCATTGTTTGTGGGTAATAAAATACTATGCAAAGTTTTTGTGTAAACGTGCTTCAATTAAGTCGTTAATTCCGAAATGTTCCAACGTCAGATTTTAAGAGATTTTATAATTTGTAATTATATACATATGTATGATAGCCTAAGTGGTTGTTTAGCATATCTTTTAAAATAAAACAATAACAAAAGTAATGAAAATCTAAATAAGGTATTTAATATGTACAAAGTTTTAAATCAGTTTCAAAATGGACATCAAGGTCGATTGTTTATGATTGGTAGTCTGGAAAAAGAAATATCAATAGAACCACCAAAAGAAACAGATCTAATAATTCTGACGTTTGTGTAAGTCAATTTTTTGTTCATTTCACAATTTGAAAAGTGACAATTAAATTTTGGAGTTTATAAGATTTAAGCACAAGTAATCATATGATTATTTGTGATTTTAGTGTAAGTTACACTTTTTAGCAATTCGTTGCATAAGAGACACTGGTGCAAAATTAAAATTTAAACGATTTAGTAAAATGTCAAAGCCATTTTAGCCATTTACTAAGCCTAAATTATGATTTACCTAATTTTAAACGATTTTAACATCTTTCTATCTCTTACAAATTTGCTAAAGTCAAAATCACGGAATGGCTTCTTTAACTTTTGGCATTTGCTAAATCCATATGACATCTGTACAATTATTCTTATCTTATAAGAACTGTGGATGGAATGGTCCAATCAAAAGTTTGGAATTCCAATTAATAGGCCCGTTTAAACGTATTTGCTTTGTTTATTTCCAAGAACTGTCACTTTTTAGACATGTTTGGATGCTCATTTTTTCATAACAACTTTAGAGTCGCTAAATAAGTTGCTTAATATTAAGCAAATTGCTAACTTTTAAATTGTTAAATAACAATAGGTTGTTTAAAATTTTGCGCCACTATATTTAAATCATTGTTTTTTTTTTAAGTTTTCTGAACAGTTTCCATCTGAACGCGCCTTAAATATTTAATGAATTAATTTTTTTTCAGAAATATATTTATATCTGAAATAATGGCTTTTCCTTTAACTATTTTTATTTGAATTAAGTTTTAGAGAAGTTATCGGGATCTCAAAAATGATAAAATTTTAATTTAATTTTACCAAGGCCGGAAACATAAATCCTACTTTGTCACTTCAATTTTCTCCATTTCATGAAATATTTCTTAATTTTGGAAAGTTGACAATTTTCATTTTTACTTTAAATAGAGTACCTAATATCAAAAAAAGCTTAAATATTAACAACACATTTATAAAATGTAAAAAAAACAATATCCAATTATAAATTGTTTTGGTTTGAGATGAGGTATCAAATCTTGCAAAATGCAAAATTTTAATATAATAGTATCCGATACAGTCTGTAAACGAATATAAAAATAATGAATATTGTAATATGTTTAAAAGTAATTTTAAACAATTCTTTAAGACACAATATATTTGTTTAATGGCATTAACACAATTGACAGCTGTTGTCAACCCTGCAGAGTAGAGTTCAACGAACAAACCTTATTTTGGCAGTGCTCGCGCTCAGATTTACTAAATACTAAAGCTAACTATACGCTATTGGAAGATCTTCCAATATTGGCCGAACTGTCAAAATTCTTCCAATATCATCCAATGAGGTGACAATTGCCAATTTTCTATCAAGCGATAATTGTCCGTTTAAGCGGTTGGTTGATTTTATCCAAATATTAGAAAAAATTTTGGTAGAAAAACGGCTGACAATTGACCACAATTTTGTATCTTCGAATTAATAATAATCTGTCTGTTTCCACTGTTGGAAGACTTTAGAAAACATAAAAATGTGTAGACACATTGGAAGATAATTTTCTCTATAGATGACAGAGAATATACAAATTTATTTTAGAAGAACAGAACAGAACAGATCGCACAAAAACATTAAAAAAAATATAAAATCCAAAAAATAATAAACCAGGCATTAACGACTATCTTGTAAAATTTGTTTATGCGTTGCGTACCATCCTTTTTTGTATAAGGCGCCAGTTATAGTTATCATTGAAATCAATGCGAACAAATTTTTGAATGGATATTTGACTGTGTTTCCTTTGATTAGAAATGCGAATTATCGATCGGAAATTACACAAAGAATATTTTTTGAGAAAAAAAAGTTTAATTGCGCAATTATTTTTCGCTAAAAATGTATTTTTCTATATTCTGGATGAAATTAATTTTCCTGAACAGCTGATACTTTTATGTTGAAAAGTGAATCGAATCGTTAAAACGATTTGTTTTCCAATATTGCACAATTCCAACGACAGATTTCTGACAGTAAACATTTTCGATTAATTTCAATCAGTATTTTTTTTTCAATGGCAGAATTTTTTAATGATCGCTATAAACACCTGAAAAAAAATTCCAATGATTGGTTTACATGATGAAAACGAATGATAGCTTTAATTGGCCCCTAACTTCTTTTTCGTGGTTTTTCCAAAACGGTGAATTCTTATTTCTTTCGATTTTCTTAGTTTTCAAATTTGTTCAAAATCTTATAAACTTTTTTTTGTTAAAATAAAATTTCACATTTACATACATGATAAAATTGGGTATTTACATAGTTCATGGAAAATTGGTTGACAATTTTTGCGAAAAATCTGGAAATATTAGAAGATCTTCCAATTGTGCATAAAAAGACTTGATATATAGCTGTCAAAAAAAAATCTGAGCTTTTACTAAACATTTTAAAATGTGACATTAGTCGTATTCCGTAGAACACTGATGTTCAACAAAAAAGTTGGAGAGCTATGTACTTATTTAGAAAAAGCTTTAATATGGATTATTTGTATGCGAAAGTTTATTTAAAGGACAATTAAGTAAACTATTGGGCTTAATTAAAATACCATTAAATTAAACAAAAGTTTAGTAGAAATAATTGTCAGATTCTATAATATTGTCACATCAGTCAGTTCTCTGACAATAGTTGAGAATTAACAAACAATACAAAAAAAAAGCTTTTAATGCGTTTTGCGGATCTTGTTCCAAAATCATACAGTTTCATTGTTAGATGAACAAAAGATTTTTGTATCTATGACAATGACAAGATTGTCACTAATTGTCAATTGTATATTAAATAATGGTTGCCAATAAAGTGTCAAGCAATATTATCACTGGTGATTGTTAGTTAACGGGATTGACACTTTTTCTACTGACAGATCTGACACTATTGTAAAATTGTATATATCTATGATTGTGCTAAGCTATACTGTGAATTGACTATAAATAAGCCTATAGTTAAAAATACTAGAGAATTTTCTAATAATTATTATTTCCACAGATAATTGTCTACTATTTGAAAACTGTCCTATATTTAAAATAATTATTGGTCCTGTTTCTCTTACCTCACAATTTGTGCAAGAATTCTGATCAGTAATGAAGAAACAGACTAACTTAAATTTGAGAACCTTAATTAATTATCACCTGTTTAACTTGTCAATGTTTATTTAAAAAATATAACCTAACAAACGTTATATATGTACCTTCTAAGCTTAAGAGTGTTTATATTTAGATATTCCATTTCGTCTATACACAAAAATTACTTACCTAATTAACAAAAAATTAATCTTTCTTTTAATTACATTTTTGATGAAAAACACCAAACTGAAAAAATGAATCAACAAACATTATACAAATTTATAAACAAATTTTATTATTCTATTATTCACACCAAATTATAAACACACATTTCACCATTCCTATAGGTATATATTGATACAAATTTCCTGACCTTGCTTTCGCTTTTTAAACTCATAAATCACACATTATGCATTCAAAATAAATAAAATATTCTCATTCGTACATTGTGCATAATAATTTTTAAAATTCTTAGCTTTAAAAGTAGCACTTTTCTATCTTTTCGTCCGTATACGATGTTTGAATACCAATTATATTCTCAGTATTTATTAAAAAAAAAGGTTTGAGGAAATAAGTTCAATATTTAATCATCGAACGTGCAATAATTTTAATTAACCCAAAAAAAAACAATTTCAATTATTACCTTTTTTTTAATAATTTGTTATTAATCACATCAATTAAGTTGCCAACTTAACAACAACCTGACAGAAACTAAAATAAAATTATAGGTGTTCTCAGTACTTTGACTGTTAACTAATTATTATTATTGTAACTCAATCTACAATCATATTATCTTTAATTATTGTTATCTTTGACTTTCGTTTCAATGTTCTTCTTTTTTAAATCTGATATTATGTTTATTTAAAGACTTATTCTTATATTCCAATGTTAAGAATTAAAAGGAAACCACTAAGCAAAATTAAATAATAGCTACTTTGATGTACAATCTTGTAGTGCACTTGACCAAAATAAAAAGAAAACAAAAAGTAAGAAACAAGAAACAAAACACCCCAAGTCTTAAGAATAACAAATCGTTCACAACAAGAGGGTAGTCGGTGGTAGTTCTAGGGGTTGTGTTTTTTTGAAATTTCCCATAAATTGTATTAAAAATACTTCTGTGGTTCTTTTAATAAATGTTCATCATATTTAAAATACGACACGGTCAACGGCTATGGATTAAATTTAATTACAAGATTAATTTAAAAAGTACTGATGGGAATGTAATAGGGATTTCCATTGGACATATTCCTAAATCAAATTACTCTTGATGAGAATCTTTCCAAACGCTGATCTTCCTATTACGCAAAATAAATTAATTTGTTTTTGATCTTAAATCAGCTTGACAGATTACATTTTTTTTAAAGTTCTTGTTCCTTGCACTTAAACTGTCAGTGTTACTAATGGCGTTAGCAATGGATTCGATTGTGAAAATTATATATTATCAAATAATTATTCGTTAAATATGCAAGCAGATTTAAATGTGTTAGGAGGTAAATCACATTCTATTTCTTAATCTACAAAACCGATTTTTAATACAGATTTAACAGCTAGTTCGACACTACTTCATTTGGAAAGTAATGGCAACAATGCTCGAGTTTCATTGGACAAGAAAAAAATACATTTTTTAAAATTGAAATCCAAATTTTACAAAAGCAAAACTATTCAAGTCATCAAAATTCAACGTCCTTCAAGTTTTTTGACAGTGATTCGAATTTTTGTATTGAAGTAATCAAAGTATTATTTGAAATTTATTTTAAGGCAAAAGTCAAAAGCAAGGGTTCGTTCTGATTTTGTATTTCGATGGCTCTATTCAAAAAACCCCAATGCGAACATTTACATATTTATATAAAGTTATTAACGCAAAGTTTTAATAGATTTAGACATTTTTACCAAATTACTAAGCTTAAAGACGATTTACCTAATTTTAAACGATTTTAACATCTTACTATCACTTAACAATCTGTTAAAGTTAAAATCACGAAATAACTACTTTAACTTTTAGCAATTTGCTAAATCCATATGACATCTGTAGAATTATTTTTATTAGAGCGTTGGATACAATGGTCCGGTCAACAGTTAGGAATTCCAATTAATAGGTCCGTTTGCTTTGTTTATTTTCACGAAGTGTCACTTCTTAGACATGTTTGGATGCTTGTTTTTTTAATAAAATGCAATTAGCAATTTACTTGTTATCAACACGAAAAGAAAGGTTTAGAATTTTAGAGTCCCTTAGTAAATTGCTAAATATTTAGCAAATTGCTTATTAATAAATTGTTAAACCCTTAACAATAGGTTGTTTAAAATTTTGCGCAATTAATTTTTCGGTTTCGAAAGTGCAGATAAATAGAACGCAAATGGCAATGCATTTTGTATGAAAATTTGATTTTATCAAAAGTAAAACTTCAACTTGCGGCATTAATATTTTCGATTAAAAGTTCTTATAAAAAATGTATGTAAGTAACGCTTTAATTCTTCTCAATTTTCTTTAAAATTTTATTGATTGATTGCCTAGTCAAAGCAAACATTTAAGCATTGTTATGACACTTCAAATGACAACTGACTTTGATAGATGATAAATTGCAGAACTATCAACTTAAAACCACAAAATGAACAACCCTTATTTGTTAAATGTAAGTTAAAATTAAAACACAACAAAATATCAAAGATTTATTTGAATTTCGATTAAAAAAATTTAATAAACAAAGAAAAAAAAATGATAAAAACATATTTCTAACGACAAAATTCAACAACTTGAGTTTTGTTTGGAAAAATTAAGATTAAAACTACCTTCATCGCAAGTATTTTAATATTTTTAAAAGTGACAGTTAAATGTTTTGACTTCACATAAAAATGTATGTGCCAAAATTTATGCAACATAAATTGATGTTTTGTTTTTAATAAAGGGATTTCACACTTGGCTCTGTTCGTTATAAATCTGTCAGAGACTTTTTTGAATACTTAATAGGCCAAGTTTAACAAAACGTGAATTCAATTTTATCCCGATAAAGCCTTTTAAAACTCTGTCTGTTTCTAATGTTTGATTAAGAAAAGGCATTAAACCGCTGAAAGATTGTTTGAGAAAGGATAGTTAATTTTATTTTAAAAGTCTATAATTTTGTCAGCAGTCTTAAAATTCAGGAATTCCCAATTTATAATACCTCAATTTAAAAGTACATACATATAAATAATTTGAATTGTTTATAACAATTTATTTTTCTTACACGCACATTGTTTTATGTTTTCGAATGACATTTATGAGCACAAACAAAAGAATAAAATTCATCAAGTTTTTCATTGAGTTGTCGTTGAGACTTTTCCCACGATCCTACAACACTGGCTATGCAGTTGTACTTGACAACGTTGATTGGCTTTTAAAGTTTTGAATTTAATGTTCGCATTTTGTTTTGCTCAGTTTATTTTTTTTATTTTAATAATTTATTGATATTTCTTTTAGTACTGCGGTAGATAAACTCGTTGCTCGTTTAATTTTCTTAATTGTTGTTTGTGTGTTATTTTTTTTAATAATTTAATTTTGTTTACTCTTTTTTCAATTTCAATTCATTGCGCGCTGGCTAATGTGTGTTTTTAATCAAAACAAAAATAATATAATTGTTTATATCGTACGTACTTTTTGTTTCGGACTCTGTGATTAGTTTTCTTTTTGGCCAGAAAGTGGACAGTAGAATTATTTGTTGAACTACCTCTACCTAAATAAAACAAAAATAAAATAAATAAAAAAGAACCTTAGAATAGAGAAGAATAGAAACAAAATATAAAATAAAAAATACATTTTATACAATTATTTATAAATGTAAAAATAGAATGCGCATGTTTTTATATCTACCTTGAGATACATTTTGCTCGTATAACGTATATAGTCTTGTGTACTATTTGTATTTATTTATTCTGTTGAATTTTATGTTAATTAACAAAAACAAAATAGATGAAAAAATTGTTTTTATTTGTTGTATTTTTTTTTCTGTCGACACGGTGTTGTAATAGAGTGCAGCAAATTTTGATCAAATAAATTTTTGATCTTTCAGTACTTTGAATTTTGGCTAATTTCGTGCAATGAAATTCTTTCTAGGCATCGCCAATTGGGGAGACAGCAGCTCAAAATTTGATGGCAGTTCGACAGATAAAGTAAGTTGTTGATGATGTTTCCAATTATGTATATATCTAATTGTCAATTCAATTTTTATCATTGTTTTTTCTTTATTTTTATTTTTTGACAGCAACAACCAACTGATACGTCGAAGCTCAATCGCAAAGAGTCATATAAAGCACAGAGGAAGAATTATCGCCGTGAGAAGAAGCGGGTTGCATCTGAATTATTGAATTCACTTCAAGATCCAGCTGTCATTGTTCTCGCGGATTGGTTGAAGGTAGGTTAATGGCAGGACTTAATAATTTAGAGTATTAACTTTAATTTATTTAGTTTGTATACATTGATTCAAAGACAATATTGATATTATGTCGTTTTTATGAATTTCTTATTAACGATTTTGTAAATATTATTTTGTTTTCTAAAATATTGGTATCTTTATAAGAGCGGTATCAGTACTTGATTTTTTTTTAATTTCAATACTTAAGTGTTATTTGATAAAAAGTATGCGATAAGACTTAATCACATGTATTTCTTTTTATCTGTAGGTATTGATTTTTAGTTATTTTTTTAATTAACAAAGAATATAAAAATCGAATCAAGGTTTTCTTGAATTATGTATATAGGGTTTTTCAATAAGATGTTTCAATTTAAATAGCCCACTATTTAGGTGGCTGTCACTTTTGAAGCTGTCATCTTTATACATTTGACAGAATTAAACTACGTCATTACTAAAAAATGATACACGCTTTAACAAACGCTTTGAAATTTTAACTGCGCTACGTGCTACAGGCCACACAAGCAACGAAAAAATTGCAATCCAAGAAAAGTTTTCTGATGATCTTATTTCTTGAAGATGCATTTCAATTTAGCCACTGAGACCTTGTGATGTAAAAACCTGACACCCTTTTCTTTGGAGTCATTTGAAAGTTACTGTATATGAACATGATCCACAATTTTTAAAGACTCTTAAATTCGTGAAGCCGCATACCTTTACAATTATATTTGATTTTAAAAATACTCATTTTTTTACTTTCCAAAAAAAAACCTTTAGTTGGAAAACCATTTAAAAAAGTAGATTATTATCATGTTATATAGGTGATAGATATACTCATGGACCAGAGAAAGAAGTTCCAAAATAAAATGAATGACGTTTTGACCCAAATGAAAATAATTTAAAATGCTAAAAAATTTGGCTTAGTTCATATTGCAGCTTTGTTCTTTAGGTAAGCCTCACTACAAAATTTAATGCGACTAAGTTTGTTTCAATTTTTCTACCTGATAAACTACTACATCCCTATAAAATAAAAGTAATCTTTTTTATTGTTACTCAAAAACTATAGGTTTCATACTCATTGTAGCTCGTGTAACTTCCTTAGCGCTACAGTCCTGTGTGAATTAGGGCCTCAACCAACAATCTTCTCCATTTATGTAGCTCAATCCTAATTCCTAAGTTGGGTGAGGTCACTTTAAACTTGTGCGCGCCACCTGATCTGCGGTCTGCCTCTACTGCGCTGTCCTTTGGGCTTGAATTCTAAGACTTTCCGAGCCGTAGCATTGGTTTCCATGGGCTTTATGTGACCCAGGCATTTCAGTCGTTTGACTTTTCCTTCTGGCTAAATCTATGTACGTCGCTGTACAGCCCGTACAGCTCGTCGTTCCAACTACTCCTCCACTAAATATGCTTCTGCACCGCATAGCAGGACGGGCATGATGATGGCATCATATGGTTTTATATAGCGACAGAGAGAGGGCGTTGCTACTCAATTGCTTTCATAGCCCAAAAAACAACGGTTAGCAAGAGTAATTTTTCGTTTGATCTCAGCGCTGGTATTGTTTTCTGCGGAGCCTAGGTAGACAAAGTTCTTAACTACCTCAAAGTTAAGTTTGTCGATGGTGACATTTTGACCGAGACGTCAGTGTTGTATGTCCTTTCTTAATGACAGCATGTCACCCCCAATAACCACTAAACCCTTATTTGGCGCCTCTGCCTCGATACTCACAAAAGCCCCATTGACATCACGCTGAGTTCTTACGATTATATTAATGTCATCAGCATATGTCAGTAAATTAGGCAGATTTTTGAAATAAAGTGCCTCTATTGTTGACGTGGAAGTTCTGCACTATTCTTTCAACGATTTTAAAGAAATAGCATGACAGCGCATTACCCTGTCTACACCTTTGTTGACATTGAAAGGTTCTGTTAAGTTGTTTCCAACCTTTATGGAGCAGCACGAATTCTCCATGGTCATTCTGCATAAACGGACGAGTTTGGCAGGGATGCCAAAACTAGACATGGCTCTATACAGTATACAAAAGATGTTGGTTGTCGATTTAATGTTTTTGGCTTTTTTCCAGGATCTGCCGTGATAAGAATATTTGATCGACTGTAGACTTTCTTGGTCTGAAACCACACTGATAAGGACCTAGCAGGTTGTTGACAATGTGCTTAATACGTTCACAAATTACGCCAGAGAAGATTTTGTAAGCGATGTTAAGTATACTGGATTCCTCTATACTCGTAGTTGGTGCAGTTTAGAAGTGTCTCCTTTTTGATGTATCGGTTTTATTAAGCCTATACATACATTAAAAATATTGCCTTTTGTCAAAAAATCAAATAAATTAACAAAAAATAAATTTTGATTTTTTTTCACAAAAATGAACCCTAACTCATGAATATTGGACAAAGTATTGCCGAGTGTGCAAATTCTAAGTCATTCTGCTCTTCCGCACTTTCCAAATTCTGTATTTTCATTGAGTTTATCTTTAAGCTTACTTAGTGCACTACAAAAAAGTTAAGAGAATTATTTAAAAATCTACCAAATTTATTTGAGAAACCAGTTAAAGATAAAAACGTTCCAACCCTCAAGAAGATACGATTCTTGGGAGTTATTATACAAAATGCAAACAAAGTATATTATTCGAGAACACTTGGTTATAACTCATAAAAATAAGTTCCCCATTCAAAAATATGATTTTTTTACATTTTATCCCCCATACATCATTTTACTTAGATGCAAAATAAGAAGAATTTTTAATAAAGTTTAAGGACACCTACTCTTTTAAAACATGACTTAAGGCCCAACTAAAGGGTGTCCCAAAATTAACGCAAGATTTGAATTAAATAGAAAACGCCGTTTTTAGTCTTTTGATAGTTATATTTTTATTGACTCGTAAAGTACATAGGATATGGTTATGTATGGAATAACACATCGGACAAATGGCCTCCACGGCTTTGCATGCACATGCGCACTCATTTGTTGAAATTTTCCATGACCATTCTGCATAAATGTGGCTGAATTTCGTTGATGCAGCGTTGAATCTCCTCCTTTAATGCACGGGTGGTTGTGGGCTTGTTGACATAGACTTGTGATTTCAAATAACCCCATAAAAAGAAGTCTAATGGTGTTAAATCACACGATCTAGGAGGCCAATTTTGATCACCGAAACGAGAGAGTACACGACCTGGAAATGTCTCATGCAGTAATTGAATTGTTTCACGGGCTGTATGACATGTGGCACCGTCTTGTTGAAACCACATATTGGACACATCAATATCATCCAATTTTGGCAGAAAGAACTGTGTAATCATGTCGCGATATCGAGCACCAGTAACAGTCACTGCTTGACCAGCATCATTTTCAAAAAAATATGGCCCAATTATGCCTCCAGCCCAAAATCCACACCATACAGTCACGCGTTGTGGATGCATTTGTTTTTCGACAATCACATGTGGGTTCTCCGAACCCCAAATGCAGCAATTTTGGCGATTGACAAAGCCATCAAGATGAAAATGTGCTTCATCGCTTAGGATGATTTTGCTCGAAAAATCATCTGCCAAGCTTTCACTATTTTTGAAATATTCTTTAATAATGAAGACACGTTGTTCTATCGTGTAACGCTCCATTTTTAATAACCCTATACTGTTAGCTGTCAAATTGCTTTTTCAGGTTTGCCAAAACTTCACTGCACAAATGGCGGCAAATTCAAAATATTAATGGTCAGCTTCTTGAAGAGCAAACTAGAGTCATCAATTTTGTGAGAGTATATTTTCTATGCCCTCCCCTAACGAACAATTGTAATTCCCAACGGTTAATATCCAAATCCTTTAAAATGAAAACAAAAATTCTTAAGCAAAATGAAATTTTTGCAGATACAAATCAACGCTCATCTTGCAGTAAACTCTTCGCTCACTTTAAAACAATCTGGCTTTGGGAAAAAGCTCTGCTGTACAATAGCACTCCTTTGACAGACGATGTAACTTTCTCAGTCTTGTTTAATTTTTCTAAGACTTTTGACACAGAATGACATGGTTGACATGTCATTCTGTGAAAAAATCTTAAGCAACAGTTTAATTTTTCTTCAAGTTCCGCTAAGCTTGTATATTCTTATTTGACTAATACAAAACAAGCAGTTCAAATTGGAGACTGTTTGTCCACTTTTTTACCTACTTCCTTACTATTCTGTATATATTTCAATGATCTTCCAATTTTGATCAAAAACTTTTCCTGTCATCTGTATGCCAACGACTTTTAACTTTACTATATTTGTCCTCTTGGAATGATTCAGCATGTCGCCTCTAATACCAATGAAGACCTTGACAAAATTTCAAAATGGACTTATTTAAATGGTCTTTTCTTGTATGATAGATATGTCCTTTGATAATTACCTTAAACTTATTAATTTATTGCTACTCTCTGATGTACTCCTTACACACCAACCACAATACTGTTTCGATAACATCAATGTCACTACTCCTTAAAAAATTTGGTCAATTGATTCATCCTCAGTATACAAATTTTATATTCGAACGTACATTTGTTTAAGCTTGATCTGAGTTTGGAACTCTCTCCCAGGCACTATTTAGAATACCCTAAACGCAACTAAAATTAAAAAGGCTCTTAAAGGTTATTTTTCAAATAGCATTTACATAAATGCTTTAAATTATATTAAAAATTATTCAATGTTTGCTTGATCTACCAATCTGTATTATTAGCTTGTAAATAAAATAACAGTTATTAAGTTTTAACGAATAAATAAAATGAAATGAACGCCATATGTATAAATAAAGCTTTAAAAGTAAATATTTAGTATTTAATACCCTAGAATATGTAGGTTATAGAAATCATGTTTTCACGGACAATATTGCAAGATCTAACAACCGTAATTGTTTCTTTGTTTCAAATGCACGGGAATATTTTCCACCATTTAAGTTAGGTCCAGAGATATATAGCTAAGAGTATATCTTTATGTTTCACTTGAACAAAAAAACTCATCTTTTCCTTCCGAGATTTCCCCTGTTGTTTCCGCATGTTCCAGGCGCAAGTTTTGGCGATAAAAGGAGTCTTGTCCTGGCTTAAAGAAAATGTGATATCAACATTTGATATCCGTATTTTCTCAGATAGTCAAATCTTTGGATTCTGTCTCTACAAACTCTATAAAAGTCCATAACTGTCGATCATCTCTAATGGATATAGCACAACAGTTTAATAATCACCTTTGCTGGAAGACGGGCCATAAAGACATTCAGCATTACCACGTTTGGCTAATGCTGTCATACCAATATCTGGTCTACACTAGATTTAAAGCGCTCAAGGTGCTTGCTGTCCCTAAGCAGACGCAAATAAGCTCGATAAACGGTGTCATAACCGGGAAGAGTCTACGTCCACGCACGGTATTCCCAAATGATTTTTGCAGAAGTTGTATGGATGAGGAAGAGGATGAAACAGTTATTTACCTCCTCTGTACATACCCTGCTCTACCCTGCAAGTTTTAGCTAGAAGAATTCTTCTAAAGGATTTTTAAATTGGCGCGGTTCGATTATGGCGCCCGTAGCGGCCATTTTGTTTTAGTGACATCTGTCAAATCTTTTGTTTATTATGCAGTTGTTTATGCCAAATCATCATGGCAAGTTACACGATTGAACAGCACGTTTAAATGATAAAACTTTATTATTGAAATGAGTGTTCGTGCGCCCATTTTACGTTTTGTGGCCAAATTTGAGACGACCGGTTCAATAAACAATCAGCCAGCACCCGCACCCGCACGTTCAAGGAATGCAAGATCGGCCGAAAACATCGCCGCGGTCCGTGAAAGTGTACAGCAGAACCCGAGGCAGTATATTCCTCGCCATGCACAAGAACTCGGCCTTTCGCAAACTTCAACTTGGCGAATTTTGCATCGGGACTTCGGCCTACACCCGTACAAGATCCAACTAACCCAGGAGCTCAAAGATCATGACCATAGACAACGCCGTTTGTTCGCTGACTGGGCTTCGAATCGTTTCGAAGAGGACCCCAATTTTGGCCGAAAAATCATCTTTAGTGACGAGGCGCAAATGGGACGACACCAACCCACGTGAGGCTCACCAGGTGATAATGCATACTCAAACAGTTACTGTTTGGTATACATTTTGGGCCGGCGGCGGCGGCGTCGTAATGGTCCGTATTAAAAAGGACGTTAGTGAGGCGGTCACTGTCAACAGCGAGCGCTACAAACCGATGATAACTAATTTCTTATGGCCCAAATTGAACGATATGGACGATATGTGGTTCCAGCAGGACGGTGCTACGTGCCACACAGCAAACGCCATGATTTGACATTTCACCATCTACCCGCCCTTATTGAAAAACCCTTTATTAACGAATAAATGAAAATCTCTCGACTTTGTCGAAGTTAGGTTCAGATATATGTATATAGCTTAGACAGCTTAGAGTATCTTTACGTTTAAAGATAAAAAAATTCATCTTTTCCTTTCAAGATTTCTACCGCACCAATCATTGTAGCGTGTACCAGGCGGAATTTTTGGCGATAAAAGAAGTCTTGTCCTGGCTTAAAGAAAACGTGATATCAACGTGCTATCAAATCTCTAAACTCTTTCTCTATAACAGTCCATAATTCTATAACTCCGTTTATGCCCTGCAAAAACTCAGAAATTACCTAGGGGAATTCTTCTATAACGATATTAACGAACTCAATCATATTAATATATACTCAATCTCTCACCGTAAGATTCATGTGGTATCGCAGTGGGCCATTAAACTAGCCTAAGTGTGTCCTACTCCCTTACGAACAGAGACTTTAACCTAACCTAACCTTCCGAGATTCTCTTATTATGCACTTTCTTTTCAAAATGGGCCACTTGTGCTTTATACCAGTTATAATTTTGTTTAAATATTTACAAGTCTGAATGAATGTAAAATGCTATTCACGCTTATTCTGACATTCTAATGAATTGCCAATTCGTTAGAATAGATCTATTTATTAGAATGAAATTTCTGTATTTTGACATTCTAACGAATAATGTTCACTTCTGAATGAATATATTAAATGAACAGGAATGAACTCGAATTCGAAGTTAGCTGTTTGAAGTTTCGATCTTATTTAGTGTGACCAAAGTAACAAAATTTAAAATTGTTCCACAAACTTTCAATTTCATTGAAACAATTGGATGGAATACAAAAAATACCTTAACTTAAGAAAAATTAAATTAATAAAGTTCTAAGTGCTAGTGATGTTAATTATTTAAAAAACCATCAATGACACTTTGAATATGGGAACATAAATTTAAATTTATTGATATGAAAAGTAAAAAAAATACATTACAAAATTTTGTACAGCTAACTCAGCACCTTTAAATCTAATAAAACAATTAATGTGCTTATAATTCGATTTGCTTTCGTCCCACATGTATTACCAAAAAAATGTAACTTTAAATCTCTTTATTTGAATCACACCTGGTCACACTTCACAATTGTCAACGAGAATCAAAAAGTAACACAGTCGATAAAATCGTTTAAATTGTCTTTCAAAAATTCAAATTGTTTTATTTATGAAAAATCAAAGCAGCATAAATCGAAGAAGAATTATGGATGCATCAAATCGATTGGGGATTCGATTTGTAAGAAAACCTCTCGCGATTTCATGGTTTTCTTCCATTAATTATAGGTATAAGAACTTCCTTTTGTTCTATAGTTGTCCAATTTGAGTGTGACTGTGACCTTTAATAAAAACATCAATAGATTTTCATAAAAATATAGGTATTTCATTTTCATTATTTTTCGGAAAAAAAAACAGAACTTACATGTTTTTCTTTTAATTCTCTCATCAAGATGTGAACGCTTAATAAATGACGTTTGTTTCGAATGATTAGAAAGTCAAAGTTTGCTTTAGTTTCGAATTAAAATGAACTTTCGAATCGTTAGAAAGTGAAAATACGTATCATACGAATTCGAATAACTTTCGAACGAAAAAGAATGTCAAAATAAGGCTGATTGTATCGTTATATTCTAAATTTAATTTGTTTGTGCTACTTTTGTATACTTGTTAATAATGATAATAAACAATTAATTAGTTGTTACTGTTTGAAAACTAAAGATTTTAAGTAAGGCAAAGATCATCTTTATACTATAGTGCACTAAAAATAGCACTCACACGCCCCAAATAATTTTTGTTTGTTATATATTGAATCAGATTTTAGAACCTACACCTACTCCTCAATTATATTTTTAAAGTTAACAAAATATTTGTCTCTTAAAGTTACGTATACAAAATATGACTTTTTTCGTAAAAATGTTTGTTTTTTTTTTATTCTTAAATAAGAGAACAACACAAACGAACCAAGATGATTTCTGCCGAGTTTTACATAGGAAGTTATTAATTAGGTACCATTGATGCGTTATGATTATTAAAGCTTCCCATCATAGGCTTCTTTTTATTTACACATAGATACTCGTAACTAACCTCTCTAAAATTATGGCCCATGCAATGTTAATTAAACTAAAAATTTAGCTGGACATACTTCTAACTCTTGAACTCTTGTCTCAATCGCTATACAGATTATACTTACAGACTTTATATTTCTTGATTAAAACTTATCTTCAATACTAAAAAATAACACAAGAATTTTTCGTCATTTGTATTGTGTGTCTTCCTCTACGTTTAATCTTATTTCTTAAACGTTGAGAGCACGATCCCAAGAAGCAAACCATCGCCACCCTTTCCCTTTACTTCCGTCCGTCGCGATCGGATCGTATTGTATCTACGCACGATTATAATTATTCTGTTCTTGTAGATACAAATTTAAACAACAACAAAATTATAACTTGGTGTTTAGTATTCCATAAGGCAAGGCAACATCACACTTTATCTTCTATAATAAGAATATAAAAGGCACAACGATCATAGTCTGAGAGATAGAGTTGCTTGTAATAAGCACAGTT
The DNA here is from genome assembly GCA_920104205.1 of Eupeodes latifasciatus. Classification (NCBI taxonomy): domain Eukaryota; kingdom Metazoa; phylum Arthropoda; class Insecta; order Diptera; family Syrphidae; genus Eupeodes; species Eupeodes latifasciatus. The sequence continues at coordinate 332,024,445 of OV049924.1, forward strand.
GTTTTATATTAGCTAAAATTATTATTGGCAATTATTTATAAATTGTTCACTATACTTTAGGACAAAGCTTGGTGAAGAATAGAATCATTAAATTTAAAAAAAATGTCTACTACAATTCATTACTTCTGTTTGTTTTTAAATTTTAATGATATTAAAAAAGACAGAATCATACAAAGACAACATTTAAAAACGATTATGAAAAGTTTTATTCAAAATAGGTATATTCATATTTGTATAAATTCATTGATTATTATTAAAACTTAAATTTTTCAATTAGGTATAATAAAAAAATAATCTTAACATATGAATACAAAAAAGCAGCGCTGTTTCCTAAACTATTCCAATGTTGAAATGGTATTTGCCGATCATGAATTTTATTTTCTCATTAGCAATAAACAACGACAACTAAAATTTGTACGATCAGTTTTTGTTTGTTGTTTTACAATTCACATTTAGTTTTTGTCAGAAAAGTTATAAGAAGTGTAGTGAAAGCGGATTTAAGCATACTTACCTGGCGTAGGGGTTACCGTGATCATGAAGGCGGTTCCCCCGGAGTGAGACCTGGCCATTGCACCTTCGGTTGGGTTGACCTCCGCGATTATTCCTAATGCGAATAACTCGTGCGTGTAATTTTTGGTAGCCGGGGATGGCGTTCGCGCCGCCCCGACATAATAATAATCAATCAGTTTTATTAATTTAATAATGTATTCATAGAAACGTTTAATATTATTAAAATTAATTTAAATAACAATTCGCTAACATAAGAATTATTATGATTACGATGTTGGAAACAGACTACAGAGGAGTAGTGACAGAGACAGTCGTCATCGTCATAATGAAATTTTCATACACCGTTAAAAGGCTTATTATTGTACTGAATTCAGTACTATTTGATTTTCTCAGTACGTAAACGTAAGTACATCTTTGACATTTTCAGTACTATTTTGAATTGAAAATTACGTGCGATGCGAACATACCCAAAATAACAATTACCCAATAAGGGTATTCACAAAGGCCAACAAATTATCAAAGAAATAATGGCTGCGGAAAATTCGAAAATTATTTCCGAAATAACAAACCGCCAATATTTTTCCTTAGCTGTAGATGATAGTACCGATATAACTATAAAACAATTTGGCGGTGGTTATTCGAATATACGACGAAAAGTGCCATGATATGTTTTTGACACTTACTGAAGTTCCTGACGGAAAGGCTTCCGGAATTTTTAACACAATTAAAAATATTTTTGAAGAAACAAATACTTCATTTAAAAACATGGTTGGATTCACCGCAGATAATTGATGGGCAAAACAAACGGTGCTTAGGCAAAATTAAAGGAAGTCGTCCCCAGTCTCATTGTAAATGGCTGCGTATGTCATAATTTAAATCTTTCATCGAAGGCTGCAGCAGAACAATTTCCAGACGTAGTCGATAAGCTAATAAAGGAAACAAATCACCATTTTTGTAACAGCTGTAGCAGAAGGTTGGAATTCCAAGAGTTCGAAGAATATTTTGGTACTAATTTACACACAATTTTAAAATATTGTGCTACGCGATGGCTTTCCCGTCAGGTACTTGAAAGAATGCATTTCAAAATTGCGCTTATGCTATTTTTGTGTTAATAGGCAGCACTTGACCGCATCTTAGAGCAATGGGACCCTTTGTGTTATTACTTTGGACTTGGTGAATTTGAATCCAATTATGAGAAACAAAACCTCAACTTCATATCTTCCAGCCTTACGGACTTAAATGTTAAGTTATATTTCACTTTTTTATCTTATATCTTAAAACTAATTAATGATGTTAACTTGGTAATGCAATCCGAAGATGTAAGAGTGCACGTCTTAATTCCAAGATTGAAATCTATTTTTAAACAACTGCAGAAATTTTATGAAAAGGGAAGCATTTGATGATAAACCGATAAACTCCATTAATCTTTTACCTACTTACCATTATGGAAATATATTGCGGCACCGAATCTGAAATCCTATACAACTCAAACAAATTAAGGGAAACAGATATTCAAAGCTTTAAAAATCATACTAAATTGTTTTACATTACATTTCTGCAAGACATTAGAAAAAGATTTGATTTCGATGACGTTTTCTTAAACGGAATTCAAAATTTTTCCCAAAGTGCAGTGTTGGATGGTCGAGTTAACTCTATCGTTCAATTTATTTTAAAGTTTTTTTTCCAATGAACACAAAAATATTGAACTGATAAACAATGAATATAGAGCTCTAGCTGACTGCGAATATTTAAAAAAAATGAGAAATGTTTTCATATCAGAGTTTTGGGCAAAAATTGGTCTTCTTAAAAATGAATGCAATGAGATGAAAATATTCATCGCATTGTTCAGGGTGCCTTTTGTGTTCCTCACTCTTCGGCAAATGTCGAAAGAACATTTTCATACCAAAACATAATTAAAACTAAATTAAGAAATCGTTTGCAAGTGCAAACGTGCTCTGCACTGATAGAAACGAAAAATCTGATAAAAAATGAATGTTGTCACAGCTTCAAAATTAATAAAAATCTTGTGAGTAAAAATGTTACAAACAAACCACTTCAAAAAGAAGAACTTTTAGAGTAAAAAATTATCTACACATGTAAGTCATCAGTTATAAAAATCATTGAAACTCACAAAATACAAATATTCAATGATGAGTTTCAATGAAAACTCCTATCTGTGATATGGGGATCCGTCCGATATTTATCTAGCTATTAATAATGAAGTTCCTTTTTTTCTTAATGGTTAATAAATACCTACATTTTGTTTTACTTTTACTTTAATCCATTTAAAAGAGCTCAGTACTATTTGGTCTTTTTCAGTACTCTTTTGTTTCAGCTTTCAGTACAATCGAAAAAAGTCGATTTCCATCACTGTTTTCATATAATTTATAGCACAAATATGTAAAAATATTTATTTTATTAATTCTAAACCGAAAACAATTATGACAATAAAACAAAAGAACCATTCCATTCTTTATAATATTGTCGCTGTCGTTTTAAAAATTTCAAAGGTAGTATTTTTCTGTCATTTTGGGGAGTAGGTATTTTCTTAAATTGAGGAGTAAAACAAAAAACAACAAACACATGGTTGGCCCATGAACAAAATTAAAAACTGAAAATAATAAAGTCCAAATTCGAAGTTAATTAACCTACTGCGAAGGTTAATGTTTCGAAAACAGACAAATAGAAGGGTGTAATGTCATGGCAAATTTTTGATTTCACTGCTCATCTGTCACTTTTTTTTGTAAAATATGTATAAGTACGAGGGCGGGTCAATAAGTCCGTGACTTTTGGAATAAAACACATATTTGTTGATAAAAAAATAATTATATTTTTCAACGTAGTCTCCCTTGAGCTCTATATACCCACTTTGTTCAACGCTTCTCCAATTTTTTAATCCCTTCCAAAAAACAAAAATGATTTGTCGAGGTCCTCAAAATAGGCATTTGTTTGCGAGATGACTTCATCATTGGAGTCAAATCTTTTTCCACCAAGCCATTTCTTCAGGTTTGGGAACAAGAAGTAGTCGCTCGTAGCCAAATCTGGAGAATAGGGTGGTTGAGGGAGCAATTCATAGCCCAATTCATGGATTTTTGTCATGGCAACTGCACATGTGTGCACCCTTGCATTGTGAGCAAACGCGGCACCCATCTTGCGGAAAGCTTTCTCATGCCCAAGTGATCATTCAAAATTGAAACCACTGAGCCATGCGAATGTTTCATTACAAAATTCAGTCTCGTGAAGTTTAGTTTTAAATAGGTATATTCTGGTTTTATAAAGTTGCTAAGAATGCTTTCGATGTAAAGTCTACATTCTTCAATAAAGAATGGATTTTCGGAGTTTCAGATTGAAATTCAATATTTATTTTGTTTGTAATATTCAAAATGTATGACAAAAAACTGAAATAGATTTTGTTTTTTTTTCAGTCATCTCTAAATAAATGTTGTGAGCAGTGTCAGCACTCAGCATTACTATCAAGCTTATAATCCAGAAAAAAATGTTGAAGCACAATCCATTGCTCCAATATTTTAGCCACAACATTTTCCATAGGCAGCCACCTTGTTGAAGACATCCTCAAGATATTATGTTCTGCTTCCTTTTTGGGCTATGAGCAAAAACAAATAAATATTTCTCATTAAGAGTTCCAAATTTAAGGCATTTTCGTTGAAGCTGCCGATGAACACATATGCAATGAAATAGCAAATGCATCCCATTGCATAGAGACTTGGATTTTCTCTTTGTAAAAGAGTTTTTACCTCAGCATTTTCCCCCACCATTACGGAGGCGTTATCAGACACGAATCCAATTAAATTTTTTAAAGGTACATCAATTTTCTTAAAGAAATTAACGATTTCATTATGAATCTGAATGGAACTGCTGTCACTTTTTTTCAGCTTAATAAGTGAAAGAAATCTATCTCTTACCTTACTTGACAAAAAATCAAAATATGTACCTGACTACGAGTACAAGGCATTTGAACGTACTGATGTCCGTTGTTTCATCTATGATGAGGGAAAAAGATTGGTTCCTCAAAATCCTTGCAAGCTCCATCAGCCCTTCATCCAGAAACAAAGTATTGATGGTGTCGGTAGCCTTTGTTTTCCCACAATGTAAGCCTTTAACGATTTCGGAATCTGGAGCTACTACCTTAAGTAAAGCAATTAAGGCAGCTATTAAACTGAACGGCAAGTTATGTTCTACCATAAACATCATAATTCTCAGCTCGGCTGTTTTAATTTTATTTGTCCTTGATTAAAGTACTTTCATTATTTCCGTGCTGTTAATTTGAGGCTGCTGTCTTAGGCTTGGGGCTTGTTTTTTATGTCCTTGGGAGTTTTGATGCCGCAAAACGTTAACCTTGGGCAAGAAAACTGAACAATTTTTGCAAAATGGTCTTGAGCTATGATCTGGGCCAACTTTCTCCTCCAACCAAGAGAAACTTACAAGCCAAGCCTGAAATTTTAGATGTTTTTCACATTTTTGATTGTGTTGTCTTCATCATCATCGACAACGCTGTCGTACTTCCTTCTTTTTTTTTTTGTGTACAAGAAAATGAAGGAAGTGAATTTTTGGACGTCGAAGGCTGAGGAGCTGATTTATTTATGGCCAGAGGATTTTGCTCTTTCGTAACAGCGGTCGATGAAAGGCTATCCAATTTTTCGTTCTCCTTTGCTGTGCTTGCGGGAGGTCTTTTTTTTCTTTTCTTATCAAAAATCTATTGAACACAATTGATTTGCTTAAATGAAATTGATGAAAAAATGTATTTGTATACATACCTATCCATTTTCTTCTATTTATTTATTTGTATAAACATTCAATATCGAATTACAGAATTTAAAAAGGACAATCTTTTGAGTTTTGTGAAACCGTTAAATGTGTACGTTACTTTTTTTTTTGTAACTTTATCTATCTCACTCTTACTCACGAGTGAAAATCGTAGTACCATTACCATATCACATTTGTAAAAGAAAAGGAAAGCGAAAAGAGGAAACATTTGGTAATGGTGGAATTAAGCAATCTGGAAAGAATGGAACGAACATTTGGAATGGAAATAGAACACAACAGAGATGTTAGTGGGTAAATGCAATCAGAGATGTTAGTGGGTAAATGCAATCAGAGATGTGCAAGTTTTGGCATTATATTTTAAATGTTGATTTTTATTGTAAACCAAATCAAAATTTCTTTTGCGTTTTATTTTGGGGAGTAGTTTTCGTCCGTTTGTAGTAGAGTAGCAGTTGACTCTCGAAAGGAGTAAAATACTACTATAGTAGCAAAAACGACAGTAGTGAGGCCAATTTAAAAATACAACTAAATTTTCACTAACAATTATATAAGGAGTTCATTTGATTTGAAACTCAGTTTTTAATTAAAATTAATTTTAGTTTTTAATATTTTTGTTAAAATTCGTTTCCTCAAAAATGATTGAAATATTTTTTCATTCCAATAGATAACTTTAGCTTTTTGCGTGGCTGCCATTGTGGTAATATAGAACTTTGTCAATATAAATACAAATACCTATTATCTTATTAAATTGACATGAAATGGCGTTATAATTTAAATATGACTTCTGGCGACTGCCACTACTGACACCCGGACTTAGTTTTATCTGGAGGTCCAATATTCGATCATTATATCCAACATTTGTTTTCATATATCCGCAATCACTCCAAGTAATCAGTTGTTAAGGGCTTTTCGGCATAGAATCGACACCACATATCTCCACAGTTAAGCGGCTATATATCGTACAATCTTGGAGGCCAATTCACGGGTCCGTAACAGTGGTAACTTTGCAGTTACCAAACTTTTGCGCTTTTAAATCAATTGTGGCACGAGCAGTGTCCCATTTTATGCCGTGCACAGTGGTTTCACTTGTATGGGGAAGGCGGTTAAGACTCAAAGTTTTATTTTAAACTATAAAAACAAAGTGTTTTTTTTATATTATAACTTAATTTTATTCACCATTAACGCAATAAACTCAAAACATCTTTGGAAAGTTTCGATTTTTGTGTTTTTTAAAAATGTCTTTCGTTCGAAATTAAAGGGTCTGAAGTTAAAAGTAATCTGTTGAATAAATCTGTGTTTGTACACTACCTAGATATTTGTTTTTTGCCTAAGCTGACACTTCAGTAAATTGCCCAATAGGTAATATGGTAATATACTATATATTAAAACTTTGTATACGAAAGCTGGCAATGGATATTGGTTACCAAGGGTATTCCGTAACAATTTCAGGAGCTGTGTCTTGAGAATCCTGAAAAAAGGAGACCCTCTAAACTGCACCAACTATAGATGAATTATTCCCATCAAGCTCATCGTCAACAACCTGATAGGTCCTTATCAGTGTGGTTTTAGACTAGGAAAGTCCACAGTCAATCAAATATTCACATTACGGCAGATCCTGGAAAAAACCCAAGAACACCAAACCGACACCCACCATCTTTTCATCGATTTCAAGGCTGCATATGACAGCATCTACAGGGACGAGCTGTATAGAGCCATGTCTAGTTTTGGCATTCCTGCCAAACTCATCCGTTTGTGCAGGATGACCATGGAGAATTCACGCTACTCCATAAAGGTTGGAAACAACTTAACAGAACATTTCGATGTCAAAAAAGGTTTTAGACAAGGTGATGCGCTGCCATGCGATTTTTTTAACATCGTCCTTGAAAGAATAGTGCAGAGCTCACACGTCAACACTAGAGGTACTATCTTACAAAAGTCTGCCCAATTGCTAGCATATGCTGATGACATTGACATAATCGGAAGAATTCAGCGTGATGTCAATGGGACTTTTGTGAGTATTGAGCCAGAGGCGGCAAAAATGGGCTTAACGGTTAATGACGGCAAAACAAAGTACATGCTGTCGTCAAGAAAAGACCTATACAACACCGACGTCTTGGTCAAAACGTCACCATCGACAGACGTAACTTCGAGGTAGTCAAGGACTTCGTCTACCTAGGCTGCCCTGTAAACGCAGAAAACAACACCAGCGCTGAGATCAAACGAAGAATAACTCTTGCTAACCGCTGTTTCTTAGGACTAAGAAAGCAATTGAGTGGAAAAGACCTCTCTCGAAGGACCAAAGTGTCGCTATATAAGACCCTTATCATCCCCGTCCTGCTATACGGTGCAGAAGCATGGACTATGACAAAAGCGGATGAAAGCACCTTGGGTCGTTTCGAGAGAAAAGTTCTTCGTGTGATCTACGGTCCCGTATGCATCGAAGGGGAGTGGAGGAGAAAATGGAACGACGAGCTGTACGGGCTGTACAGCAACGTAGACTTAGCCAGAAGGGTGAAAGTCCAACGACTAAGAGGGCTGGGTCACGTAGAGCGCATGGAAACCAATGCTCCGGCCCGGAAAGTCTTCAAATCCACACCCACAGGACAGCGCAGTAGAGGAGGACGGCGGATCAGGTATCGCGCACAAGTGGAAAGTGACCTCACCTAACTTGGAGCGCGTAACTGGAGACATCTAGCCAAGGACCGAGCTAGATGGAGAAGTTTGTTGGGTGAGGCCCTAGTTCACAAAGGACTGTAGCGCCATCTTAACATAGCGTGTTTATTTTGTTTTTGGCCTCTATACTTTCAATTTGGTAAAATTCTTTAAAAATTGACCATGTTTCGTTGAATTAAGCAGCACTGCGACCTTTCTTCGCGAAGTTCCAAATATTAAAAATAAGTATTTGCTTGATCATATTGCTAGAGTCTATAAAAAAGTTGAAAATTGCGTTTAACTTTAGGTAAAAATTAAAATTTTACTTATACTCCCGTCCCGTTGAAAATTGAACAAGTTTGCGGTTGAACCACAGCCTTACTTAAATTTTGTTTTCAAACAATTTGGATTTTTCTTGTTTCTTCACATGTTTTGAGCAAGTAGGCGTGTAAATTATTTAAGAAACACACAATTTGTAGATTTTTTTGATACTCCACATCAAGTGCAATTGAGGTTTTCCCCGAATTTCAGTGGTTGGTGTATATTGAGCCAAAAAAACAGATACCTTATGTTTTATTCGATTTGAATTTGTTGCAATCAAGTAAAGAAAATATAGGAATAGCTATTAAAAGTTAAATATCAGGTTTTTATTTATTATTACGATAAGTACCTAAGTAATCGCAAAGCTAGCTGTGCTCGCTTGGGTACAATGGGAAAATGTAATATACATACATATGTACATACATATATTTTTTGTTTAGAATGGATTTCAAAGCATTTTTAACAGCATCATTTTATGGAAGAAGGTTCGAAAATCTTCCAAATGCCTTAAATACAATCGAAGAAGATGAACGCAATGCAGTATTTGACATTGCAATTAGGTATAACCCCAGATGCAGATTTCAACACTGACCAAGAAGACATAGACACGGAAAGTTTGGACAGTGATCATTAGGGCTAGGATTTCCATGCACTTAAAAACGTAAAATATGCGCTTAAAATATGCTCTTAAAAATGGGAAATATGCACTTAAAATATGCATTTAAAATCATATAATTGAACACAAAAAAAGACTTAGTATACAGTTTTTATAAAAAAATCAGTCTTTTATTTTATCTCAAAAATTAAAAAAATACACAAAACATAAACAATAAATAAAAATTACATCAACATAAGAAAAAGACATTCCTTTGAATAACATTTTTTCTTCAAAATAACACAGACAATAGAAAAATTGACATAAATGATGAAATTCTTCTTAAGGTTTTTAAAAATAAAGCTTTGGCGATTGGGCCTTTAAAACGTCTTATACATCGAAAAGGAACGTTCTACGTCAATTGACGTAAGTGGTGCATTCTTAGAGGAAGAAATTTCATCGGTTGTAAAGTTTCTCAAATAATTTTCATTACTGCAACTCAATGTAAATGCCTTAAATATATTTTTCATTGTTGAAAACCCTTCAATTTTTGCTAGAACATTCTCAAGCTTCTTTTGTATGGCTGGAGCAAGAGATCCGTAACAGCAGTTATTTTTACAACAGCATCTTTAACTAAATCAATTTGATTTTTTAATGAGTCCCCTCCCTCAAGCTTTGTTATGGTATCACAAGGAAAACTGTAGTTAGAGTTAATGAATATTATTTGGCTTTTAAGTAAAATCTGGTTCAATATCTCTTTTGCAATATTAATTGCAACAGCATCAGATCATCGAAATTATTAACCACTTCTTAAAACTCCTCATAGTGCTTTGCGTAATAGGCAACTGCTTGTAGCCAAGTTCCCCACCTGGTAACAATAGGCTGTGGTGGAAGAGGTGTTAAAGGGTACTTTTGTTTAAAAAGTTCCATGCGAGATGGTGCCTTTAAAAATATTTGTTTTCGGTTTGCCACCAATAAATCAACATTTTTAAAATAACTTTGCATTTCCTCTGCAACTCGATGCAGTGCATGAGCTAAACACGTTACATGTATCAACTTCGGATAAAAGAGTTTTAACCCTCTAGTTGCTTTAAACATGTATGGCGCCGCATCGGTTAAAAAAAAAGAAGAATTTGTTTGTATTTTCACTTTGAAAACTGATGTTTTTTTAATTTTATGTCCATTTTTTTAAATATAAAGGAACAATATGCATATATTATAAAAATATGCAAAAATATGCACTAACGATTGAATGCCATTTTAAAGGAAAATTAATGATTCTTAAAGATAATTTGTTCGCTTGCTTCTAAAGTTTGTCAAAGAAAATATGCATTTGCATGGAAATCCTAGCCCTAGTGATCATATTCCCAATGATGTCCCAATCCCAAGTAATGTTGAAGTGTTCATTAGAGATGGAGATTTTGAGAGTGAGGACGAAGTTCCATTGTCTGAGATAAGGGCCTCCATACGTAGGGAATCCCAAACTCACCCACTATGGTCCGAAAGTTGTGTCGACATGACAATGTACTATTCCAACTTTTTTGAGCTAAAGACTGAAAATTTGAAAGCTGTTTTGGAAAACAAATCTCCAGTGGAAATTTTTGAAACTCTTTTCGATAATGATGTCATGGAACTAATTTTGGATCAGAGTCGTCTTTACGCTTCACAACATAATGACCACAACTTCAATTTCAACAAAGAAGACCTCGAAATCTTTATTGGTATTCTGTGTTACAATGGTTACCACTCAATGCCAAGAGAATCTATGTATGGGAAATTCGATGAAGATACGAGAACGGCATTTTCGTTTTTTTTTTTAAATAAAAAATATATTCATTTTGCGGATAACTCTCATTTGGATTCGCAAGATAAAATGGCAAAACTTAGGCCGCTGATGGATCTTTTGAGCAAAAAATACCAGCAGTGGGGTTTTATGCACGAAAAGCTATCCATTGATGAAGCCATGATAAGGTATTTTGGTCACCACTCGTCGAAGCAGTTTATAAGAGGTAAGCCTTGTCGTTTTGGATTCAAAAATTGGATGCTTACAAGTAGTTGTGGCTACCTGTATAGCTTTGACACGTATTGTGGTGTAAAAAATGTGAAAGCAGAAATAAGTCACATTCCACTGGGATCGAGAGTTGTACTTGAGCTATTAGAAGCAATTCCATACCCTTCTGATCATGTAATTTATTTTGATAACTTCTTTACGTCTCATGAGCTTCTGCGGTTATTGAGAGCCAAGGGATTCAGAGCTACTGGCACAGCAAGGGAAACCAGAACAAAAAATGTCCATTGAAGTCAAAAAAAAACAGTTCAAAAAAGAAAAACGTGGTCACTTTTAACATATTTACGATGCCAACAAAAAAGTGCTTTTCGTCAAGTGGAATGATAACAATGTTGTCACCATATGGGTAAAAATTTGAAACGGTGGTCATCGGCTGAGAAAAAAAAAAGTATATACTCAACAACCAAATCTTATTGCTAATTTTACAATAAGGGAATAGGTGGCGTTGACTTGCATGACCAATCGGTCAATACATATAAAATAAAAATCAGAGGCAAAAAATGGTGGTGGCCGCTTTTTACTTCAATGCTGAGTTCTACTTTCGTGAATGCTTGGAAATTGTATAAAGTCGCATCTAATTCCGAAGATGATTTGCTTTCTTTCCAAAGAAATATTGCTAGGCATTACCTTAGAAGGTATACAATTCGCCAACCGACAACATCAAAACGCTCTATCGCTTCCAGCGTGGCCTATAGTATAGAACATCATTTTCCAAAAAAAATTGAAAAGCCTCTTAGGTGCAGAGTATGCCACATACGAGTCAAATGGACCTGTGATTTATGCGCCATAGCTCTGTGCATCGAAAGAGAATGTTTCAAAAAAAATCATGATAATTAAATATTTGAATCCATATCTTCCCATTGTACCTGTTTGGGTACAGCCTTAAAAACATTGTTCAAACTTAAAAAAAAAAGATATTTTTGTATTGTTTTAACCATATTTAATAGAGTTATGTCAACAAAAGTTGAAATTTTTCTGTTTTTAATTCTTTGGTAACAAATGGGTTAAAGAGGAAATAGAACCCCAAATCATAGTATATAAAATATCATTGGCATTTATGGGAATTTGATGTTTTGGCTCTTCAGAAAAATATTAAATATTAGGAAAAACACAATTTATGCACTATTTTCAATGTTTTGTTTTACCTTTGCCCTAAAAACACCATTTTGTTTTGTCTTTATCTTGTTCAAAGACTCATATTTGAAAAACATGATGTAGGTATAGACAAATAATATGTCGAAATTCGATTTCAAGACAACTAAATCGCGACATGCCTATCAGTTTAGCCTTTTAGCCAACTTTTGCCATACTGTGAAGTACAGAAATCTGTTCTTTAGCCGTACTACGCGAATGTGTTACATGCTCTGTCTTTCCCTATCATTGCCATTAACCATATAACTACAATAACTACATTCAAAAATTATACATAAAGAAATAGCTACATAATTTGCTCGTTCAATTTTATACGTTCCTCATAAAGATAAAGGATTCAAAATTTTGAGATTAAGCCACATACGAGTCTCCTTGCAGAACTTAAGTTACCTATTTTTATTAAAAAAAAAGCGATTATGGTACTATTCCTAATAAACTTTAAATATTTTATTTTTATTTTAGGTCCGCGGAACACTTAAATCATGGACAAAATTATGGTGTGTTTTGAAGCCGGGTCTGCTTCTTCTGTACAAGAGTCCAAAGGTAAAAAGCAGTCATTGGGTAGGAACAATATTGCTTAATTCTTGTCAAGTCATCGAACGACCCAGCAAAAAGGATGGTTTCTGTTTTAAATTATTCCATCCACTTGAGCAATCCATATGGGCACCAAGAGGACCAGACAAGGAGACTATAGGTTGGCTATAAAACAATACAACAAAACTTTAAACAAACCCACAATTTATTTTTGTTATACTATTAATATTATTCTTATCTTAAATTCAGGTGCAGTCGTCCAACCTTTACCAACTGCTTACCTAATATTTCGAGCTCCCAGCCAGGCTGCTGGTAAATGTTGGATGGATGCCCTAGAGCTCTCCCTGCGCTGTTCGGCATTGTTATTACGTTCGAACAGTAACTCAGGTGGTGGACCAAATGCGACTACTGATGGGAATGTATCAGCACAGAGTTCTCATGAGACTCAGTGGTCTGAAGCAGATTATGAGAAGCATTTCAATGATCAGGGTATGTACATTATGTTTTGTAATAAATCTTGTTTTATTTATATTATGTCTCATTTAACAACAATAATACAAACACTTAAAATATTCAAAGAACAAAGTATAGGGACTAGGAATAGAAACCGCATCGAAAAACAACATTCTTTTGGTAATTTTCTAACCGTAGAAAGTGCTGCTTCAAGGCTCACATCGAGCTCATTGAGTCTAGCTAGATCACCAACGCCAATATTTCAACAATTATATTTGACAATGACCAATTGGGAACGAATGATGGCCAACACGCCTGATTTCCCAAAAATGCGAAAATTTCGAAGAAATCGACATCTTGTTAGTAAAGATGCTGGAGATATGAGTGATGTTTCAAGTGGGATCGATTTCAGTCCTCAAAGGAGACGCATTCTAAAAAAATCAGTATCGATGCAATCATTTGGTCGGACAAGTCAAACAAGTGACGATGACGACTCACCTAGACGTCTTAGTACACCGGGTGTATTTTTGAGTCCGTTTTTAACCGGTATAGCTTAAAAAAGCTTTATATTATTAAATAAAATATGATTTGAAGTATTTTTGAAAAGTATAATTATTGATTATTAAGTAGCAAGGTGGTATACTTGTATTTTTCATCTAAATGTAGAATAAATCGACTTTATAAGTTTTTGATTGTACTTTTCGTACTTCAACTCAAACAAAAACAAGAACATACATTTTCGAGTATTGCCTTTTACTCTAGTTTGAGAAAAATTAGTTTATAAAAACAAAAATTAGTTTAATTGTATAAACTCGAGTTTCAAAGTAAAAATCATATTTTTTAAAAAGTATCAATTGAAATATTTAAGCTCTTCCATAGAATAGTTTCAACTTTAAAATACTAGAAACACGTTTGCATTAAGATATTGAACACATTCTTTTCTCAGTTTTAAAATCATACACATAAATTCAAATTTAAAGTCATACTTTCAAATCATGCTCTTTTAAAAAACTTCTTAAACACTAATTTGACCATCAAATTTAGATTGAAGTAAACGCGAGATACCTAACTTTCTAACATTTTATAAAAAAGCTAAAGAAAAATTAAAAATAATCTTTTTACTCATTACATTTAATATATACGTCTAAAACATTTCACTAAAATTTGAAATTAACGTCAAATAAAATTCATATTCGGAATCAAATTTCGAAGTCAAAGTTGCTCTCGTTCCGCAATTCGTATCTCTTAAGATTTGATTACTCCATAGTAACTAAGGATCCTTTCTAATATCGGTCGTCTTAAGAATTCATTAAGTTACTATGCATGCTTTCAAACATTACTTGATTTCAAAACATCTAAACATTGGTTTCTTGTAAAAGTAAATCGGTAAAATTTTAAACACTCATTACTATTGATACAATTTTAAAAATATTATTGGTTGCCATAGTTCATACTCGTATGCTATCTATTAGCTTATAAATCCTATAACAAACAAATCATTCTTATTTTTCTTCAATTTAAATTCTAGATCTTGACGCAGACAGCCAAAACGAAGGAGCTGCAGCTGTTATGTCAGGACCAGATTCTGAATCTGATTCTGATCTTGGTGAAGGTCCTGACCAGATTAGTGATGATCCACCAGAAACACCATATGTTCCATGCCCAGAAGAAGAATTTGGAGATGTAAGTTTAAAAATATGCTCTATTGATCTATTCTATAAAAAATTTAATTTTTGTTTAAATTTCAGGCTGGAGAACAAGTCGAGGAACTTGCAGAAGAACACAAGAGTCTTATTTGGTTTCTAATGAAGCAAGTCCGTCCTGGAATGGATTTGAGCAAAGTAGTATTGCCAACTTTTATCCTAGAACCAAGATCTTTTCTAGACAAACTTGCTGATTCTTACTATCATGCTGATATACTTTCAGAGTAATTAAATACATTTTTATCCTTATCTAAAGAGCCTCCAATCTATATAAGTAAAAATTTCTTTTCAGAGCTGTTCTTGAAGATGATCCTTTTACACGAATGAAAAAAGTCGTTCAATGGTATTTGTCGGGCTTCTATAAGAAACCAAAGGGCCTAAAGAAACCCTACAATCCGATTATAGGAGAAACTTTTCGTTGTTATTGGCAACATCCGAATGGTAGCCGGACTTATTACATTGCCGAACAGGTATCACATCATCCACCGGTATCAGCGTTATATGTTACCAATCGTCAAGATGGTTTTTGCATTACATGTAGCATATTAGCTAAATCCAAGTTCTATGGTAATAGTACTTCGGCAATGCTTGAGGGAGTTGCCACTTTGACACTCTTGCCACGTGGTGAAAGTTATACGTTAACAACTCCGTATGCCCACTGCAAGGGTATCCTTATGG
The DNA here is from genome assembly GCA_920104205.1 of Eupeodes latifasciatus. Taxonomy (NCBI): domain Eukaryota; kingdom Metazoa; phylum Arthropoda; class Insecta; order Diptera; family Syrphidae; genus Eupeodes; species Eupeodes latifasciatus. The sequence continues at coordinate 332,039,893 of OV049924.1, forward strand.
GAACTCTGTCAATGGAATTAGGTGGAAAGATTTGCATTGAATGCGAGAATACTGGCTATAAGACCGAAATCGAATTCAAACTGAAACCATTTTTGGGTGGATCAGAGTATACGAATTTGGTCACTGGAAAGGTTAAATTGGGTAAAGAGACTTTGGCAAACATTAACGGTCATTGGGATACGGAAATTCGTATTAAAGATTCAAAATCATCGGACGAAACAATTTTGTTTAGTGCAACACCAGAGACAAAACAAAAACGACTAATGCGATATTGTGTCCCTATTGACGCACAAGAACCTATGGAATCTGAACGGTTATGGCAATTAGTATCGGCTGCCATTCGGCGTGACGATCAAGTAGCTGCTACCGAAGAGAAAACTGTGCTAGAAGAAATGCAACGAAATGCCGCTAAAGAAAGGAAAGCATTGTGCACGGAATGGATACCAACGCATTTCCAACAGGATTTAATAACTGGACAGGTGAGTTGATTGAGCTATTAATTTATTAGTTATGGTACGAAATTGTTTTAATCTCTCCGTCGCTTGTGAAGCAGGTACCCCTTAAGCGATAGGTAGATAGATAGCTAAATGATTTTTATTGAAATAAATTACAAACACATACAAATTAAATATTTAAAAACAATAAAGTACATGTCAAGCTTTATTGATTTATTACATTTATGTTTATCAAGCAATAATTAAACAAACATTTTAAGAAAGGATCCACAGATCTTCGTTGATTGTCTATAACTTATTGTAATTTGTCAAAATTCAAAAAGTTTGACGATATCCATCTCATTTAGTTCACATAAAAATTGCTGATCTGTTTTTGCTTCCAAACACAGACCTTTACTTCGAGAGAAAAAGTCTGCTATAAGTTGACTTAAACAATGGCTCGCCCACCCCCTTGAGCCATTGGTTTTTTTTTCTTTTTCTGCTCTACTTTTCAGAATAAAATGTTGTCTATTGTTTAATAGCTATTCCGAAACCCTGCTAATAATTCTTTTATCAAGTTCTTTGAAGAACTCCACGCTGTAAGACGCTTATGAAAGACCATGTGCAAATTTTTGAACAGGAATTTAGAAACGAAATTTTGCTCGCTGCAATAATCAGGGAAGAGCTCACTATCTATTACTTTATTAAAAACAAAAGCAAGGCTTTTTTCTAGAATGCCCTTGGGGCGATGGTTGGTGCGTTGATTGTAGATTCCTCCATCCCTGACACTCGCGCACAGTAATGGTTGAGAGTTGTAATTCACTAGGCCCTAGTTATGAAAGGACTGTCACGCATCCTAATTTATTTTTTAACATAGCTATTTGCGGATAAGACTTTTTTTTATAATTTTGTCAAGTTCAACAGAGTTCAAATAATGATGCCTTTGAAGAATTGCTTCTTATTAGTTTTCCATCTGATTCTAGCGTGTAAACTCATTTTTATAATGTCCCCATTAAGCCGATCGAGTGAGAGTTAACTTCGAGATCAATAACGAAGTATTTCCAACCATATGGCCTATAAAAGTATAATCAAACGTACGGTAAATTGACGTCGCAATGACGGCTGATAACACGATTTGTTGCATACTTGTGTTTTGTAACATGACATGCCATCCTGCATGAACCAAATATCGTCTAAATTCATACATTCAATTTCATTAAAAAAACGTCCTTTATAGTAGCTCTGTAACGAAATTTCAAGGCTCTTTTTCGAAGAAGAATATTCCAATAATGCCCCACAACACTCGCTTTATACATATATAAGTTTTCAATATTTTCCGACATTGTTGAAGCGTAAAACGACTCATTTTGTTCCGCGTATCTACTACTTGAGCGTCGAACTTGTCGAGTTATAGAAGCTGAGATCAATGATTCTCGAGAACTTTCTCGAGACGAGTCCTGAAACCAAAGGACGTTCATATCCTCTACCCCTCCACCATCATTATCCCCTCCCAAGTTGTCATGGCAAAAAGCTATTCAGCGCTCAACTTTCCGACGTTCGTTCTTACCCTAGGGAACATAGCTTAACTACTGTTTACTGATCCTATCCGTATTCCCTTATATATGACCATGATGTTCATAGCATTGTCTGAGTCCTCACCCTATCTCTTCCTTCTAATTGTATCTTATCACTATTGAGCTGGATTTAAGGTGTTAAACAACCCGTACCAATGATCAGCCTGTAGCTAACGGAGTCCTTGTGACCTTCGGATCAACTAGCTTTATCTGTATAATGCAAGGACATTCCTTGGCACAACAGTTAAACATTCGCCTTTGCTGGGTGGTGCCGGAAAATAAAAACATTCCAGAAAATTGTAAGGCATATGAGCTCGCCAAAAATGGTTCAGTACTATGCTGGCATACCAATCGCTACATGTAAACTGCAGCTCATGCAAGACACTATAAAGAAGGAAATCATCAAGTGCAATGACATAGAATCAGTGTCATAACCGGGCACTGTTTAATAGAGAGCCCGTGTAGGCGTATTCTCAAATGGCTTTTGCAGAAGCAAGGATGAGGAAAACGAGGAAACAGTTCTTCAAATCCTCTGCACATGCCCTAATCAGGCTCAAAACGCAAGACCTACCTAGGAGAATTCTTCTATAACTCAATCATATTAACATAATCAGTCTTTCACGTTTCGTAAAAGACTCAAACTGGTTTCGTTGAGTTCAGAAGAAAGACGGACAGCTACTTTAACCTAACTTAACAATCTTACCTGATTGTGGCTTTCTTTCAAGGAAAAGAAATTCCTGACATAAAGGACCAAAAATAAGATAAATTGATAGTCGCTTTAAAGAAAGCTGTGTCAATGGACAAAGATTGACAATAGTCAACACACCTTTCAACCGATTCCTCCCATAGTTGCCTCCTTAGCACCCAAATCTCGGATAAATACATGAATTCTGAAAGACTCATAGAAATCGTGTAGCAGCAGCAGCTTAAAAATAATAGTTAAGTGTTTGATTTCTTCTCCTTTGTTGTTATCGACTTCTACTAGTGACCCAAGGCATATGGAGGATTGCACTACTTCAAATTCGTACAGATATAAACAACTTCTCTCTAATTGTTAGTACTCGCAGTCAAGACCATCATGCATGTAAAAACACATTCTATTTAACCATTTCAACGTTTAAGGTATAATATTTGTTTAGTATGATGCAACAATGCCCACCCAATAAAATTATAACTATTCAAGCGCTTAGTATCATACAAAATTAATTTTTCTTATTTCTTTCTTCAATTTTGATTCCATTGCTCCCTTTTAATCAAAACAAACATATATACATATGTTGACTAAACTTTTAGCAAAGCTACAAGACAATACGTTAGTTCATAAAATGGATGCTTGAAAAAGAAACTAAAACAAACAAAAACAAAACACAAGAAATAATTAGCTTATATCATCAGAGCGAAAAAATATCGTTAATGAAAACAACATTCAAATCACCACCGGATGGAAACACATCCCTATGACAGTAAATCAGTTCACAGGCTTTCACTAAAACAAAATTAAAACAATTAGATAATAATCATTCACTAGTATATATTTAGTTGATATGCAACTTTGATTACATCTTAAACAAATATTTTAAACTTTTATTATGAAATAAACTTAATACTCGCACACAAATAAAATAAAATTTCTTAAATTTCAATATTTTATTTTGTTTTCCAGTGGATCTACAAGTATGCCGATCTTCGCCCATGGGATCCACGTAACGATGTTAAACAATATGAATCAGAGTATCAGGTTTTAACAAAAACCTGTCATAAGGCACCAATGGTTCGTACCGGTAGCATTGTAAGCTCTGATCCATTGCACGTTATTCGCGCTGAATCTAGACAATCGCTATGTGCTTTAAAACCATCCAAACGAAACGCTATACTTGCAAGCAAATCAATCACTCAATTATCACACGATCGAATGAATATCCATTCAGATTCTAGTCAATCAAATGAGGAATGTGTTAAGAAAGTTATGACTGGGAAATCTATTAAAAAGTAAGATCAATAGTTTATTTTATTATATTAATTAATAACTTCTCATTTTGTTTCTTTTATTTTTACAGCATTATGACTTCAGTTGAACAAGTAAATAAAACTCTAGAAGAACACTCAAGACAATTGAAAAAGATACAATCCACATTGGAGCGTGTACAATATGCACCAGTACAACGTCCTTCATCGCTTATGTCTAGCTCAATATCACAATCAACGGTAATTAAGTGCCTGGTGTTTTTGTTTGTTGGGATCGCAGTTAGTGTTTTTCTTAAATGGTTATTTAAGTAGATATAAGATTTTTAATTAGAATATTTTATGTGTCTGTAGATTCTTTCTAAAAATTAGTAGAAAAAAAAAACAAACAAAAATTGGCTTCTTCCAAAATAGTGCATCATTTCAGATTTGTTATTTTTTTATAATCTATATAAATAATCGTACATTATGTATTTATACAGGGTGGTTCAGTACTCGTATATAGTATCTCTATTATGCTTTTTTAATTTTTATATCTATCAAAAAAATGAAGCAAAACATTTGTAAACAAAAATATTTAAAAAACTTTTAATGATTGATCAAGGCTTTAAAAATATAACAGAGTTTAGACGTAAGAAGCAACTAGTCAAGATTATTTTTGTCATTGACTATTTTTTCGTTATCGGGTCGTAATATAAGGACCAAGTTTTGCCTCACTTTTTAACTTTTTTAAAAAGAATGTGATTTAAATTGGAAGTGAACTTAAAATCATAACAGAAAAAAGATAAAGTTTGTCACCAATTTCACCAAAAATAAAATTTTTATTTTTATCTTGGCTTATGACTTTCATGTCACTATAATTCAACAACACAGTGTCCTTAAAATTTAGTAGTCATCAAAATTAAATATTGAAGGCAAAACTTGTTTCGGTGAATGGTCGCCAGAGTTTGAATTACTCAAAGACACTCCGCAATTCAAAAATATTGACTATATTACCCGGGGAGCACATAATTGATAGCTGTTTAATCTTTCATTACAACTAGCACTTATGTTTTATAGTCTAGTTTCCCAGTGTCTTTGTTTGAATGTTTCTTCATGCTTTGGTATCATTTTCGCGTTTTTCCAATGCATTGATATTTTTAAGATATTGATAAGAGTATTTACTGTAACAGTGTCCTGAAATGCAAATAAAAATGAATGTCTTTACATGAAAGTGAAGCAAAAACATAAAACTTAAAACTAAAATCATAAATAAAAATGCTTTTTAAATCCAAAACAAAATTAATAATATATATATTATTATAAATAATTATTATCACGTTTCCTTAAACATACTAAATATATATATATACATTAAATGTTGTTTAAAATATAAAAAATAAAAAAATAAAGCGAGTACCTCTCTCTATTTGTCCCAAGCTTTACATTTAAAATTAATATAATATAACGTTATAAATTATAATACAATATAAAAAAGAGTATAAAAAATAATTTTGAAATTTTTACTTGTCTCGATTTTCAATCAATTTTTTCGCAATTTTATGTAATTTTAAATAATGTGGTTATTTAATAATAATTATAATGAACAAAAATATTCTTATAGCTAGGTAAAATATTAATGCTGCTATTTAATGTTAATAAAACAAAATTGAATAAGAAAAAGAATTTTAAAAAATATAAATAGAAACACCAATGAATGAATTGTCGAAAAAGAAAGGAACATTGATGAGGTTTAATTAATGTAATCATGTCTGTATCGGTGATATTAATAAATCGACATTTTGTGCAAAGTTTTCTTGTGATTTTTATAAATATTTTGGTGCATTGGAACACCGGTTAAAGTAGTTTTTATCCCGAAAGTAGGTAGGCATGACCATGAATACGCGAAGGATTTTCGTCCAATTAACTTGACCTCTTTTGCGTTTAAAACACTGGAACGCATCCTAGACAACCACATTAGGGACATTCGCACCGAATGTCCGCTAGAAGAATCTCAGCACGCATATTTCAAAGGAAAGACTACTGAGACGGCCCTGCATGAGATAGTGCGTACTATTGAGAAGACAATTCAATACAAAGAATTTACGCTTGCTACCTTCTTTGACGTATAAGGTGCTTTCAATAACGTCCTTACTAAATTAATTCACGAATCACTTACTCCTAATTTGGGGGAGAAGTGTTTTTTTTTTCTGAAGAATGTATAATTCCTATGCTTAGTGTTAGAAGGATTCAAGCTTCGTTAGGTAACACAATCTAATCCAAACATGTGAGTAGAGGAACATTCCAGGGCGGTGTTCTCTTCCCGCTCTTTTGGATTTTACTCATGAAAAAATCATCATAAAGTTAAAGAAGTTATGGGTTGAAGGCGGCAGCTTATGCTGATGATCTGGGGTGGAATCATGTAAGGTGATTTGTTACTGTCACATTTGTGACAATCAAATGTGATCAAAAGAATTTATTCGTCTGTGTAATGTGATCACCAAAATATTTCTTAAATTTGGTATCACTTTAGAAGAAAAACTTTGACATTTGATTTATTTTTTATCTGCCGGCAAATTGGTTTGTGTTTTGTATCTTCTAGACGTTGTGTGTTCCTAAAGTGGAATTAATTTCAACAAAAATGTAAGTAAACATTTATGTACATTACTGTTTACTAGACTGTAATTGTTAAAAAATATAAAATTTTTATCAACAAATCAATTTCAAATTCAATTTCTGACTAACTATATGGAAAAATATCCCGATTTGGCCAAATCCTTTTCGGGAAACAGTATAAATTCAAGAGATTCACAGAGAATCCAGTGGGAGAAGCTCACTCGAATGTTAACGAGAATGGGCCTCCTACACAATCAATAGCAGAGTGGAAAAGGGTAGGTATTTATATTTAATTGATTGGTGTCCTCTCATTGTTTATATTGCACAGATTTGGACCATTCGAAAATACAACGCAAAAAAAAATGAATTACAAATAAAAAATCAATGGCACAAACAGGAGGAGGACCTTTCACAGAAAAAGCGTTGGACAGTGTCGACGAGGTAATAATCCAAGCATGTGGTATCGAAGCAGCAGTTGAGGGAACGTGTGGAGTATCCAGTTTCGGATGCAATGAACATGGTGAGTTTTCAGAAATTTTAGTTTCAGTGTTAATTTATGATTTTTTTTATTTGCAGAGTTAAATAATGTTCTAACAGAACTCCTTTCCGAGCCAGTGGATGTGGCATTGGAACCAACACCGATCCCAACGTCTACTTCCAAACGCAACAAGCCACCAAAAATAGTCGAGGAGAATACGCTTCTAGCCGAAAGCAACTGGAAGGAACACCAGCAAAAATGTATTGATTTGCAAATCAAAAAGCTGGAAGACATCGATAAAACTTTGCAAACAGTCAACACTTCAATAATTGAATTGAAAGATTGTGTAAAGTTGCTATGCTAGGAAAAGCAAAAGGAAAGAGAGTGTACAAATGCACTGAAAAAAGAAGAACTCCAACTAAAAAGAATGGAGTTGGAGCTGGCCAAAGCAGTCAATGAAATCCGAGTCTGGGAGTTAAGCAAGAAATGAGCCGGCACAATTTTATTTTAATAATTACTTACCTACATAATGTGTTCAAAATAGATAAATATATATTTCATATAAACACACATATACATATATTTATTATAAGATTCAAATCCATGATGTGAATTTGTGATGTTTTTGTTTTAATGAAGTTTTTTTTGTTGATTTTGTTTATATTCTTTTAATAAAAAATATATGTATCTATGTATGATACATTTACATTTATTTTGTTTCTTTTCTTTAAAGTCTTGGACGCTTTGCCCATAGGTCATCCCTGATTCTGTTTCTGATTCTTGCTCCTTCATTCCTTGCACTTTCAGCTTGCTGGTTATTTGAATTTTCAGATGGTGATGCTGTCAATACTGCTTCTGGAATTGGAACTGTATGCTTGCAGCATATGTTGTGAAGAGCAGCACAGACATTTACAATCTGTGCTGATTTTCTTGGGGAATATCTCAGCTTTCTTTCTTCTAAGATAAGGCAAGAACACATTCATTTTGACTAGACGCAACAGACAATAAAACAAAATAAAGTCAATTTCATATGAAAGTGACACCTAAACAGCTGTCACGGGAAATAATCACAAAATTGTGATTGTCACAGATGACTATCACCTTACACAGACCGAATTTGTTGATTGTGACTGTCAACTATCACAAATCACCTTACATGATTCCACCCCTGGTTTTACTGGTGTCGTCACTGTGATTAGTGAAATCACGGAGATCACGGCTCTGCCTCTGAAGAGAGTTAGGAGCTTGATGCTCTTTACCACCAAAACTAAAATACGGGAAATATCTAGGAGTCATTCTAGATCCCAAACTAAAATGAAATGTAAACATTGAAGAACGGGGGTGGAATCGCGTAAGGCGATAGTTGATTGTCACTGTTTTGATAGTCAATTTTGATCATCACCTTTTCTTTGTTCTGTGTAAAGTGATCGCTAAAACTTTACTATTTTCTGGCAGCACTTACCCAAGTTTGGGAAACTTGGTACAAATTGCAACAGGCATAAATGTCATTTCGATCAGCTGTTGTGTTTATTGTGTTGAATTTTCAATTTGCAAAGTTTTCTTTCTTTGAAAATGTAAGTATACCTATAACTTTACTTATTAATAGTTATAAATTCATAAGAATGTTTGTTATATTTTGCAAAAATATATTCTTTTGTTGAATCAAATTTAATGAAAAATGGACATAGAACCGACTGCATTTTCTTAATAACTGCAGCGTTTATTTCAGCTACAGTACTTTGCTCCATCGGTGCAGCTCAATCAGCCCCAACTTGTCGTTGATACCCACCACCTCCATGAAGATTTAAAGTTATAGCCTGTTAAAGGATAGGTGGAATATGTGTTGATCTTATTCCTGATGGTAAATCGAGCAACCGCAAAACATACACAAACATTTTTTTGTTCAATCGAAAATTTTTCAGGAATCTGAAATAAATATTTTATACGTACATACGTTTATGTTGTAAATAACTTATTTATAAATATTCATAGAAAGTTTCATAATTGCATTGGGTTAGGAAGTTCCAAAATATTTGCTTTATTCCTTAAGTTGGTTCTCAGCAATTGAACTTTTTTGTATTCATTTCTCGTTCTGGTGCACTGATAGAAAATTTGCATTTAAGTATACATTACTGTTCACTTATTTTTATTTTAACTTTGATATCTTTTCACTTTTTTCACTAAATTTAAAATTTATAGTGGATCTGAAGTTCACACAAATTATCTTTCTCACAAAAAATTAATCAAAATATATGAAAGTGACACCTAAATAGCTGTCACTAACAAACCATAGCAAAAAAGTGATAGTCAATTTGATAATCACCTTACGTGGAGCAAAATCATCCATTTTGATGGTCAACAATCAACAATCACCTTACGCGATTCCACCCCGGGTTAAGAAGGTCTGCATTGCCCTTTACGCCTTTAGAAAAACTTTTGGTAAAAAGTGGGGCCTTCAATCGAAGATGATTTTCTGGACGATGGATCGATTGTGTGGTGGCCAGCGCTTAACAAGAAATACAATATCGAGCTAGTATTGGCACTACAGGGCATTGAGAAAGAACTAATAGAGAGAACCAACTTCGACGGTTGCTCTCTTTTTGCCTACAAGCTGTGATTTTGCCACCAACTTGCATATGTGTTAACTCCATATAAAAAAAATGTGGGGAACACATACTTATGAAAGTTTGTGCACATACTCACCACGAGAGAGAAAAAACTTTTCTCTCTTTTCTCTCTGCTCACCACCTTTTAAAAATGGCGACCACCTTTGAAAAATGGCGGATGTAGTCAGCTGTTCAGAGGTGTTCAAAGAAAATTCAAAATTGTGTATGAACAACTTTATGGTACTCTCATTGTGTTCGTTTGAGAGTAATATCATTCGAATATGAAGTGAAATTAATTACTCTTGTTAGGTGCCAGAACAATGAAGATTTAGAAACAATTCTAAATTACGCATTTAGATAAATATTAGTTAGTTATTTGAAGCATTAAGTAAGTAAAATAAATTATGTGGTGCAACAGTCCAATGAGAATTAGGACCTAGAAACATAAAACTCTGAAAGCACTACAACAATTAGTTGTATTATTACCTGCGTTTATGCGTTTAATTTTCGCTCAGACCGTTGAAAGATGCAAAAAAACTCAGATTTGTTTCAATTTTCAGAGTTTATCGACTTAATTTTGTCGATGTGAGAGTTGCAGGAACATTGAAAACGAGAGTTACAGAATGTAAACATGGAACATTGAAAACATTTTTATATACTCATCTCTTTTTTCCATTCCTATTTTATTTGTGTGTACTCGTTGTTTGTTTTCTTTACATTACTCACGACATTTCCAAAATGCTGAAAATAAGTGATTTAAGTAGACACTAAATAAAAAGACCGTCAACTTGTTACTTCTGTTACCAATTTTCATTGCATAAGATTTGTGAATAGGTGATAAGCTATTCTTACTGCCTTCCACTAAGCTAGTGTGTTTTGCTTTTAAAGGCTTAACTACATAAGCTGGGTCAGTGGTTTTGTGAAAAGAATATACAAATTTGTTCTTCAACCAAAATTTAAGTCTTATGCATCATTTTTATAAATTTTCCAGTTCTAAATATTTATATCTTATCTTTCAGTTATATAGCGACAAGGAAAAATCTGTGAGGGAAAGTTCTAACTACAGTTTTTCTGAAAATGCATTGTGGCTTATTCATAGATGTTTGCTAAACGTTTTAGGCTATTCATAAATAAATGCAAATCAAAGTTAAGGGCTAAACCTGAATAACTATAAACAATGAAAATCCTGTGTTCAAGTAGTTATTATCGCAGCCAAATTTCATAATTGATTTTTTTGGTGTATAAAAAAGCTGAAAGAGTAATTCATGTTAAGTAAATAATACTAAGTTCCAGAAAATATCGATTGATACCGCAATTGCAGAAGATGTGGATATTTTATATAAATATTCCTGGTAAACTGTAGAACTTTATTATTTCCGTCTTTTATAATTCAATGTAAAATAATTCAATGCAGTATATTTTAGATAATACAGTATTTAAGTTAGTAGTTAAGGCATTACTATTGAAATAAACATAACATATGTTCATTTATAAAAAACATGTACTCGTTCAAATATACAAATAAAGTCTAGTCTAAAAAACCTTAACCTTGTTATACTCTTTCTGCACACATCCTTTCTTGTTTTGGTTGTTAATGCCATCTATCTGTAACTCAGAGAAGGTTGTTAATGCCATCTATCTTTAACTCAGAGAAAGAGGAGAGAAAAACAAATTCACCACGAACTACCGGTATAACTTCTTCCGGTATTTATTGACAAACAAAAATGTTTTCCTAGAATTAATTTGAATTATAGGAGTATTTTTGTAGATATAAAAACGACAAGATGTTAGTAAAATTAAAGAAAGAAATTCATGAGAATTACAAAAATATTATAATGAGACTTTAAAAAACATAGCCTTCTTGGCTATCAATAAACAAAAATGAGAAATGTCGCATTTCCCGGAAGTGATGTTTTTTTGTGTACTCTTTTCCGAGGTGAACACATGTACACACCGATACGAATTCAACACGCTATAAAAAATGAGAGTAAGAGGTATCGAAGTGACGGAGACGAGGAAATTTGGTTCTCTCATTTAGTTTTTTCTCTCTGCTACAGGGGTCCTTTGATCATGCCCAAAAGATGCCCTAAATGTTATTAAATATTTAGTATTGTGCAACGCGCTAAGTCTGTTGATTTTTCCAGACCCTATGGACACGGCAACATTAACGAACTGATTCCAGCGGATATTTTTGTGACATACACCGACTAAACTGCAACCCTGCCTTTAACCTAAGTAAAAATTTTGAAGTCATCTTTTCTGCCAGAAAGGATTGGGAGGATGGCATGGTTACGAAAGACTTCGATACCACTTTCTTTACTGACGAGTCAAAGATGGAGTGTGGAGTTTCGTCGGGAATTTTTTCTGAGTTCCTAAATGTCTCAAAGTCTTTCGGGCAACCTAACTGTGCCAGTGTCTTTCAAGCGAAATTACTAGCAATAAGAGAAGCATGCAAAACACTAAAATCAAATTCAAACCGCAATAGAAACAGGGCTATCTACACTGACTGTCAGGCGGCTGTTATGGCTATCGGTTCGGCCACAACATTAACCTCCGTTTCACTCTTATTTGGGTTCCTGGGTCATAGTGGTGTTGATGGTACTTCACTAGAGATTTGTTTATACAAAAAATTATTAAATAAAGACATGTACATATGAAACATTGCTGATGTGGTGATCGAGATTAATCGCCTGTAAAATGTAGAGCTCTCTTTTAATTGCTTTCCAAGGAACTCAAATATGTTATTGGGGTACCGGTGCAAATATACACATTATTTTTCGAGTTTGAACCCTAGGAACACCAGCGTTTATTTTGTGGATGACAGAAAAATCATTTCTAGCTAAAGAGTTCTTGATGCCCAACTCTATCAAATCAAACCAAAACTATTTTTTTAACTTCCCATAGGAAGTTATTGTAAGGGTCCGATTTGTCAAATTGAAAATTTTGACATTTCTCGACGTTTCAAGGTCCCTAGAGTCGAAATAAAAGATTTTTAGAAACATGTCTGTGCGTGCGTGTGTACGTAAGGTCGCGACGTTTTTTCGTCGTCCATAGCTCAAGAACCAGAAGAGATATCGACTTCAAATAAATTTTGTTATACATATAATAAGGTAAAAAGATGCAGAAAGGACTCTCAAGAAAATTGCGTGGGTGTTTTTTTTACCATAGCAGTTAAAAAAAAAGGTGAAAATTTTGGTTAACCCTAAACATCTCATAAAGCAATGACGCTAGAGACTTAAATTAAATTTTATATTATATATTGTAACGTGATACCAAACAAATATATTTTTGGAAAAACATCCAATTAACGGTTTTTTATAATCAACAAAACTGAAAAGAAAATTTTGTCACCTCGAACATTTTACGACTAAGATATGATTTCATCTCCAAAACAATTTTGTGCAACGGAGAATAATGTTTTTGACATCTGATAAAATTTTGAGAAAAATCTAATTGACAGTTTTTTTTTATAAAAAATAAAAACCTAAAAAAAAACATTACTCAAAGTTGTTAAAATTGAAATTCGACTCAAATATCTTTTCAAAACTTTGAGATATGGACTTTAAACTACTTTTATCTTTCGAAAAATATTGTTGTCAACATTCATTAAAATTTTGAAAAAAATCGAATTAACATTTTTTTTACAAAAAATTAAAAACCGAAAAAAAAATTAACAAAAGTTGGTAAAAATTGCTTTTCGACTCAAATATCTTTTCAAAAATTTGAGATAATAGCTTCTAACTAATTTAAACTTATAACAAATACTGTTTTCAACATTCGGTAAAATTTTGAGAAAAATCGAATTGACAGTTTTTTACAAAAAAACACTAAAAAAAACAATACTAAAACTTGGTAAAAATTTACTTTCGACTCAAATAGATTTTCAAAAATTAAAAATATTGGCTTCAAACTTATTTTATTTCACAGAAAATATTGTTTTCGATATTAGTAATTTTTTTTTATAAAAATCCAACAGTCCGTTTTTTCATAAAAAATAAAATCTACAAAAAATAGTACGCAAATTTGGTAAAAATTGATACATATAGACAAAGTCTTAAGCAAGATAAATCGACAGACGGGATGGGAAGTTATCAGTGTGGGTTGCAAACCAGCCTCTCTTTTTACTTGCGACATATAGGAACTATATGGCAAGTTTTGCATTCGTGCAAAATTTCGAACTCGAGATTTTAATCAAACATGATATTACGATGGTAGAGAAGTCGAAAAAAGTGGGTCCCGCGATTCCGTCCGGTCTGTTTTGTCTGTCTGTCCACGCTCCTACAGCCTAAACCATTGGGTCGATTGAGTTCAAACTTGGAAGTTAAGGTTTTCAGCAGATTCGCGTTAGGCGTTTTTTTCATTTTTTTTTAAGACCAAAACTAACAGTGGCCCCCATACAATTTTTTTGGTCAAAAAACGAAAATTCGAATTTTCTCAAAAACAAACCGATAGATTTTTTTTAAATTTTCTCTAAAATTTTATTTTTAAACTTGGCTTCTTTTCATAAGAAAAACATATTTTTGTATTGCTCAGGAAAGGTACCGCTCATAGAACCGTTATTTTGTTTCTTAATTTTCTCAGCAACTTATCAACCGATTTCAATAATTTTTTTTCTGAATAAGCTCTTATATTGCCTTAACAATATTTGATTATGAAAAGTGAAATTTTTTATTGTTTGAATTTTTAAAAAAATATTGAATTTTTTTTTTTCAAAATTCTATATCTCAAAAACGGGTCAACATTTTTTTACGAAATTCAAATGTAGAGCGTATATTTACAATCACTAAACAACTGCATACCAAAAATATTTTTAGAACAAAATTTAAAAATTTTATATATAAAAAATTAATTTAAAAAAAAACCGCTCTAACGATTTTCAAAAAAAAATTTTGAAAAATCAAGGGTTTTTTGATTTATAAAATGGCATCTAAATTTTTGAAGACAAACTTATTTTTCAGGTAAAGTTTTGAATCTTAAAATAGTTTTTTTTTTAATTATTTTAACTGCATTAAATGTAACCCCCTCCCATCTCACCAGATTAAATCCTGTGCGTGAGCCCGAAAGAGCGCATTACATTGACAAAACTTTTATTATATTCAGCCCTATCATGAATTCCATCGTAATCGGAAATTTTTACGAATCCCGAAAAACTGTATCATGAAATCCGTTCGTATTGGAAAATCTCATACAATTTTGCATTACGAACTGATTTCATGATACAGTTTTTCGGGATTCGTAAAAATTCTGACTACGATGGAATTCATGATAGGGCTGATTACTATCTTTTATCCAAATTAGATAATGCATTTGGTACATATGTATGTATTGTTTATAACTATAACTATTGTAAATACCAATTCATTTCCGGGATGGGTTGTCCTAGGATGAGTTGTGTCTTGGGATGAATCGCGTGGTTTTTTTGACAAATCGAATAGCATTTAAATCTTTGAAGACAAACTTGTTTTAAAGGTATAATTTTAAATCTTATATAGGTGCTTTTTTAAACAGACTCTTTGCATACAGGAGCAAGTTCGTGCGACCCAGTCGTGCATTTTATTTTATATTGTACGTGCACTCAAGGGGATATGAATACCCTTATAATGATTATACATATGTATGTATGTATATGTTGTCTGACTGCAAGTACAGCAGCGCTTTAACTCCTCCTGAAGCATAGGGCAGCAACAATATCCTTCCTTGTTTTGCTATATTGTCGTCAGGTTTCCTCATTGTATGGCCTATCCAAAGCCAGTTCCGTAACATGATGTCTACGTCTATTTTTTTCTGTCCGGTCCTATTCCAAAGCTTAACGTTAGATATGGTTTGCGGCCATCGGATCTTCAGAATAGAGCGCAGACAAGCAACGGTTAACGAAAGCTTGTAACAAAAACAATCTATATATTATGTATATAGAGTGTTTTTGGCTTGTAGTCTGTTCGAGATGTTGGCAGAGCATTTCCATGTTTCAGCATATAACAGCACTGATTTGACGTTGGATTCGAAGAGTTTCAACTTGGTGCGTAGCGATATTTTTCTAGAGTTCCAGACAGGAGAAAGGATTCCAAATGCACTACGGGCTTTGTTTATTCTACCTACTGTTAACATCCATGTCCGTTCCGCAATCGAGAGCTATAAAACTTCCCATATATAGCATATAACAGCACTGATTTGACTTTGGATTCGAAGAGTTGCAACTTGGTGCGTAGCGGTATTTTGCTAGAGTTCCAGACAGGAGAAAGGATTCCAAATGCACTACGGGCTTTGTTTATTCTACCTACTGTTAACATCCATGTCCGTTCCGCAATCGAGAGCTATAAAACTTCCCAGATAATTAAACTGCTCGGCCTCCTCTATGGTCCCCTGCCTTAGAATAACTTGTGTGCTTTGGCCCGTGGCCATTACTTTGGTCTTATTTGTGTTAATCCTTAAGCCAGCCACCTCTCCATTCAATTGCAGCGAATGACACATCTGATTTAAGCTTGCCGTGTTGTTTGTCATGAGACATATATCGTCAGCATAATCTATGTGGCTAAGCTTGTCAAACAGACTCCATTGGATACCGTGTCTTTCATTTGTACCCACCGTGGCAGTCATCACATCGTCAATAGCCAGCAAAAACAGAATTAGTGGCAAGACATCTAATTGTCTCACTCCTTGACGCACATCGAAGGAGTCGGTAAGCTGTCCATTGTGCAAAACAAAACACCTTGCGTTGTTGTACGATTCTTTAATAACAGCGACAATTTTCTTAGGGATTCCTCGCGCAATAATCAATCTCCAGATGCATTCACGATTGACCCGATCAAACGCCTTCTCAAAATCTACAAACATTATGTACAGCGGTGATTGGTACTCAGATGATTGTTCGAGTGGGAAATATCGAGTCTGGTAAAGCATTCCACATTCGTGTAGTGCGACTAAAAAAAGAATCTCTGTACTTTACAGTACGACCGAAATTGGGATCAAGGGTAAACTGATGGGCATTCCTAAAAGAACGAATATTACGGTTGAATTGTTTGAGGGGAGGAATGCAACTGGCTATTTCATTAGAGCATTGCTTATGGAAGCAACGATAAAATAATGAGAGACATGAAACCTTACGACGGTGTTCGAGAGATGCAAAAGTTTCAGTAAGACAACGGTCACCTATCATTTTTAGAGTTCTCTTTTGAATTTTGTCCAAGAGACTCAAGAAGTGGGTTATAGGAGCAACTGCCCAAATATGGGAATTGTACTCAAGTTTTGGACGAATATAGGCTTTATAAATTATAGCCAGATCAGAAGGAGTAAAAATTTCTTGCATCGTCGGAAAAAACCTAAACACTTAGCAGCATTTTTGGCGATGTCAAATATGTGATCACTCCACAACAAGTGGTTTGTAATGCACATACCTAGGACTGATAGCTGTTCAGTCTGCTCGATGCGACTACCACTATAGAGAAATATATCTACTAAATATATTTCTCTATGCATTAAATTCTACACGGTTTTTGATTCCCCATTGTACTCGTACAATGCTGTCGAGATCAGAATTTAATGAGCTTATCATACGCTGCCGTTGAAGTTCCACATCCGAAGGACAAGGATGAGAATCCAAAAACGAATATGAAAAGCTGAGGGTATTGTCATCCGCGAAACAATTTAGTGGGTTAGAATTTTCAGGCAAAAGATCATTTATAAAAATAAGGAAGAGCGCCGGAGACAAAACGGAGCCCTGGGGCACACCAGCTTTTATTTTGTGAATATCAATTAATGAATCAATGAATACTGCTTGAGATGAACGGTCCGAAAGGTAATTTCTAACCCAACGAAGAAGGGATTCATCAATACCAAATGCACGCATTTTCGATAAGAGAGCTTGGTGCCAAACTTTATCAAATGCCCTTGAAATATCAAGTGCAAGACTTACTTTTTCCAAAACTATGAAATGATTTGTTTCACCGTTTGGTGAGATCAACAGTGGAATTATTGCTACGGAGTCATAATTCACTAAAAAGCTCTCGGCAATCAAGTTATTTCTTAAGTTGAAAATTGATAATATGACTTTGTAAATATTGGATAGTGATTAGAGTGAGATTATAATTCGATTGTTTTAGGGACAGGCTGTAAAACTGCTGTTTTTCATTAAATTGATAAAAGAGTAGGGCAAATGGAAAAGTTTGCGCAGTGGTTATGCCAGCCTTGAAAAAGCACAATACAACAACAACAGCAACAGTAGGATGATATTATCCAGGCCGTCGAACTTTTGAATGTCAAGATCTTAAAGTAACCGTGCGAGTTCAAAGATCACATAAAATCGTTTCCGCTCTCAAGTACAGGAGGAGTCATGGACTCTCTTCTTAAGGTTTTGCAAACATTTTTTTAAAAGTGTACCATTTTTGCCAAAAATCAATATATCACACAAATTCTACTTATTTTTATATTCAGTTCTTACAAGACATACATTATTGTTACAGGCTGCGAACCCTTTAAAAACCTATTAAAAGGGTTTTAATAAGTAATAATTGTCAAGCGACAATTTCGCAACACTTCAAAATAGTTTGTTCTCCTTAACAATTTCTTTTCAGAAAATCTATTACAATTCGAGTACTCTACGACACATATTTTTCAACACACCCTACCACAAAACTTTAAACGTCAAATGTCAATGAAATGTCATTCTTATCTGTTTTCTTTCGATTAAAAACGCAAGTTAAATGTTAAATAAAAAACAATAAACACGGCATTTCCAACGCAATTTATTAAAATTACTTGTCGTGTTTTGTCCCAAAATCTTCGTTTATCTTTGCCTATCATCATGGATAAGGAGAAACTTCAAGAACGTTTAAATAGTAAGTAAATTTTGTGTTGAAAATCTAAGTGGATTTTCCAAGTGGTATGTTAATTGATTTTGTTATGAGCTCGTGTCAGAAAAAAACAACAACAACCAAATACAGTAGAGTCTTTAAATAGTTGTCCAAAGTTTTCAAATGGATTTTTATTATATTTTAGTTGAACCAACAGTTGATGCAATCCAAAAGTTTTTCGCCGAGAAACTAAAATTCACCAGCTCTTCCGATGAACAGGTTTGTCAAGACAAAACTTAGTTTTTCTTATATTCATAAAACTTGATGTGCTTTTAGGAAAAAGTAATCGAAGATTTGACTTTTGAGGGCCTTACGAAGCATTGGAAGGAAAAAGGCTTTAAAAACATAATTACCATGGTTGGAGCAGGCATATCAACCTGTAAGCTAAATCCTTTCTTCCTTTAATTAAATAAAAACTATGGATTCTTTCTTGCAGCTGCAGGAATTCCAGATTTCCGTTCGCCTGGTTCAGGGTTGTATGACAATCTTCAGAAATACAACCTCCCCCATCCTACAGCGATCTTTGACATGGACTATTTTATGGAAAATCCTCAGCCGTTCTTTGCACTGGCCAAGGAGCTCTACCCCGGCACCTTCAATCCGACGCCTTCGCATTACTTTGTTCGTCTACTGCACGATAAGGGTCTCCTCCTCCGACACTACACCCAGAACATAGACACTCTGGAAAGAATCGCCAGAATACCTGAATCTAAGCTTGTCGAGGCACATGGAACTTTCTATACGAGCCATTGTTTGGGCTGCCGAAAAGAACACTCAATGGAATGGATGAAAGAGCAGATATTTGCTGATAATGTGCCAACTTGCTCCAAGTGCAATCACGTGGTCAAGCCAGACATTGTCTTCTTTGGTGAGAACCTGCCAGAGAAATTTTATGTGGCTCCAGAGAAGGATTTCAAGAAGTGCGATTTGCTCATAATCATGGGAACTTCACTGGAAGTGCAGCCATTTGCCGGTCTCATCGATAGACCTGGTCCGAATTGCATGCGCTTGTTGATAAATAGGGATAAGGTTGGGCGTGGCGGAGGCAGATCATGGTATTCTTTCGGACCTGGACTGATGTACGGAAAAGAGGAAAATACCAGGGATGTTGCATACCTTGGAGACTGTGATGAAGGTGTCTACGCTGTTGCTGATGCCTTAGGTTGGGGCGATGAGTTGAGAGAATTGGTTAAGTCGGAACATAAGCGATTGAGTATCGAAAACAGTTCTGAAAGAAATTCTGAAGAGGGGGCAAGTGCAATAGAGCCTGAAAAGAAATCCGAAGAAACAAGTTCAGAAAAGGACCAAAACAAAGTGAAGGAAACTTCATCGAACAAGGAAAGTGACAAAAGCAATTAAGCCAGAATGGGATGGGCTTGTATTGAGGGTTATAGTTAAAATGATAGGCGTATACATGGATTGGGTTTTTAATCGATGTGATTATTTTATCTTTAAGATATTCAATAAAATGTTGTGAACGCTATTGTCACAAAACAAAACATTCCTATAACTTTGAATTAAAAAAGAAAACATATAAACAATTATTAAGAAGGTTGTAGACTGATGAGTAGTAATGAAAAAGTACTGGGCGTAAAATTTACACAAAATCAATTTCCACGTTTTCAAAGCATTTGTTCTTAACTTTTTCTTTATGGATTGATTAAACCGAATTTGAAAAATTATTCTCTCGAAGATTGGTACTTGAAATGAATAAGAAATCTAAGGTCATTTCAATTCTAAAAGAGGCTGTCAAAAGCGTTATTTTCTGTGGCATAAGATATCATTTTTTGTCAGTAAAATATTCGAGGTGATAAATTTGACCCAACCGTTATAATGTTGTGTAGCTCTAAGTGCCGATTTATTGGAATTTTATTTGACGGAGTCTTAGAGCGGTGTATTCTTTGTTTGATGTGGAGGGGCACAAATAATAAATGGTTTGCGAACAGCAATAACATAGGAAACCCCTGCCACAAATTCGTTGTTGGATTCACATAATCATGGAACTACAAGATCCTTGTTTTCGCTTCCTCAACGTCATTAAAACATTTTTTGTTTAAAGCCTCCTGAACAGACCTTTGAAAAATAGTGCCTTTAGTGTTGACGTGGGAGCTCTGGCACCATTCTTTGAAGTACGAAGTTAAAAAAACCGCATGACAGCGCATCACTTTGTCTAAAGTCTTCTTTGACACCGAAAGGTTCAGTTAAGTTGTTTCCAACCTTTATGGAGTAGCGTGAGTTATCCATGGTTATCCTTGAAATCGATGAAAAGATGGTGGGTGTCGATTTGAAGTTCTTGGGTTTTTTCCAGGATCCGTATCCGTTTTTTCCATAATGTGAATTTTTGATCGACTGTGGACTTCCCTGGTCTAGAACCCCACTGGTATGTACCTATCAGGTTGTTGACGATGGGCTTTAGACGTTTACATCTACCTTCTCATTAAACTTCATTCCTGCTTTTGAACCTCTTAACATCTTCGACCGCACGTTACTCATACTTTCTCTTTTACCTTCTGAGAAGTCGGTGTTCCTCTCGTCTCTTCTGCTCATAGAGCTCGTGAGCAGCTCTCGTCTTTCTATGCAGCGCCGCTTTGTGTGCCTGTTGTTTGGCTGCATTTGCCTGCTGACATTCCTCATCAAACCAGGGGTTCATTGTTGGTTGGCTGCTTGAAACCTAGCACGTCAGAGGCTCCTCATAAAGTTCGGACATCCATGATGCTGGAAGCGTGTCTAGCGACGATCGCAAAATGGCCAATCTGGTTGACGGTATATTGATCGGGAGAACTCCAAGTTCCTTTGTGGATGTTGAGGTGTGGAAAACGCGTACCGATGAGCCTGAATCCGTTGTCGGAAGTGTTGTCGTGCAGTCTGTTTTTTCCCGATTATTCCACCAAAGATGTTTTCCCTTTCTAGCTTGGCATTAAAATCGCCCAGGACAATTTTAATAGGATACTGCTCATATGTTTTGTCTAAGAGCTCGAAGAATATATCTTTGGTGTTGGTGTGCGCATATTAGGCTTATGTTGCCGAATTTAACCTTGATGCGGATGGTCATGAGGTGCTCGTTGATGCACAAGACTCGTCGCCTAAGTCTTGCTCCAATGACAAAGCCGCATCACCATAGTAAATATCGCAGTTTTTCATCCTCTTTTTGCCCTTTTTGCTAATTCTTCGGTTACACGTGGTCTATTAAGGGACCTAACATTCCACGTGCATATCTAAAGTTCGTTGTGTTTAAATCGTTTGCGTGGGTTGTCAACAGTAAATCCGTCCGTATCCGAGGCTTGTTGGTGCTTCGTAACTGGGTTTTCTTTATGTGGTCAGGAAGTCACCCTGACGCACGACCTTCAACCTGAAGGACCAGGTCCTTGGTTTAATTCCAAGGCCATGAGCCGGCATACGCACTCCTTATAGGTCTAGCCTTCGAATATGTCGTACTAGCCCTATAAGGTGCTCACTAAGTAGTTCAACCTAACTCGAACTGTAGATGCCTCTGTTGATTCCATCTTGGGAATTCCTCCGCTGCCGTCTGGATGAAAGGAGAGGTGCCTTAGGGGAAACAACTCTCCCCCCTCTCTCGACTTGCGGAGACGCCTCTTTTAAATTCCTTTGAGTGACTTTCATTTGCCTCCATCAGATCCACAAGCCGTTTCATTTGCTTGGGTGTTGTTAATTTTACCCCAAAAGAAACTTGTTATTACAATTTTAAAACCAAAATACAAAAACAAATTACATTTTGGAATATTTGTTGGCTTTTTCTTTTGGAAATTCATAATCGACAAAATTTGGAGTATTACTAGACGTTTTTGTTTTAAAAACGTGTAATGCAATACACAAAACAACCAAAATAACTGTATTACGACAAATGTCACTAAATGAATGCATTCCACAAATCGTCAATTAAGCAATATTCACATGAGCACGACCAACGACCAACGAATGAACGAATATTCGTCGATTTTGACATTTCTTTCACATGAGAGTTTTTAATTCGTCGCGAATTAAGTTTGACATTCACCACCGAAACTAAAACAAGAACGATTTTTTTAGGTTAAGTACGCGCGATTTTTTTATTCGTTGCGAGTGTGGATAATGTGGAACGCGAATAAAGTTTGACAATTCGTATCAACTATAATTTTTTTCGCGACGAATAAATTTGTTTGCTTAAATTTATTAATATATGATATTGAGAAGTAAAAGTATGCATCATACATCAAATAGAAACTATATTGCTTTCGTTTTGTTAAGAATTTGTGTGGAAATATGTCTTCAAACGTATATAAATTCACATTTTGTAATTCATTCGTCGTTCGTTGGTCGCGCTCATGTGAATGATGCTTTAGTGTTGAACGCCATAACCAAAAACACTCTAGTAAAGATATAAATCCTCGGTAGCCATATTGGTTTGCCTACAAGCTAAACCGGAAACTGGCCTCATAAAGTTTTTCTTAGTGTGCGTGTAATTTCTCCTCTAATTTATGAAATTTCCCCTAAAAACTCAGTAAATGTGCGTGAAAACACGTCAATTTTACTCGTTGAATTCTTCCACATTACAAATACAACAATGTAAACAAATGGGTTTTGAAGGGTGATACGTACGAAGGATTTATATCTTCATATAGAGTGTTTTTGGCCATAACCCTGAGGCTCCACAAGAGTAAAATCCAATCCAACTTCTCTTCCGCAATTCAGTGTTTTTTTTTGACTGGGCATATTATGTCTTGCCATGAGCAACCTAAAATGTCACATTTGACACAACGGTTAATTTGTTGTTTACTTTTTTGTTGATTGACCTTTTGTGTCGGTAGTTGGTTTTTTACAAATTTAAATTACAAACAAATTATATAAACAAAAATGCCTTTGAGTAAACAAAAATCAGCCCTTTTAAAAAAATTAATGCTGGTTAAGTAACTGGAGGAACTAAAACAGCTAACTATTCAAGAGGATAAAAGAAAACACATGTTTTGGGTGGATCCATTTCTGGAAGTAAAGGAACTTCATGATTTGGAGGCACATCTGCTCAAAGACTTATTATGGGAGGACGGTGTAGACTATAATAATTTTTGTAGGATGTCGGTCGACAGCTTTGAAGCTGATATGTGCCTAGTAAAGATAACCTTGAATTAATGAATTTAGGTAGGTACATAAATATTTGAAAATTTTTTTAACAGGTTGAACCTAATATAAAAAAATGGACACACGAGTGCGTTACGCCATTACGGCAAGGAATCGTCTGGACATGTTTTCATTGACATACGCTGCTCGTAGGCACTTCAGTTTGTTCTTGATATCAGCTGAATCCTTATGAAACTGCTCCACAAACATTCTTTTGTTTTGTATATATTTAGCAAATTCAGCGTGTCATCGGTGGTTAGTCGTCAATCGTTCATTATAACTGAAACAGGTGAGTAATATGTAGTAAACAACAACAATATAAGAAATTAAATATATTTCACTTAATATACACTTAAAATATGTAAGCATGACCGCACTCGACGACAATTTAAACGAAATTAAATTTGAATGTCAAAAAGACTGTGGAAAATGGACGCTATCCACTACAAACAACACAAACGTCAAATTTGATGACAGGATTTTGATCCGCTCGAAAAATCCAAACTGCAATGACCGGATCATGGACTGGATGTTGGATTGTTGGTCTCTATTGGATTATCTGATGACATGCCGATAGTCTTGTCATCGGAAATGTTCAATGGAGACCCCAAGTAAGTAATGCCAAAAACTTCTGTCGAGTTTTCCTATGGAGTTCAACGACTATCGCAATAAGGCTGAATATAAAATTTAATTAAACTCGATAGCATTATTGGTTCGTGAGATATTTGGAGTCAAACAAAATGTTCTCTTTCTTTTAAATTGCTTCAGTAAAAACATTTTTCAATGTTTATTATCTGTAAAACAACATTTATTTGAAATCGATATCTTCACTAGTTCTTGAGACATAGACGACGAAAAATGTTATCCCGTATATTAAGACCTACTTACATGCATACGCATATATAGACATACATATGTATGTATCTTTAAAAAATCTTTGATTTAGATTATAGGGACCTTAAAACGTCGAGAAATGTCAAAATTTTTAGTTTGAAAAATCAGACCGATTACAATGAGCAGGTTCACCCGACATAAGAGACTTGAAAGTAAGACAAGTTTCTTGCATCTGATTGGCCAGTTGCCAAAAAATTGCCTTCCAATTAAGGCAACTTTATTGGAAAGTTGGCTGGAAAGTTAGGCAAGAAAAATCTCCCTTACAATCAAGTCAAGTCAACTTATGTCAAAATGACAATTGATCATGTTTTTTAATTCAACTAAAAGCTGAACTTTATTACTCAATGATTTATTTATTTTCTGCACAACTTCATTTAATGCTTTCTGTAAAAAGGTTCCTTGTAAATTTGGAAAAGAAATAAGTAATATTTCTTTAAAATGCAAAATACAAATCATGATGGACTTGTAGCTTGCCTGAGGAGTGTTTTGTAGAAAATAATGATTTTGGTAATTTTTGTACTATGAACTTGAAGTAGAGGTTTTTGGGAAGTAAAGTTCTGAATTTTAAATTCATGAAACTTGAAAAACTAACTAGTTGCCTTGGTCAAAATTTACGTTCAAAGAATGAAGTTGACTGCAAATGAAGTCCCTTATGTTGTCTGAACCTGCCCAATAACTTCCTATGGGAAGTTAATACAAAATGTTATATAATGGTAACGTTCGTGTCAATTTTTAAAATTAAACAATTGATTTCAAAAACAATACAAACAAAATTTACAAAAGAAGCGCTTAACGATTTTAAGGAACGTATTTCTAATCCAGCATAGTTAAAATAACTATGACGTAAGAAAAATGCAAGATAAATAATTAAGTTGGAATCCTTTGACAAATGTTAAGTCAAATCTCATTTATTTATGGATTTTACGAAGTTTTCTTAAATTGTCGGGTCAATCGTTAACCAGTCTTATCAAAAATTCTTCTTACTTCTAAATGGATAGGGAGAATAAGCTAAGCATAAGGTTAACCAAAATGTGACTAACTGGAGTAAATATATTCATGAGTCTCGAAAAGTATGTCATCGAATTTCAATACACATATGAAAGTAAAAGAAAATCGTACATATATGATAAAATATTATAGATGTCGGTGTTGTTTTTGATACATTTACAATGATATGAAAACAATTTGAACTTAAAATGCTCCTCACTAAAAATAGCAAATTGTAAAAAAACGACTATACTTTATCCAGGCGATGATTGTTCATAACATTATTATATCTGTGGTAGTAAGACAGAGTAGCTTATGTCGACATACATAAGTGATTTCTCTGTTTTTCAATGGATATTCATAAGCACTTTGAAATCCACATTTTAAAAAGATTTGTCCGTTACAAAGATATTGTAAAATTCGTAACCACTTATGTATGTTTGAACGGTTGTATAATAGGGTGGAGCGAAATTTTTTTTTCCATTTTTTTTTTCCTGTACTCAAAATTTTTGACCCATGGTCTTAAATGTATAAATTCTAAATTTCAGCTTTATACGTCAACATCTTCAGGTGGCGCGCTAGAATAGAACTTTGAAGTATAAGCAAAAAAAGGCATTTCAAAACGGTGGAAATAAAATGCACTAAAATATTTTTTTTTTAATTAATTATATGTACTTTAAAAATAGATAAAAGAACAATAATTAAAATCTGAAATAAATTTAATTGCTTCCAGCAGAAGTTGTTGGGCCTCCGGTACGGTTCAAATATTGCGATTTTGTTTCAAAAAACGGTAGTTCTTGCCTGGATTTGATCTTTGCTCTAATGTAGCCATCTCGTGCCTCCTGTCCACAAACAGATAATGAGGCTTCTGTAACAAGCTTAACGCAACGTTCTACTGCTTGAGTGTGACAAGGCAACTTCTGCAAAAACATTAAATTGTCCTTTGAAGAAATCATGTTCGATATTTCTGTATCGCTGTATTTCATTGTCATTGGTGGTTCGGTTACTTTTTCCTTCGACCAGTCTATTAATTTGTCGTAACTAGATGTATTTATTTGTAGCTTAGGAAGTTGAAACTCACGAACCTCATTGCCGTTTCTAAGTTGTCTTGCCTTTATTAATCTTCGGAGAGCTAGCTCTCTTATGTGTGATTGGTCATCTTGCAACATAGCTAGCAACAAATTTTCTGGGTGTACGAAGAATGAATTTCATAGTTCTTATAACGATGTTCTTAAGGTCATCCCGCAAGTACAATGATCTTTTTAGCATGTTGAAAATGTGAAGCGGACCATTTTTACATGATGGCTTTATTTTATGTCAAACCACGTTGGAGCGTAGACTTTCACAATAAATATGACAAGTTCTTTGAGGTTGTCTGAAGGATTTTCTGTGCCAACATATAATCTAAGAATACTGTTTGCACAAGTTAGCCATCGGGAATGTGCCAGCTTTCCTGGATCCTTGCTAGCTAAAGCGGGCAAAATTGAACCTCTAGAAATAGCTTAGCACATTTGATGCAAATATTTTTGATCTGTGCTTAAGGAGTCAGCATCCACATACGGAAGTGCTGCATTTACTGCTTCAAAATTCACTACTTTCAAGCTTAGACACTTTTTAAGCATTTTCCAATGCTTCCAGAAAAACTATTAGGGCCGGTGGTGGTTCCATCGAGACTTGCAAACAGATGACGAAGCGGTAGCTCATTTGCAGGTAATAAGCACACAAACCATTGTAAAGGACGACCGAAAAGTTTTTCTAACAATGCAATGACTCCGTTCTTATGTCCTGTATTTACAGCAGTGCCATCACACCCAATTGCTACCAAAAACGTACGAAGTTCAAAATTTGTTTCTAGAACTATACTTCTTTCAATAGTAACTGCTTTTCCCGAATCAATTGAAAGGTGTCCTATGTATTCTGAACCTGGCTCTGTAAAATGTTGTCAGTCTTAGCGATGAATAATGTTTTGTCCTTACGGCCGTCAAAATAAAGTGAGGATATAGGTTTTCTTAAACCTGCAGCTTCACATTGTAAACCTACACGGACTTTTTGACGCTCTCGTCGTAATTTACTCCGATCTATCACTTTCGATGAATTTTCACTACTTTAAATTCAACATAGCCGCGTTTACTATGATAGCAGCCGATCTATCTGAAACCCCAGTTCTATCGCAAGCTGTAGCCAAATTCTTTAGTTTGTTTCTGATTTGAAGCGTTTCTTTCTTTTGTTTGCAGGGTTTTAAGGGGCAAAATTCCTTGACTTCAGTTTCAGTAGAAGTACTGTCAGATAAATATTCAACAACTGCATCAGTAGTAGAAGTGCTATTGGTTGGAGTATCGGCCGTAGTTTTTAAAAATTCTTGATATTTGAGTTTCCTAAAATCCTTACGATGCAAAGACTTGGTTGCCACCTGATCCACAGATCCCATATAAATTTTACGAGCATTTCGTTGATCTTTTAAGAAGGGTTCCTCTCCAACGGGTATTTTGTCTCACATTTACACAATCCCCTTGAAATACATTTACATGTTGCAATATCAAACAACTTTTGCAGAGAATCTTTATAAAACTCTTGCTTTTTTGTTTCACTGCGTAGTTTCTTCGTACTTTTATACTTATTATAATACGAAATCAACCTTGCAACAACTTTTTGATGACTGATGGTAGGAAGTGGTGCTTTATTCCATATACTTTCGACGTCATTGGAAACTATTTTACTTACCTCCTTGATTGAAGGGTCTTTTCCATTATGCAATGCAATTAAATCGTTTCTAATCCACAAATAATGTTTAATTATATCACAATAAGTTGGCAACAAATTATTATTCAGTTTTTGTGGATCACCAAAAAGAGGACAACGCGTAGTTTTACGAGTCTTAGGCATTTTAATAAGTCAGTAGCAAACGAATTTATTACTAAAAGAATGGATGTCAAAGTAATGTTTATAATGGGTGATTTTTTTGAGGTTAGGATTTTCATGTATTAGTATTTGACAGATCACGCGGGATTTCAGACATGGTGTCAAAGAGAAAGATGCTCAGTATGCTTTGACATTTCATCATGAATAGACTTACTAACGAGCAACGCTTGCAAATCATTGAATTTTATTACCAAAATCAGTGTTCGGTTCGAAATGTGTTTCGCGCTTTTTTATTGACAAATTTTGTTCAGCGATGAGGCTCATTTCTGGTTGAATGGCTACGTAAATAAGCAAAATTGCCGCATTTGGAGTGAAGAGCAACCAGAAGCCGTTCAAGAACTGCCCATGCATCCCGAAAAATGCACTGTTTGGTGTGGTTTGTACGCTGGTGGAATCATTGCACCGTATTTTTTCAAAGATGCTGTTGGACGCAACGTTACGGTGAATGGCGATCGCTATCGTTCAATGCTAACAAACTTTTTGTTGCCAAAAATGGAAGAACTGAACTTGGTTGACATGTGGTTTCAACAAGATGGCGCTACATGCCACACAGCTCGCGATTCTATGGCCATTTTGAGGGAAAACTTCGGAGAACAATTCATCTCAAGGAATGGATCGGTAAGTTGGCCACCAAGATCATGCGATTTGACGCCTTTAGAATATTTTTTGTGGGGCTACGTCAAGTCTAAAGTCTACACAAATAAGCCAGTAACTATTCCAGCTTTGGAAGACAACATTTCCGAAGAAATTCGGGCTATTCCGGCCGAAATGCTCGAAAAAGTTACCCAAAATTGGACTTTCCGAATGGACCACCTAAGACGCAGCCGCGGTCAACATTTAAATGAAATTATCTTCAAAAAGTAAATGTCATGGACCAATCTAACGTTTCAAATAAAGAATTGATGAGATTTTGCAAATTTTATGCGTTTTTTTTTTTTAAATTCTCAAGCTCTTAAAAAATCACCCGATAAAAGTGGTGGAACGAATTAACTTAGTTAGTTAGAGGTTTAAATAAAAAAATAGTTTAATAAGCACAATTACACTTCATAGAAAGCGATTCTGACACATTACTTTAAAAAAACATTAAAAATTACTCTGAATCGAATGAAGAATAAGATTGTAGACCTTAAATTTATTTTGAATTCAATTAATTTGCGGCAACTGAAAGAAAAATCATAGGTTCCCGATTTAAAATAACTCTGAATAGAGCAAAGAACTTTTTAAAATTAGGTATTAATTTTTTAAAATTAAAGTCATCTGCTCCACCTGAAGATAAAGTCATAGCTTCCTGATTTTTTTGCATAAATGATGTCCTAATAAAGGGTCACCAATTAACAATACAGGAACAACAAAAAATTGATTTTTTTTTGCCATTTTCGCTCCACCCTTTTACATGTCTACAGCTGGAAAAACCGTACAGAAACGAACTCTAAGCAAGTTAGATAATACTGTCGCAACAAATGTAAAGAGAAAGACATAATTTCTTATGAAAACCAAAAGCTTATTTTTAAAAAATATTGGGAACTTGGTTCTTATTTCAGTTTGCTTTTTACATAACATCTTAAGTATAAAACTTCATTATTTCTACTTTCCTACTATAAGATTTCCACGAAATAGGTAAAAATGTTAAATAACCTCCTCATTTTACAATTTGACACAAAAAAGTTATAAATTATAATTAATAGAAATTTTAGATAAAAATCAATTTTTCTGAAAATCACTTTTTTCGACTTAAGCTACTCTGTCTTTTTGCCATATACAGGGTGCGGCAAAGCCGACTAACGAGTTTAATGAGGTCATTAGCCTGTGATAAGATAAGAGTAGGCCTTAATAAGTGGTATATTTTGAATTGTACGGTAATGCCGTTTTTATTCGTAATCATGGTCTGGACAGGTGTACATGGTGGTTTCGTGCGAGCATATTACGAAAATAATCATTCTGTGATCGCTACACAAAGGGCTTTTCGTATACACTTCGGCATCCCACGTGCTGAAACGGTTCCTTCTGCAAACACTATTAAATTGTGGATACGGAATTTGGAAGAAACTAGAAGTACCCTAAGTACACTTGTACACGGAGCAACCAGAACGGTAAGAACCCCCGAAAATGTGCAGTTGGTTAGAGGGTCAATTGAGGAGTCACCAAGACGCTCACCCGGGAAACACGCGGTAGCTTTGGGAATCTCAGACCGTTCTTTGAGGAGAATTCTTCACAAAGATTTGTCATTCCATCCAGACGTTTTCAGACATCGCCCACATACCTTAGAAGAAATTAAACAGAAAATCACCGCGGAAATCTAGGCCATACCAGTCGAATATGCCGAAAATCATGTGAAAGCTTCAGAAATCGTCTATAACAGTGTATCAATGCTGACGGAGATATAATTTTCAAAAAATAATTTTTAAAAATAGGTTTCCAGTTATACTGTTCGTTGTTCATAGCCCATCAAAACTCGTCAGTCGGCTCTGCCGCAATGTATATGTTTGCCTTAAAAGTAATTCAAGTTAAGTATATAAATAAATGACCTTACCTAATCTAATACGTAGAAAACGAGTGAATAACTCTTGTTTAATGTTTCTTTTATGCATTTGTATCTACATATAAATATCTAACTCACTATTTTTATAAAATAATTTATTTCGTTTTCCAAATTTCCTACGTTTTTTGGTTGAAATAAACAAACCTTTTCAACATCCAGCGCTTTGAGGTTAAGTGATTTTCAATGTTTATCCTCTGATGCGCTTTTACTAAAGGGTATTCATTTGGATATTCCTATTTGTTTATTATTTGCATATTTTTGGGGAGAGTGTAAAGTGGAATTTGTGGACATCTTTGTAGAAAACTGAAAGAAAGTTAAAGTTAAAGTTAAAGTTAAAGTTAAAGTTAAAGTTAAAGTTAAAGTTAAAGTTAAAGTTAAAGTTAAAGTTAAAGTTAAAGTTAA